>OX639994.1:73706647-74148647 GCA_951828415.1 Anomoia purmunda | reverse complement strand
TAATAAATGCAATAAATCACAAAAAATATCACCAAATAAAGAACAATCTTAATTCAAAAAATAAAAATCCAAAACTGACGATTATTTGTAATCGAAAAAATAACAATCACAAAATAACGATTAAGTCACGATTTTTTTTAATAAAAATTAATTTTTGCTCTGCAAATAATTAGCTAATACATCATAAAATCTTTCTCTAAAAGTTAAACTGACATACTATAGAAATTACAAGAAATTACACCAATTTTTTGGAGGTAAACATTAATTTCAATGAAATGAATTCTAGTTATGTAAATTAAATCGAATTAAACAATTTCTTCTGTTCAAATTATTCTCAGAGCCAAACAAACAGCACGAAAACTCCGCCAAAAGCATTTAAATAGTTTTCAAAAAAACTTTAACTGAAAATGAAACTTTCTTATGCCGTCCAGTGTATGCAACATTTACGTTCATATGCCTGAAAACGGTCTTACCTTTTTGTAATTGGTACAACCTTTTCATATAAATGTGTACGGGCAGATGTGTATGAATGATTGTTTATCAGAATGGCTTTGTTTTTGTTTTTGTATTTTTAGAATTTAAATATATTACGTGATTAAGTGAACAGAGTATTTGTGAATATTACTAGCCTAATGAATGCAATTATAACTAGGAAGCATTGATGGATAAATAGATGTAATTGTACTTTTCTCTACCCTTTTCTAACCAATAGGAACATTCGGTGCACTCAAATGAATTTGTTTATTTCAATTCAGTCAAAACAACTGACTATTAACAAAAGTGCTTAACACTATTTAGAGTAATTATATAATAAACTACGCACTGTGCACATTGGAAGAGATGGATCAAGGGCAATTATAAGATTCATATTACCGAAATAGTTCGCATCAGAGGAGAATTTTTAGCATAATTAATACTAGAAAATCCAATATAAAACATCGAGAACTGCCTCAAATTGCGAAAAGGGTTATTATAAGTTAACCCTTCCTAAAAGTCAGATCAGTCCATTGACCCACTTAAGATATTTGCAACGAAGGTGCAGGCGAGAAAGGCACTTCGCTTATTTAAAGTCATTCAGTTCAAGAGCATTTTAAGGAGTGAAGAGCGAATTTAATAAAAACTTTTTGGATGCGTTCTATACGATTGATATGCGAGACTTGATGATGCCTCCAGGCGTAATCTAGCCTAGACCTCATAAAAGTTGTGTAAAGAATTTTTGACATATATCGGATCAGAAAAGGTTATGCTATTACGTCGGATAAAAGCAAGCATGGCATATGATTTTGGCTCAATATAATCAATATGCGAAGATAAACTCAATTTTGTATCAAAGTAAATACCTAAGTCCTTAACTTCGGACACGCGTTTTAATCGTAAACCAGAGATAAAATAACTCGTTGAAATTGGGTAATGCTTTCTAGTAAAAGTGCAATGAGAACATTTATTAAAGTTTAAAGATAGGAGATTTTGTGAACACCAGAATGAAAATTTATCTTAATCCGATTAGAGAGGATGAGAGTCATCACAACTTTTTATTACTGAATAGATCTTAAGGTCATCTGCATATGAAAGAAATTTGACTGAAGAAAAATAGGTATCAATGCCATTGATAAGCAGAATAAAAAACAGGGGTCCCAATATGCTACTCTGAGGAACACCTGAAGTCTCAATGAAGGGACGTGAAGAAACATTGGCAAACGCAACTACACATATAAATTCTTTTGGACAAATTCGACTTAAACAATTCAATAAAAAATTGAATGATATCCCAAACAAGCTAATTTCATAATTAGTATCTTGTGCAAGATTTTCGACAGCCTTCGAAAAGTCAATATAAATTGAGTCAACGTGATACCCATTTTGAAAGGACGAAAAACAGTCTTCGGTAAACACAACGGTTAGTAACTGTGGATCTGCCTTTAACAAATCTATGTTGGTTAGGTGAAATCAAACTGTTGACTGAAAAAATCAATGTTTTTGTTACCACTTTTAAAAATAGGGGTAATTGAGTTTTTTTTCCAGTCATCAATAAAATCACCAGAAGATAAAGACTTTTTAAAGATTATCGTTAGAGGTACAACAAAAGCAGAACACATTTTAAAAAGTACAACTGACATCCCGTCAACATCCATGAACTTAGATGGTCTTATACAAAATATACCTCTTTAGACATCATCCTCCGTTATCTCAACACACCCAAAGGAAAGCGAGGTATTGGGGGCAAGACTATTCCCAATCTCGTTTTCAGTGTCTGTGTCGAAATTAGCACTAAAAAATTTTGCAAAAAGTTACCGCACCTTCAGCCGAGTTAGCGGGCTTATCATTGATCATATGTATAATCGGCTAATAAATATGTTCCATGAGCTGTGGCCTTTCTGAGTTAATATTTGAGTAGCGCCATCTGCCAATCAACAGTCGAAATAAAATAGTACAACTATTTACCAGCATATGTCTTGCAATCGGGTGAATTGAGCACTGCAGTAAAAAAGAGCAAAGTTATTAAATTTCTTTTGCAAATTTTTATTAAATTTCTTTATAAGGATATTTCCTTTACTTTAGAGAAGTTGACTTCCGAACTTTGATAAAATTATCACGTTTAAAATTTAATCTCTAGGCAAATTCAAAGTTTTTTCTTTATATTTGTAAATTTAACTATTTCTATGACCCAAGGGCTAAGCTGCTAAAGAAATGTTTACTTCAGCGTCATCACCTTTGTTTGGGGGGCACTATTGCGATCGTCGATTGTACGCATATAAAGGGTGGTTAAATTTTAAGGGCCGATGTTGATTTTGAATAAAACACAAATTATTTTGGAAATTATTGTAACTTCTTTTTATTATGATAAAAATCCACCGCGACCTCGGCGGCACACCTCCATTCGATGGTCCAAATTTTCGATGACGCTGAGGCATAATTGAGGTTCTATGCCGTTAATGTGCCGAATTATCTCATCCTTTAGCTCTTGAATTGTTGCTGGCTTATCGACGTACACCTTTTATTTCAAGTAATCCCAAAGAAAGTAGTCCAACGGTGTCAAATCACATGATCTTGGTGACATCGCCAGCACGTGAGATAACACGGCTATTGAATTTGTCGCGCAAAAGAGCCATTGTTTCGTTGGCTGTGTGGCAAGTGGCAACATCCTGTTGTCGGGCCATACAAAGTTCGTTATCATCTCACGATAGCGAACACCATTCGCAGTAACTGCCTGACCGTCCTCATTTTGGAAAAAATACCGCCCGATGATGCCGACAGCCCATAAACCGCACCAAACAGTCACTCTTTGTGGGTGCATTGGCTTTTCGACAATCACTCTTGGATTATCATTCGCCCAAATATGGCAATTCTGCTTATTGACGAATCCACTGAGGTGAAAATGTGCCTCATCACTGAAGATGATTTTCTTCGAAAATTGATCATCCACTGTTGCCACTGTCGCGATATGCATTTTGATTTGAACGCCACGAAAACCATGGCATGTTTGCAAGTGATTCCGGATATTCCTTGAAGCTTGAGTTGATTATCATTACCAAATCACTCAGAGGATAGTCCGAAATTCTGCTACAATAGAACATTGCAATATATAAAAACTATTATATATATTTGTAGTTTGAAATGAACTAGTGTCTTATTTCACTTGAATCAAATATAAAAAAACGCGCTCAAATTTATATTCCTCTTTGTGTTTTTCGCACATTTAACCGCATAAGGCTGGTTTAAAATTAGTTAGTGAATCGCACAATCGTTTATGCAAACGAATTATATTGTCGACAAAAATTGCAATTGCCGGATCGTTTAAAGTTAGTGAATCACACTACAGATCACATATATATAGCTCGTTCAGATATGACACCAAATGACACCAAAGCATCTAACAACATGCAATTTCCAAATCATATCACTCTTCGAGAATATAAACTGTGCAAAGGAAATTATTAAGATCATTCCACTCTATTTTATAGCTACCATACAACTGATTGTTCAGATATGATTTCTTTAGACAGTGAAAACCTTGAAATTTTGTAGCCCTGCATGGCTTAAAAAACATTTTGTGAACATGAAAAAAACTTATCACAGGTATCATTTGGCGTTCAGAGTGGCAGTACAATTGTAGGTCCTTCAATTTGTGTTACAACATCAAGACACACACCATAAATTATATGAGAAGTTCGGCCAAAGGTCAAGCTATGATGTATCTAAGCTTCAAATTATTATTATCATTAGTTAGATTTCCAAATATCCGGCATCCGGAATTAGTTCGAGCTACTTTGGCGCTGAACTTTTTGCCACATGTCCACGTTGAGTGTACAAAAAAAACTATACAAATAAAATGAAAATAAAATTCTTAGCAGCAGTTTGAATTCTACCTCAAAATAAATGATCGGACATTTCGTAAGGCAAACATGCCGTCCGCGTGAGCCCAACTGAGCCAAGAAGGATAGCAATTGTGGAAAGCGGCCAGTAAGCCGCAAGTAACTCTCCGCTTCAGACTCGCTACCAGTTTCCATCGCACCAGTCGTAAACTCTCCAACCAGCTTGCTAATCCTCAGGCATTTGAATAAACTGTCAAGCGAGCAAAAGGACCTGCGACCCAGCAGCCAAGGATACTGCTACAGCTACAGCTACTGCCGCTGCCCGCTAATGCTGACGAATGTGCTTTTGTTGAAAATGATTAGCAATTTACATTGCTGGCGCACTTGCTGGTGTACCGCTACTCCAACTAGCTAATGGGGTGGCATGACTGACTGGCTGGCTGGCGGGCTGTCTGACTGCAAGGATATAATGGAAAACGTTACTCATTGTGCTGAAATGCTGCTGCTGCTTTTGCTGCTTTTCTTGTTGCGTTGCCTCTGCTTGGGTGCTTAGCAGGTTTGTATATGAGCTGTCGTTTAGTGTTGGTGTTGTTGTATCGGGTAGACTAATATGTGTTAATTTTTCACATTGTCTTAAGGCTCATTAGCGTCGTCATAACATTTATTTATTTCATTTGCTTTATTTGGCTTCGAAATGGTTTGAAAAGACAGAGTGTTTAAAATACAATAGGGAAAAGGCGAAAATCACTAAAAAGTTCAAGAACTTAGGGTGCCCCTTTAAACGGTTGGGATACGTCACAAATATATTTGCGTTTTTAATGCTAGAGTTTAGCTAATAAAATTAAACAATAAAAAAATATAACATAAATATATGAGGGGCGTTCAAACAGTGTTCGAGAGCCTGAGTTTATCAAGCAAGGCTAGGGGATATTTAATGAAAAATAAAAATATAATTATTATAAGAGAAAACAGTAAAAGTTTATCAATAATTATTATAGTAAGACACAACATTTTTCAAGTAATCTATAACTATTATAAAAAAACTTATATTATAAAAATCTTTTCATAATAATTATCAGTGAGATACATTTTTCTAAGTCTTCAGAGACTTTTATTTTGAAACTTATATTATAAAATTCTTTTCATAATAATTAACAATGACATACATTTTCTAAGTTTTCAAAGATTAATAAAAGTTTTCTCAGAAAAATTTATTTAAGTTTTGAATGACGGAACTTTTAGGCCCATTTCGGAATTGTTTCGGGACCAGTTCGGGATTACTTCTGGACTATTTCGGGATTATAACCAGTCTCGAATTAATCCCGAAATAGTCTCGTCTTTTAGGACTTCAAAAAAGTTGTCTTACGCATAATTGTTACGCCAAGACTTTTATAATATAAGCCCCAAACTAAAAGTTTTGAAAGATGTAAAAAAATCTATCTTGCTAATAATTATTATGGAATATAATATAAGTCTCAAAATATTAGTTCTTTTTGATTCAAAAAACTGTCCTCACTCATAATTATTATGGAAAGACTTTTATGATAAAAGTTTAAACATAATAGTTATCAATAAAAAAAAAAATTAATTAATTAATTATTATAAAAATTATCAAAAAGCTTTTATAATGCTTAATTCACATCTTAATAATTATTATTCTGGATCTCTGATGAAAACACTTCAAAGCTCATAAGTTCCATTTCTAGAAAGCTTCAAGTTTCTGAATGAATAATTCGTCGAGTTATCCATACATATATCAGACACACAGCTTATATTGGCGCAACCTCAGAAACAACGATTGGTAGAGATTCATCTATTTTCCAAATATACAAACAACGAGCCAGTTAAGAAGTTATGATGGAATTCTCAAAACTGCCTTCCGGGGAGTTTCTTATTTATCCTAATTTAAATTTTTTTAGCAAAAATACTTCTAAACCTATAGAGTTACGGTGGATTATGCTGAAGTTATTCTACCTAAAGCATCGAAAAAAATATGTAAAGATTAATTGCAGCTCAGGTCGAGAGTGATAGTTAAACGATGTATATTGAAACGATATTCCGTCATCCCTTGTCAACTTTGGTTTGGAGACAAACCGGTTTCGGCATTGTGCCATCTTCAGTGTAATTTTTGGTTATTCGGGTTTGTTCCAATATACATCATCTTTTCACCCAGTCGGAAAAACCCAAGATCAAGAAGATACAGTGATAATTAGGTTTGGACACTTAACTATCCTGAATACATTCTCGAAAGTTCTTCAGGACCTGGACTAAGTTAGTTCGCTCATCTGCTTTGGGAGAAAGTACAGCACTGGCATTCGTGAACAACGTGAACCCGATCACTCCACACACCACGAACTATCCGCTGGATACTGCTATTTTTAACCAAGGAAACGGATATGTGGCTTTATTTAGAACATTTCCTTCTATCGGGTGTTTTTTTTACAGGTTTGTTTTTCGAATAGAGATAAAACTGACATTTTGTGGTCAAATCTGGCAACACTAATGTCATTTATGTTCAGTTTGGTTTGCCATTTCATCATGAACAGGTTGACAAAAGAACAACGCTTGCAAATCGTGCAAATTTATTTCGAAAATAATGGTTCAGTTCGCGAAGTTTACCGCGAGCTCCGTCAATTTTATGGTCGACATAATCGTCCATCAGAGCAATTAATTCGGTTAACCATGGATCGTTTTCGCACTACGTTTACTCTATGTGATAATACGCATCCGCAGAGATGTCGAACAGTGCGCACCGAAGAAACAATTGCCGCTGTAGAGCAAAGTGTTGAAGAGGACCCGAATGAATCGATTCGCCACCGTGCACAGCAATTGGAGCTTTGTCCATCAACTTTATGGAAGATTTTGCGCAAAGATCTTGGCTTGCGACCTTACAAGATCCAGCTTGTGCAAGAATTAAAGCCGCGAGACCATGCAATGCGTCGTGATTTTGGTGTATGGGCCGAAAATGAGATTGATCTCGATGCTGATTTTCATCGCAAAGTTTTGTTCAGTGATGAGGCTCATTTTTGGTTGAATGGCTACGTCAACAAGCAAAATTGCCGCATTTGGAGTGAAGAGAATCCACATGAGACCCTTGAAACGCCATTACATCCACAAAAACTGACTGTTTGGTGTGCTCTATGGGCTGGTGGAGTCATTGGGCCATACTTCTTCCGCAATAATGCTGGAGAGGCAGTTACCGTTAATGGAGACCGGTATAGAGCCATGATAACCGACTATTTTGTTCCCGAATTGGATGGCATGAATGTGGATGAGTTGTGGTTCCAACAAGACGGCGCTACATGCCACACAGCGCACGTCACAATCGATTTATTGAAGGAAACATTCGATGAGCGCATAATTTCGCGGAATGGACCTGTAAATTGGCCACCAAGATCGTGTGATTTGACACCATTGGATTATTTTCTTTGGGGATATGTGAAGTCGCTCGTCTACGCCAACAAACCAGAAACGTAAGGGGAATTGGAAGCCAACATTCGTGGCGTTATTGCCGACATACGGCCCCATATGCTCGAAAAAGTGGTTGAAAATTGGACCTGTAGAATTGGCCTTATTCGAGCCAGCCGCGGCGGCCACATGCCCGAAATCATATTTAAACATTAATGGCATAAAATTATCCTTCCAATAAAGCCAAATTGATGGACCTTAAAACGATTTTCTTGTGTTTTATTTCAATTCGAAGTTCTATACCCCTAAAAAAAACACCCGATATGTTTGAAGCTATGGTTCCCTGTGTAATACAGTATTTTGCAGACAATAACGAGGGGCTCACCCCTACTCAGTAGAGCTCTATAATCTAACACGAACGAGGTAGTCTTCGAGCGTATTCGTTGATACATTTCGAGGGATCGATCTGTAGATGGACAGTCATTAGAGATAACGAGCCCACTTCATTAAGTCCTGCTCAAGGAGTTAATGTTTCCATTTATCGATGCGGATACCAGCTTAGATTTCCGTTGAACTCGGAAATGGCGAACAAGATAAGGAAAAATAGCTACCCAATAAATGCCAGGAATTTCATCTCCTATCAATCTCGTTAAAGTTATTCTTCTTCATATCCTACCTCTAATCAGATGTAAATAGATCGGAGCCAAGGAAAGGAACACATTTTTTGAGATACCTGGTGACAAAATATCTTTATTACTTAATTGCTGCTAAGGTTTAGTTGTAGTTAGTAAACGAAGTTCTGATTTTCTAAGTGTGAGTCATATTTATTTCCCAATTCTGATGATTGTCTTGGTCGATGATATTTAAGAGAAGATTTTTCAGCCATTGTATACCGTCAGGACTAGAAAACTCTGGGATCGGCTTTTTTAAATCTTGGGATTCCGAAAAGTTTGAAATGTCGAATTGAAAGAATTTCAATATTTACAATAAATCAACTTATTCAATAGAACTGAGTAAGCTTTTGAGTGTTACAAATGTGGGAAGCAGATTGGACCATGACAAGACTACACGAACTGGGCGAAACTTCTAAGTAACACTACTATTAAATACAACCCTTACGAGTTGACGATTTGACGAAAGCGTTACCACCGCTATCGGTTTGGTTTACTTTTGAATAAAACGAGAAGTCTACTCGGAGAATTTGTACGAACACAACGTTTATAGTTATGTACATAATATAAGAAAAATCTGTACATGAGTTAAAATTCCTAGACTTAATTTTAATATTAAATATAATTAGTTTTTTAAAATTAAACTGTGTTTTATTGCCGCGAACCGAATACCACACAAATGTGTACAAATAAAAAAAATATATAAACTAATGTATAGCCGTGAGTTTAACCATAGAATAAAAATACCTAAAGTGAGTCATCAGAAAATCTTAATATTAGCAACACACTTTTTTGTGTAAAATCCTTCGGCACGTCAATGTACGGATTGAAACTTTATCGAAATAGTCTGTAATATGAATTAAGCTCGGTAGATTTTCGAGGGGCCCGAAATCAATACAATTTAGCTCAAAAGCGAATTGGCTTGATGCCTTCTATGAAAAGCATATCTCTCAAATATAAAACACCCCCTTTTTTCCTGCTAAACTACAATTTAACAACCAATTTATCTGAAATTTTAAATTTAATTTCAGGGAAAATTTAAATGCGTTAAGTCAATGAATTGTTACTCATTTTAAAGAAGTTATGCCACATCTGTCCTAAAAATGTGGGCATAAGAGAATGCATTTTTTCTCCATATCCAGGTTATATGGAAAACTTTGCATAAGACCAAGATTGTACAAAATTGTCAAAAATCCACAGGAGTGTTTAGCCACTTCACTTCTCTTCCTCTGTAACTCAGTCTCATCTCAAGTCATTAAATTTGAGACTTTCAAATAGAGACATTTTTTGTGCCTTATGACAATTTCGGTATTCAGTTAGCTACTGTCTCAAAAAATTCCACCAAAGGCTTTGGTGAAAAATAGTAGAGGCAATCAGCTGATGGTATGCTCCAGCTCGAGATGCATAATGAATGTGTTTTAGGGGGTTGTACCCAATAAACTATTTAAATTTATTGCCAACAGCATTATTTCTATTTCAAAATAATTGTTTTAGGTTAGGTGTTGTAAAATGAACATTGAAATTAGCTGCTCAAAGTTATTATTACTAAATTTTATTTAAACATAGTATATGTACATAAATAAATGTAAACATATTGTTTTTTTTAATTAGAATTAAGTGTTACCTTTAACAGAACTAAGTAAAATATAGCGAATGACATAGAAACAGATCCAGTGGTACTTCATTTCCGTGTTTGATCAACACTTTCCCCAATTTCTTGGTATTGTGACCTGCTGAGGACCAGCTGACAAACTAGTGACTTTATTTAGAGACTACAGACTTGAGACGGCTTACTGAATACCGAATAGTCTCAAAATCAATCGCACCACCGAAAAATCTCAATTATTAACTGGAGACTGCTTAAGGAATACCGACTTTCGACTTGTCTTTAAAAAAAAAACATAAAAACTGCATTAAATATCTACTTTTTATGATCTAAGGATGTGTTTTAAATATTTTACAAAACTATTTTTATTTGTAAAAAAAACTCCGTTGTTGGAGTTATCTGAAAATTGACCCTGCTCTCGTCAATCCCAATGTTTTTCCGAAATATTTTGGCCGAAGTTTTGAAACAAAAAAAACGAATATTACAAAGAAGTTGCATGGCGTTTCGATTTCTGTGGCAAAAATTTTCGTCCAATTTCGCCACACCAGAAACCAATTAGATCTAATCAGATTTTAATATCAATGAGCAAAAGTCAAATTAGTTATGGTATGGTGAAATTGGACGAGATTTTCTGTAAGAGAAACGGTGGGTGCGTTCTTTGTTGAAACATAATAGATTTTATAATTTTGATGGAAAAGCTGCAACGTTTATTATGGTGTGGCACCCTAATATACACGCATATCTATCTACATGTGCACTTCGTTATATAAAAATTTACTATGATGACGTCGCTGCCATTTAACTCAACATTAATTACAACTCAATTTGCGAGGCATTCAACAAATTTTACACCTGACCATGCTCCCTCTTTTAAATTTGGCTTTTGGTTCTTTCTTCTTGCTTTGCGTTAACTTTTTATATGTTTTGCACCAAATTTTCGATGCAGACAGTGCTGAGTATGCGAAAAATTCAACCACACATAAAAAGGGCTACACAGAAATTGTATTCCGACTGTATGTATGTACATATCTACGTTTGTTTCGTAACCTTTCTTTAAACTTGCCCGTATTCTGTTGTAGAAAAAACTTTACTTTAATGAACGAATAAGTCAAGTTTTTTATCATCAAAGTCCTATTTTTAGCTAACTGTTTTACAAATAGTAGGTTACATTTTATAAAGTCAAACGGCAGCTTTTTAAAATTCACTCTAAACCCATTATAATTTTGTTAGGACGACAACCAGATTCCTTATTCTGTAGCTTGAATCGGCAATAAATGAATTCGAGTTCGAACGGCTGGTACACCAAAAGCGTGACACTTTCGAATATAACGTCGTTTTAATTCGAACTACAAAGTATATGGTGCTTACTGAAGGAGAAGACTGTTTCAAATATTTGCCAGGATTGTAAAGCAAAACTATTCTTCATTAATTAACCGCCTTGCTCCATGGTTATTGTTAAAGATTTTATTAATTTCAAACCCTGTAGCCTGGCACTTGATAAGTTCAACAAATTTACTATTTCCATATGAAATTTTATATATAGATACCATATGTATGGTACTATCCACATTTTAATTTTAGATCCTCTGATCTTTTAAAAGACCTAGGTATCTGTGTTAGTCGTATCCTGCATTTTCGCCAGCTTCAAATAAAACTCTCCTGCTACATTGGTACAGCAACCTTAAATTTAACCTTTACATAAATTTCGGGTATTTTCTTTACTACATTGTTGAATTTTTATCTTTTGTTGTCTACCATCACAGGTGTAACTATGTTGTACTTCATTTTTTTATTGTTGACTAGTCATACAAAGAACCAATTGTATAATTTTGCGCACTCCCAGTAGTGAAAATTGATGTGTGTGTGGTAGCGAATTGTAGTATACAATATTTGTTTGCATTAACCCTCTTTTGTTCAGGAACGGTTCTATCCGGACTTTTCAACTATAACGTTATCCGAATATTCGGACATTCGAACGGACATCAGAAATTAATGAAATGCAACATGGGACAAATAAATAAATGGTTAATAGGGAGCGCCAAAAGCTTTCGGTATTATTCGCATTGAAGATTGTATCTTTGTTAGAATAGATGAAACCAATAATACGGCATGAAAATATTCGGGTACCAAGAGTTCTACAAGTTGATATCCCAAACATCATCCGCAAAAATTATTTACAGAAAGTGGTTGTTGATTATTATTGTTCATCAATTCGTTGATTTTTTTTTGGATATCCGAATATTATTATGGTTTAGTAAATAAAAACACATTCAAAAAATAAACTTTAACACTATAACGAAATACTCGAAGGGTATATAAGTTAATGATGTGGTTGTCCTCCCACGGTGACTCACTTGATTATATTGATTATGATGCGGTTGTGGGATATTAAAGCCTCTCCTTCCCCTTCTTTGCCACATCCGCTGGTAAACAAAATATACCTACCTATCATTGTGGGCAGTGCTGCATAGGCCAAGTCTCCGGAATTGTTTCAGTATCCTTAGTTTTATTTAACGATTTAAAATTTTTGGTTTTTAAATTATATTTTTCTTTTAAATTTTGTTTGGTTTTCAAATAAAATTGTGTATATTTGAAATACACATAAATCTAAATTTCTACTGGCATACGGGTTAATGTAATGACAAAACTGTTGTTAAATAAGCGTATCGAAAGAAAATATATCATATATTGATTTCACTTTGTTTTATACACTTTGTGTAAAAACAAAAAAAAAATAGATGTATGTACACGGTGTACTGAATACTGAAGGTGACGCCTTTAGAAGTACCGCTACTTTGGTTTTGCCGGGTTTGACAATTCTCAACATCAACTAGACAAAGCTTTTTTCACAAATTAAGAAAAATAGACACTTTTTTTTAGTATTTTGCGAATTTATTTATTAAATGTCTGCCTATAAATTCATACTTTTACACTTTAGAACAATTAGAACACGTTTTTCAATGAAATATTGGAAGTTGTTCAATTTTCTCTCTCCCGTATTCTTGTTTACTAAAGGCGAGATCTGTCATTTCACCGCGGGAAGGCGCAATCTTGTATTCTATCATTCTTGATGTATGTAGCTAAGAGCATATTTATTTACTTCATTCTATAGAATGCTGTTTTTGTAAAAAAAAATTGTACCTTTTAAATCATCGTGGAATGAACCTCATAAGCGGGCTGACCGTTTTTGAGATACTTATTCAAATAAAAATGAAATTGTATTCACAAATTTTCTAATTTATATGAAGAAAAAATGACAAATGACGAATACAAATTTATGTACTTGATATTCAAAATTATTTGAATGATCAGGGGAAAAAAATCTGTCAATGAATTAAGAAGAAGTTAAGTATTTTATCATAAGTCACGAACAAATCAGTGCCGGATTTAAATTTAAATGATAGTAATCGAAAAAAGTGTGCTCGCCATTCCAAACTGGGCGATGCATTTAAAAATATTAGTATTTCACTCAACTGTTTCTTGATTTTTACTTCCATTAGAAGCTTTCGAAAATTTAAAGAGAAATATTAAGCAACCCTGCGGCAACAGAGCTGTCAAGATAAATTGGGTACAACAAGCGAAGTATTTGGATGAAAATAAGTAATTTACGTTGTAATGTGTCCGGGCTTTTTCTAAGGCAACATAGAGAGATTTTAAAGTTTGAGTAAAGGCCCTCATCAAACCAGTATAATTTCTTCTAATAAATTCGTCTATTACAAATGATTCGGATACAATACAATCCATATATGTGGACAATGTAAGCTCAATACTAATAATAACACAAATCTCTTTCCTTTTACAACTTATACTTAAATTGAAGTTGTTTAAATTATAGTTAAAAACAAAAAAAAAAGATTATATGTACTATGTTATGCACCTATCGGGTATTGCAATAGGAACGCTACAAAAGTTTTTTTAAATAAACCAAAAACGGTTTGGGATATGAATTAAATTCTTTATTCCTGTGAAAGTACATTCGATGTCATTATGTATGGAACTCGATTTCTTTTGCATGTGCACCACGGGCACGCTTGCAGAAGTCCAGACGCTGAACCCAATTTTCGACGGTTTTCAAGCATAAATCGGCCGATACTGCTGTAATTTCACGCTCGATATTCGTACGAAGATCATCAATCGTCGCTGGCTTGTTGGCATAGACCATAGACTTGACGTATCCCCACAGGAAATAGTCTACTGGCGTCAAATCGCACGACCGAGCTGGCCAATTGACTGGGCCATTTCTTGAGATAACACGTTCACCAAACTTGGTTTCCAATAAATCGATTGTGACATTCGCTGTGTGGCTTGTGGCACCCTCCTGTTGGAACCACATATTGTCCAAGTCCATATCATCCAATTCGGACCAAAAATATTCGGTTATCATTGAGCGGTAGCGATTCCCATTCACTGTAACGAGCCGGTCTTGATCATCACGGAGGAAGTACGGCCCAATAACGCCACCGGCCCATAAACCGCATCAAACCGTAATTTTTTCGGGATGCAATGTTGACTGATGGAGTACGTGTGGATTGCTGCCTGTCCAATAACGCATATTTTGCTTATTGACGAAGCGCTCTTAAAGTTGAGGCCATTGATTCCGAATTTCGGTAGTAAATTTTAATAATTTCGACTCGTTGTTGGATCGTATATCTATCCATGATGAAATGGCAAACCTTACTGAAGACAAATGTCAAAAGAGCACGTCTTATATTATTACAAACACCCAAAATATTCGGTATGTTATTCAATGCGTTAAAATGAGAATTTTGGAAAATGGGGTTAGAATGTTAAAAGTATATCTTGATTTCTTTTCGTTTATGTTTAAATAAATAAAAATGTGGTATTTAAAATTTGGTTGCACCCTAACTTGCGCCCCTTGGACTTGACTTGCTTATGAATAAAGCCATTCGATTCTTAGAAATTGTTTGCCAAAGGGCTTTGAATTTTTTTGTAAAAAATATGATTATACTCTTTGTTTATAACAGGCGCGATATTTTAAAATACATATGTAGTTTTAATAATATAATAACGTATGACACCTGTGCAACTAATTTGAAAAAATTATATCGTTTTCCCCTGTAGCCCAAAAAAGTAGTAACCGAATTATAAGGTTCAGACTGAAAGCGAAGTCTAAGATGAAGAGAATTTCTTGCGTTGCTATAGAGGTTGTGAGTGGGAATACTAGAAGACGAATATGTTGCTTCCATTCTGATCGCAAGACTGGGCATCACAGGCCATCGCAGTTATAATGATCATTAAGGGCTAAAATTCCCTTTTTTTCTGCTAAGTACTAATACTAGTATTATAATGGTTAGAAATTATCAAAGTTGCACTACTTTTGAACCAGAAACTTTTTTCAGCAGCTTAGTCCTTTCCTCTTTAGCCAACAAAATTTTTTTTCGCTGCCAAATTTGCGCTTAGTCCGCTTTAGTATGTGCTTTAAATGTATCACTCTGCATTCTTTGGCTGTGAATTCATCAGTGCAGAACATGCATTTCACTTCCGAGTGAATTAACGTATTCGACCTATCTGAAACTGCCGAGCGGAGTGCGAATTTCCGACTGATAGTGAATTGCAGAACATGCCCGTATGTAGTATACTTCTACTAATTTAATTAAATTTTTGGCTCATGCCTTGAAAAACATAGGGATATTTAAAGTTTATGAACACAAGTTTATTTAATAATCGTTTTAGGGAAGTTAAATATCTTTGCAATAAGTTTCATTTCAAAATTTCTAACTGGTGATCCATCTCTGCCTAGAGGTTTGACCAGTCACATGCTTTGCAATCTCAGTTCCATTTCCTCGTATAAGCCCCGCAAGCATTGTATGCTCTCATCCATGAATTGCGTGCTTTAGGAATTGAATGTGTGTTTTACATGCATACATTACTCGCTCCGCACATTTCCACATTTATGCGTCTTGTTGTGAATATTACAAATTAAATTGAGCTCCTTAAGAGATAATATAACAGCGGGCGTACTTATTAAACAAAAAAAAAAAGCGTATGAGTTTATTTCCTCACAGAAACCATCACAAATCATCAATCCCAGCCCATCATTCATCAGCAAGCTCTGCATGAGGCCAACTTTTCAGGAAGTGTGCTTTTCCCCATCTCCCCACTTGACTACAGCTTACTAACCTAGTATTGCAAATGTTTTTTCTCACATTTGGGGTTTTTGTTTTCGCTATTGCTGAAATTGGTTTTTTTTGCTGTCATTTCTCATTTCCTTTCTGGTATTTTCATTATTCGCATTATGATTTTTACTATGGCAAGGCAAGAAATACATATTTACTAAAAATCATAAATCACGCGACGATTCTGGTTAATTTAGTTTGTGGTTAGAGGAGGTGGAGGAGGAGCTCACCGTTAAGCAAATATATCACCTTTTTAGCAACCGGTGATGCCGCTTTAGATTTTTCTTTAGTAGTTTTCATGCTGATTTAATTTAGTACTACAGTGTTAGGATTTTGGTAGGGGTTTGAACCCCGAAACTCCCAGCCCCCACATGGGCGCGCCAATGACTTTAATACATCAATCAAAGACCAGCAACCAGTTTTTGCGGTTGAGCCGGATTGAAAGAGATATTCATATAGGAAAAATCCCTGATATTTCAAAAAAAATGGTATCAATCTTCTAGCTGCGCCTTTTTCATATTTTGTGATTTTACCCTCTTTGGCATGAAAATGAATATTTGAATAGTGTCTCAGATATTTTCACGCAAGGCCAAGTATCATTTTGGAAAAATTTAGTAGAATTTTACAAAGATGTTTTGCAGATATACTTATTTGCTCTAAGTTGGGTGGTGCCACGCACATTTCCAAAAAAGTATTACCATCATATTTTCCTTCCTAGGCCCGTCATGTACCCCTAATTAGAGTCTATAATCTTTAATATTTAATGAAATATCGGATTCTTTCGACCATCACAAAACACCCATTTGCAATGTCAAGCTACCTTGGGTCGAGGGCAATGTGTATACTAAGTTTCGATGCGATATCTTAATATTTACTCGATTTATGCGATGCATGGACGAACGGGTGGACCGGCAGACATGGCCATTCATATTTGATATACAGTCTGTCTAGTAGAAGCGTGATCGCCATAACTTGGAAACTATTTGTCCGATTCGTTTCAAATAAACAACATTTTACACGTTTATAATATTTATTGTACGCAATGCTTTTAATAGCATGTATAGTCACCGCCATTCGCTATTATGACCTCACACCTCCGACTCATACTTTGCACTAAGTTCTGAGCAAGTTGCCGAGGCAATCGTTTCCAAATCAGCCGAATTTGTCTTGACAACTGTTTTGCTGTCCATATCGTTTTTCCTCTGAGTTTCTGCTTTACTATTGCCCACACATTTTCTGTCGGGTTGGCATCATTTTGCTGTTTCCACTCTGTACACATTCGACTGCGATGCTTGGGGTCATTGTCTTCTTGCAAAATCCAAGAGTGTCCTCTTCTCCCGAACATCTTCGCAGCTGATGGTAATACAGCTGTTTGATAAATTTTGTTCATCAAAACCGCATTCAAGTTGCTGGTAAACACGAAAAGGCGTCTAAATCCTTTTTCTGAGAAACATCCCCAAACATGGACCTTCACTGGGTGTTTAACAGTTCGTTGGAGCAAGCGATTGTTAGCGGTGCACCAAGATCGATTTATGTTACTATTTGCCCAAAATGAAGATTCATCCGTGAATATTACATTATCCCAATTCCGTTCTGAATTGGCGCAGGCCCAGGCGAGTCTTTTTTCAACGTGTGATGATGAGAGCAACGGTTTTTTAAGAGAGCTGCGGTATTTGACGTCGTTAGCACCTAAACGTTTTCGAATCGTCTCTACCGATATTTGAACAACACTTTTCTCTACAACTTCTTTAGCTTTACGCAACGATAAGCCCGGCTTCGTCGCAAACAAATCAAGGATCTTCTTGTCCTGCTTTGGTGAGGTCTTTTTTTCAGGGCCCCGCCCAGGCAAATCGTCGACATTTTTTACTTCTAAATACCGATTCGTCCACATCGTTACGAATGACTTCGACTTCTTCATATATTTTGCTGCAGCTAAACGTGACATTTTCGGCCCTCTAGGGTGTAGACAAAGAAATACAGCTTCAAATCGCTTCTCGTACGCGGAACTCATTTTTTAAAACAACGTGCACTTTGTAATAGTTTCACGAAACTGACAGTTTTTGCAATGCGTACTACAAAAATTATGTCGCTACCAAGGTGCATTCAAATTATTTTGATAACGGCACTCTATGTGCAAATTTTGCCGATCACGCTTCTACTAGACAGACTGTATGATCTACATATGTATCTTGGTTGCTTTAAGCTGTTACAAACAACTGTGAGGATAATAAAGTTATAATACCCTGGGCACTACTCCGCTCGGATATAAAAGTTATTATTATTATTATTTGTTTATTAATTACAATTAAAATTATAGATTAATACATATTATAGCACTAGCTACCAAGGCTATCGGCTTAATAAAAGTTAAAACATGGTAAACAATGCGAATTCATACCAGGTTGTGATATTGTAATGCTTCATGTAACCGCCTTAATATTTCTTGGACGTATGTATATATGGGGCCGTTATAATATTAAGTAAATTACTTTTATCTATACTTATATAATAAAGTATGTGGACTTCAATTGCCTGAATAATTAAGAAGAAGGACGTAAGAAAATGAACTGAAGTGAAATTATTAATCGCACAACTCAAAAAAAGTTATGTAGTTCGAATTTCGAACTAGATTAACGCGCATTGTCTATGTTCCAAAATCAAATATAATTTATTACTTATATAGACTTACAATTTTGTGCCTTTTAAAAATATTGATTTTGTTTTCACAGTCCAATTTTTTTTTTAACCTTCAATTTCTACAGAAATCAAAGAAACGTTAATTCAAACGTTTGATGTGATATTAATAGACATTAATACCTCTCGAAAAATATTTACTGAAATATTCAATGACTACGGTCAGAAAACCGCAGTGCTGCTTATTTTAGAATATGGGTGGTATATTTCGTCTACCGTACACAAAGTTTTATTGTATGGCGTGATATGATAAAACACTCAATTTTCATTTCAGATTTACATAAAATAGTTTATTTATAACAGCAGTTAAAATATTATTTTATTCTTATTTTTCACTTTAAGAGTTATCTATGGTTTGTGACGTGGGTATTGTCAAAGGCTGATCAGTCCAGCCAAGGTCAAGTGAACGTCCCACTTCATTCACTACTTAAATACAAAACACTATACTTCGATGTTTTGAAGGCGAACACACACACACTTACGGCTTGGTTTACTTGTGGACCAGCAGCTTTTCATACCGAAGTAGATGATGTTCTGGATAAAGTGAGAGAGAGCAGAGAATCTGGAGATATGGTCGATATTAGCGGCAGCGATCATTTCTATAAGATGAAGTAGTCGGGAGCGGACAGCGGTGAGCGGCAGGTGACTCTAATCAGCTCCGGAGTGATCGGCGGTCAGCATTAGGTTCACTGGTAGCACGGTATTGGCGGTCATCGGATGGTCCACTGATATCACGGCGGGTGACAATCTTCAGCCGCGGTGCGTTGCAATCTACAGAGACTATGCCCACTCATTAGAAACATTATTGAACACCACCGTTCCCGTAGTCGCACACAACATTAGGAGGGGCTGGAGCGAGGTGCGTTGGTCCAATGGTGGTATTGTAGGCAGGGCCTAGCAAAGAGATCGAATATGCCTAAAAGCATCGGCCCCCTTCACTTGACCAATCGAAGGGCTCGAATATGTCTTAGACCTATCCCTAAATTACCACGCCAAGCGTCAACGAACTGTCACAATTTCTCACGCCCGCGTCAAGCGTCAACATTATTATGGGATGTTCCATACAAATTGTATGGGCATGAGAAATTTTGACAGTTCGTTGACGCTTGACGCTGCAAAGTTGGGATAACATTAAGGATATATGTAACTCACTGCGGTCATCTGCTATGAATTTATTTGAGTTATGCGTTTGGTGAAAATCCATGGTGCGTACTTTGTGAAGCCTTCTCAACGAGTCAAATATATGTACATACATATACATATGTATGGATGTGTATATGAGCTGGAGTGTTTGCATGTCGGTACGGGGTGTTGTTAAGTGTTGGGGAACATTGTATCGCAACAAGTGCCACGAACATTGCATAGCAGTAAACGCCATGGTCATTGTATCGCAGCAGAATGCTGAAAAAAGGCCGAAGACAAAATCAAAAATTGTATCAGGGGATTCATCTAAACGTATAATGATCCTCATAATAGTTTAAACGTATAAACATATTTTTTCAAAAACCGGTTTATTTATGAGGTTTATATGTTTACCAGCAGTTTATTACTTTAGATGCATATCCCTATTACGTTTCAAACTGTTTATTATGATTCGTGGTAAGTTAATTGAAAACATTTTAATAACAAATAATTTTAAATCGGTTCAACTAACCTAAAACGTAATCTTATTGCGAAATATTTTGGTTGATGCCGTAAAATATAGTGCATTTTACAATTCCGATGGAAAAACATTGTCGATTTTATTTTTGAATGAGTAGTTATGCACTGTAATGTACATTTCGTTCAGCAAATAAAAAAATAAAATAAAAAAATTAAATTAAATTTTAGTATACCACTCTACTGTGTTTTGCAAATGCCTCATTAAAAAATAAATAATAACTAAAATTTAGTTCAGTACTTCAAGAGAGTGTATAAGCGTGGTATAAGTCACACTAAATGGTAAAAATTACTTTTTCCAAATTTTTATAAATATTTTGTCTTCAAAAGCACCTATCACGCCTGCCGCTCTAAAAATATATTGTACAATAAATATTGCAACTTTGAATTCTGATTGTAATAATTATATAGTAAACTTTACCAAAAGCAGGTTATGCCCGTAATTCCATAATACCACAAGCTATGCACTATGTTCTTCAACAAATAAAGTATTAAATTTAATAATCGGTGATTTGAGATATTTTCGGTGGATTTTCATGAAATAAGTTGGCCAGAAGCGAATGAAAATTAGATAAAGGAATATGCTTATTATATCAATACTATTATATAAAATTGATTATATGGCAAATGTCCGCACCGATTTGACTTTCATAGTACTACACTAATTTTTATAAGTGGTTTTTAAATAAAGGATTTGTGAAAAACGTCGCCATGACCGAGTGTGTGGCATTTGCGCGCTTCACGGGTCATGGTTCAAATCCTGGCCGGGTCAAGTAACATCAAAAGATAAAGAAAAGGTTTTTCTAATAGCGCCAGGAAACGGCAAACCTCCGAATATATTTCTGCCATGAAAACATTTCTCACAAAATTGTGTGGCAACATCTAGACGCACACCACAAATTATATATGTACATTGGGCTGCATCATTTCCCATACATAAAAATGGTCACGACCTTAAAAAAATTATATATTTTACAAAGTATGTACGTCAGGTATTTGCTATTAAGTATTACACATAAGGGGTATTCTCGCATATATAGTAAAATAGAAATGAATTCTCTATTTGGTTCATGCCTTGGCATTGCAAATGTGCTATTTATGTTCATGAAACGGATTGAGAATACCCCTATAGTAAGATCGTCCTCGTAACTATATATGTTTGTTAAATATGTGCACTAAGGAGTATGTGTACTAATTTTTAATATAACTATGTAGTACGCCGTTTGATAAAGGGAGCGTATTTGCCGTTTTGTCAAACCGTCAACTAAGAATAATCGAGTCCTAAACAAAAACAAAGCAACAACTTAATCCAGCATTACTGCCAAACAGAAGGATATGTATGTATGTTTATAGATTAAATGTCCCCCAATCAGCTGAAGCTTGAACGCTAATGATAAAACAAAAGGTTTAACAACCATTACACATTTTCACAGGAGTTGCGGGAGATAACGAGGGTGGCTTTGCTATTATTGGCGAGACAAATGCCTGACAATTTTCTTAAACAACAGGAATTGAGGAATTGAATAAAAAGCATAAATTGAGAAAAGACATTGGAAAAGGACAAAATAAAGAACAGGTAAAACTAATTATTGCTAAACTACAAAATATAGGTTAGAGCCTGTGTTTACATACATACAATATAAGGAAAATATGGGAAATTTCAATTTGGATGTAATGTGGAAACATTCCCAATCGTTTTTTAAGGAAACAAATCAAAAGTTTTAAATCACCATTATTTTCATTTAACTTCTTATGGAACAGGAAGTTTACCGAAAAACTTTTTTGTCAAATTAAATGGAAATGAACTTTAAAATTTAAAATTTCCCCAATCTATTCACTGCCGACATAATTCATGAACTACCGCTATGAGGCCTGTATCGTCATGTAAATTTATAGAAGGTGATATGATGGAAAATTTGATTATAACATTTTCCTGTGGCTGTCAAAGACCCCAGGTAAAAATTTCCATATATACTCGCATGTTTTTGGGGCACACTGATAATGCTATAAAAATCGAGATTTTTAGGAAATTGTTTGTAAGCAGAGAAAGGATTTTAATGTTTTAAAATAAGTGATCCAGAATAAAAATTGTTTGATGATTCAGTTTTAAAACAGTCATCAAAAATTTTCGTAAGAATAGAAAAGCAAGATAAAGATAGCTAAAGTCATCCGATAACTATTATTTTAGGACTGAAATTATATAAGTATTTTGATAATAATTATCAGTGAGATAAATTTTTTAGGTCCTGGAAAACTATTATTTGTTTCTTATGAATGAGACAATTTTTGTATAAATTTTGAAATTTCAGTACGATTTCGGGTGTGGTTTGAGACTATTTCGAGACTAGTTCAGGACTATTTCGGGGCTGGTTCGAAAATAATCTCGATTCAGTGCGAAAACTGTTTCGAACAGTTCCCGACATAGTCTCGATATAGTTCCCGAATGGCCCCGAATATTGTTACTTATAATTTAAAACGCTACAATGATGTTAACCAAGTAAGAATAATTTGGCGCTTACATCATAATTTGATGTTTGGCCGAACTTCTCCTACAATTTGTGGTGCGCGTCTTGTTGTTGTAATACAAATCGAGGATCCTACAGTTTTACGCCGACTCTGAACGGCAACTGACTTTTGTGGGATATTTTTTCGTATCAGAAATACATTCGGAGGTTTACCATTGCCTGCCGTGGGATGACAGCTGTTAGAAACAATTGTTCTATAATCAAGTAATTTATCAATTAAATATATCATAAAACATTCGCCATACGTTTTGTGGGAATACACATTTCTAAAGTGGCAATTCTGATTATCATCCTCGCATTTTTTTATTCAAATCAAACTTTCTATTATTTGGTAGTTGACAAACCAAATCCTTTGAGCTCATTTTTTACAGTAAATTCAGGGTCTGCTCAAGGAGCATCTAATAAGTAGGAGCAGTAGCTGAGTAGCCAAACTCTACATTTTACATTACATCGCAGTACATTCTATTTTTTATTGATTGACGCGCTTTGATTTGTTGATTTCTATTTTTTGACTTGACTTTTTAGCGCCTTAGGCAGAAATACTTAAAATTTTCGAGTTTTCTCTAATAAATATCATAATGTTCAATGCCTATTGGGTACTCCTACGTAATTGGAGTAAATTGGTTTTATTATTTTTATCTAAAACTCCTAATTGTAGAAAATGTAGCCAAATTGGCACTGAAAGTATCCCTCGAAATTTAAGGCAATTAATTCATCAAAACGTCAAACGTCGATGTGAACTAGTCATGCCGGTAAATTCAGTAGAAACTCATCCGTATATTTACTACCATCGGGGTTTCTTGCACAGAATGTTTGTTAGCCTAACCAGTCTTTGCGCTACAAGTAAAAGCGAAAACTTTGACAAATGACGCCAGACAATTGACGGACGAAGGACAAAGCTAAGACATTACGCGGCGCGGGTTGAAATGAAGTTAGTTAATACAGGGTGACATATGTCAAATAATTAGGAAGCGTAGTTTTTTTCAATGGGTATCTGACTAAACACACACAACTGAATGTATTTTCATTTATCTCGCTATTCATTATCTCTCTTATCTCCTACGTAGGCAGCTACGTAAAAAGCAACCCAGCTCTACAATGTGTCACAATTAAGGCTTTAATCTACAGCCTATTTCATTGTTGTAATGCACATATTGACTGATTTTGAATATCTATTTAATTTTAATAATTTAAAAAGAAATGGTTTAGGATTTCATGAATTTGAGTTGAAACTGGCTGCAATTAAAAAGAGCCGAAGGTGTTGCGTTTGGCTTTCTAACAAATTTGTTTTCTACTACTATATTCATTATATTAAAATTGAGCGTACTATACAACTGCATATCCAGTTGTTTTTTTTTAAAATTCTGATTAAAAACTGTACAACTTTGAGTAAAATTTAAACGCCTTTTTTGTAGCATAATCAATTTTTTTTTATAAAAAAATAAATAAAATGAAATAAAGGAAAATAAAAGGTCACCACTTGTCAATATTTGGGTGCGTTATAATTGTGAAATGAGGTTTATGTAGATTTACGAATCTACAAGTATCCTTACGTATTACATGTATTGTCGATAAATGTGCTTGTATGTTCGTTTGTGTGGCTTTATGCGCTTAATAAGCATCAAGTTAATAGCCTTATCCTCTTTTTCATGGTCAACAGTTTAGACTGACAGTTGATGTAATGTATATCCTTGATGATCCCTGATGTGGGCCAGCTTGTTGTAAGGATTGTATGCTTTGCTTAGGCTTGCGTTGTCCGGATTCGATTTGATGGTTGATTGGCTGGTAAATTGCTTGCGTAATAAGTACGGACATACATTTTACATATTTTAATCGAAACAGAAAGGATATATGGCGTTTATTAAAATATAATTCATTTTGCATATATTGACAATTTATTTTTAGTTCATTTAATTTTGTTTAGGACTTTGAACATGTATTTTAAATTTTTCGTTCGTCTACATATGGGATTAATGGGAGGGGGTCAAAGCTGGTCGGAAGGGTTGAAGGGGGTGTCTTCTGCAAAGAGCTCACTCTCAGCCACAAATTAGGCTTCCGGACACTGTAGTAACCGATTTGCTACTCACCACATATTCTGATAGCCAGGCTGCAATCAAGGTCTTAGCGTCTTTATTGCGGGTCGAAGCTGGTTGGAGAACGCCTGGTTTTTGTTTCAGCCGAGTGCCGGACCATAGCGACATTGCAGGGAACGGCTTGGCTGATGCTACAAGCAGGATGAAGGCGAAAGCTCCTTTGACCGCCTATGAACTTCTATTGGACAGATGGGACTCTTTTTTATGTCTAAGTAAGTTTCCCACGCTGGAAGTACCACATCAACCGAACCTATATAGGGTACCTCTCTTCCTTGATTTTGTGGTATAGAAATTTTAGTATAGGTAGATATTTTTCCACGAAAAAATTGGAGATGTAGAGTATAGCTTCTCTTATGGCTTTTTCTCATTTCGAATGTAGTTTTTCCACTTCTTTTTTCGTAACAATACTTCGACTTTAAAATAATGAAGATCAATTAATTGTTCAATTTACGTTTCGTATATTTTCCCAATTTAAAAGAACATATTTAAAATGGTATGTGCTTATGTTTCTTTGCATTCACAATTTGCGAATCTAGTTGTTGGATTATATGAAACGATTTTGAAGTTTGGTTTGGATACAACGGATACAAAAAGGACCTGCGACGCCAAGTGCAGGCCTTCTCCTACTGGCCTTCCTCTTCTTCCTCCACAAACTGCGTGCACCGCGTTGACTACTTTGAAGGCTGTAGCATTTCCAACAGCATGACCTGGCAAGCATAGTAGCTGAACTATGTATATAGCCTATATAGCGCATTGCTCCTTTGTTTCCACCGGTTTTTCTGTTGGCTAGCATCTCAAGCTGAAAGGAGCATTATTTTCGAGGTCGCCAATGACTTCTTCGGCGGCGGTACATAATGAGGGAGAAATGTGCTCCCAACGCTCGCGATTTCCGGTATGCTAGGGAGTGATCTTAGTGAGCTGGTTTGAGAGTCGAGTTGCGAAGTTAGTAGCTATCTTTTGCTGCAATGGAGCTTTCCGACATCGAGTTTTCTTTGTGTATTTAGATGCCTCGGCAAGTCGATCAGTCTCAGTCTATTGGCGGAAGTTTCATCGTGAGGACTGAATTTCTCAACAGTGTGACCAAAGAGCCCTTGTTTACCCACCCTGGCATCGCACGATTTTGATATGGGGACGGGGACAAAGCTCGTTAATGCGGTCTAAGCGCTCGTAGAAATAATTTTTGATCACATCTTTCTTGCGGGGGCGGGGGCATAAATCGGCGCGTTGTTGAAGAAACTCGCTTTGGTGCGAATCGTGGCAAGACGCTTTTCGACCGGGTTGAATGACAGTACTTGGAGACGAACACCTATCCAACACCTCCTTTACATAGTAGCTGTAGTAGAGAGCGCAAGGTCTTACCTTTCCCGAATATTTAATTTCTTGAATGGTTTAGGAAGGTTTACGTCAAAAAAATTCCGAAAAACTTTTTGAAATCTGTTTATAAAAAGTACAGCTTTGCAACTATATTATGATGATGAGACTTCGATATGACGCCATCGTTTGATTATATTGTGTTATATTTCTAACAATAAATTGGGTTTCACAGAACTGGAATGGCAGACCATGCAATTGCAAATAGTAACTGTTTTCTTTTTATTTTTTTTCTTTTCTGTTACTTTCGCATTAATAATGTTAAACCATATGCGATGCGAGCGAAGCCCTGGGTAAAAAATGGTTAATATTTATAAACTCAAAATATAGTAATCTTGAAAAGATGTTTATAATAATAAATATTGTTCGGGTGGAACATTTAAAATTGCATCGAAAATACGGTACGTCCTGGTAAATACGGGAGATTTGGCAATATACATATACATACATATATTTATATATAACCAGAAGTATTTTATTTAAACACAAGGAAGGCCCGGAATGCGTCAAAACGTGCAGTAGAGAAAAGTCAAAAACTAATTTAAAACGGCCCAGGTATTTTGATTATAAACATTTTCACTTTTTACATGATGTATTATCTGCAATCTACATTTGCGCAATAACTCTGAAAGCTAGTTGAATCAATTTATGAGCTAAAGAGTTCACTTTCTAAATAATGGTGTTTTTTAATAATAAAAAAAACGTTATTTAACTAACCACCTGCATAATCTCCCAACTAACTGCTTATTTGATTTGATTTAACATTAGACGTGAAAGGCAGACTAATTTGTTTTTTTTTTGGATTATTTATCGGCAAGATGAACAACTGGCAAACTATGTTGGATTCGGCCGCATTCGCATAAGCGAAGAATACGATGTCAGTTTTACGGACTCATCAAATGAAAAAAAAGTTTACAGAAACTTTAACTTTAATTGCCAAAAAACCTCTGCTGGGATTTTATACTCGTAGTGATAGAATTAACATCACTGCAGACAAATAATGACTTTGTAGTTAGTTTAGTAATTCAATAATGTGTCTATTTTCATAAAACTATGTAAATCTATGTACGTATGTATGTAGCTACATATTAACCGCCGCCAGCGATAACTTGTTGTATATTGATTGCATTTATGGATGTTTAACTATAATTTAGTTATGAAGCCGTAGTGAATTTAGTGCACGTTGTAGTCCTTTTAATATTCAATTAAACACAATTACATTGTGTGCATGTATGAAAATGAAATTCTAAACTAACTATCTGCTTCTCGTACCGTGTTATGTATTATACCCTTTGTTAATTCGTAAGAAATCTCCGTGTAACAGTAAATTTAGTTAAAATTTAATTTTCTCATACTCGTAAATGCCCCGAGTTTCTATTTCTAAACATATGTACATATTCTGCTCATGGTTTTCACTTAACATTTTTGTGTTTTTCCCAGCTTTCCTTCAAGTTTATCAAATGAGATGAATTCAATTGTGTTAAACAATAATATTATTAGTTCTATTAAGTTTGACAAAAGCCTTCGAAGCAAATTTGAAAAGGAACGGAAAAGAATTTAAAATTGAAATAAAACACATAAAAAATAAAGTATGATGCCAATTTTTTTTTTATTTGAAAGAAATTTTCATGACATTTAATAATTAAAAACGACTTCTGGCATATGTCCGCCACGACTAGCTTTGGTGAATCGGATGCGATCAGTCCAATTTTGAATCACTGCAAAATTTCCATGTTGTGGATGGACCAAGTCCAACTTGTTGAGCACGGCGGCGAATAGACAAATTCGGATCTTCTCCAACACTATCACTTACAGCACCAATATTTTCTTCTGCACGTACAGTTCTTTTTCCTGTTGTTGGTTTTTCATGGAGCTCCATTATGAGGACCTTAAAATTCACGAAGTGCTCTATAAGTTTGGCGAACAGAACACTGATTTTTAAAGTAAATTTCCACAATTTGTAAACGTTGTTGCGGCGTAATTTTTTCAATGATGATTTTTCAATGCTTACTGAACAGAAATGTCAAAACGAAATGTCATTTACCAGCTGTCAAGTGACAGCTATCCCTATCGAAAGTTCTATCGGTGTAAAAAACATACCCGTTACTTATATACCGAATAGGCAAGCCTACACATAACTCTATTGCTCACTCTCGTTCTTCTGTCAGGGTTAGTGCCGCCGTTAAAAGCATCAGTACTGAACATTTTCAGGTTTGACGTTAAGGCCTGTGCCAAATGAATTTCCTAAGTTGTTGATATCATAAACAAGTTTTTGTAGATTTTGTCAGTTTATTTTTATTTGCACGCTAAATAATAAACATAATTCTTAATATAATGTTGTTTCGTTTTATACTTATTTTTAATTTTCGTTTTATTCGAAAGGATGAATTTATTTTCTAGATTAAAAAAAAAACTTCTGACACTTTAAAATTAATGATACTTAAAAACT
The DNA here is from genome assembly GCA_951828415.1 of Anomoia purmunda. Taxonomy (NCBI): domain Eukaryota; kingdom Metazoa; phylum Arthropoda; class Insecta; order Diptera; family Tephritidae; genus Anomoia; species Anomoia purmunda. The sequence continues at coordinate 74,119,721 of OX639994.1, read as the reverse complement.
TTTTTTTGTCAATATCATACTCAATGAATACAATCATATAAAAATATGGACGTTTGATAGGCACAGAAACTTTGAAAATCATATGGGAAAATGAAAGTGTACCAAATTTTAGTGAAATGTACTAATAGAAGGAAAAAAAATGTAGCGCTTTTCGCACACATTTTCCAACCCAGGCAATACTGTACATGCATTAATACAGGCCACTCCCGACTGCATTTGATTATACCATTTAGTTGGTTTTATGTCTACATGTATCCACTCTAAATAAGCGATCCTTAAAACCGTTGTCTATTAATACCGATTCACCGTTGATTCTCGCACCAACGAAAACAAATATCGGTAAAAAATGGCTCATTTATTAATTGCACTAAAAATGTTGCCCAAATTTAATAAAAATATTCATGCAGTTAATGAAAATTAGAGTAGTAAATTTTCAACATTCGAAATTTATGAAAAATTTGATTTTCATTTTGTTGTTTTAAATTCTGTGGCTCGAGTAACGCATCGCATCTTATTATAAAGGCGTGACGTTTTGGTAAAACAACCCCTACTGACTGACAACATGTTGAACTTCGAAAATATTACTGGAACTTAGTTTTTACAGTTTCACGTAAAAATTCTTCAACAGTTTATAAATTATCTAATTTTTTTTTATTGAAAATTAATTGAAAAAAACTAGTTAATAACTTATGTTTTTAGAACTGGACTAAAAAGCAGAAAATTATTTTTACCGTAGTCATGATTTTAAAACAACAGTAACAACAACAGTAATAATGAGATTTAAAACGAAAAATATGATGCTACATTTAGCTACAAAAGCTATAAATAAAAAGTGATTATACTTAATTACGATTATAGATAGATGATATTAAATTAGAGTACGAATTATATAATTGGTTAACGATGAGAAAAGTGGCCATAATACCCAAAGTTTTTATATCACAGTCTATAGATTTGCTGCCAATGTAATAAAAATATATAGATATTATTAGACCCTATCATTAAACAAGTTGAAAATGTGCCCCTCGGATATAAGCATTTACCTTGTAAGAACTTCAAAACAGGGGAAAAGAATTTCCGACACCCGTTAAAAATTGAATCCATAAAAATTGAAGAACCAATAGAGAAAAAATAGAAACCAACTAATCGTGCTGTTTTTACACGGGGCTATAAAAAAAATTCTCCCTTTTTGAAATCCTCACAAGGTAAGTGTTCAAACCCGAGGGGCACATTTTCAACTTTTTTTGACTCCATATATTGGGATACAATCTAATGCTTCTAACGCTTCGCTTTTCATTTTAATACCTACGATTTTCGTTTTAAATCTCATAAATGAATATGTGTATATAAAGGGATCGAGGTTGGTTCTGAGTATTAAAGCTTGACTGCATAAAGTTTAGGAAACTAGAAAAGTCGAAAACTTCTCAACTGGTGGTGCTGCACGCGCATATTTCGTTATTCAGTTCAATTCAATTAGAGTTCAACACGTGGCATTTGATGAAATATTTTTGCTGAACAAATTTGGATAAGATTTCGCTTATACTAAACCAATTCTCAAATGCCAAATGAAAATATAAAGCGAACCTACAATTACCAGCGAACTATGGCTGAAATAAGCGCTTTTTGCGGGCAGAATTTCAATTTTAAATTTTTTCAACACTTTGACTAAGCGGACGTTGTCCCAGCCACTCTATGATGATCGCAAACTAACTTTTGTATTTTGTTTCTAAAATTTTATTAAATTGAACAGCAGTGCAACATGGATGTTCTTTGTATTTTATATACAAGAAGCTCGAAGAGTGATTATTTTAGCAATGGAAAATTATATCAATGGTATGTAATCCACTGTTTCAAAGTGTATGTTATTTAAACATATTGTGCTTGTTTCGTGGAGTGAACCTTTCTCTGACCGAATTCGTTCGACATGGTATATGTATATGTATATCTAATAAAGGGATATTATATCTACTTTAATTTAATGCTTGAATTATCTGCTCCAAAATGCCGTAATAAAATTGCTATTTTCAGACCTCATCAAAGTCAATATTATTTAAATTTTGATATGTGTGATTGGCAGGCGTGGCAGATGCCCAATATTGCCTGTTAGGTTTTGTCTTCTGGGGTCTAAAAAGTCAAATTGAATTAAAATAAACACAAGTTATAGAAATATAAACTATGAATGTCCAACGGTTGGCATGACAATAAGGTTCATAGCTAACTTTTTCGGGCTGCCACCTGTTTCAAAGGTCGAATTTAATCTATTTATATACAAGTTATATGAAATATTAAAATATTAGTGTCAGGCGGTTTATCTGAGTAAGGTGAAGGTTCACTACTATATTTTGAAGAAGTTTATCACTTGCTCTTCAAGCCGAATTTAATTAAATTATACACAAGTCATAGGAAAAAGTAGAATATGGGTGTCAAAACGTTCATTTCGTTAGGAGAAAGTTTATAGATATATTTTGAAAAGGGTTGCCGCCTATTTGAAAAGTCAAAATGAATTAAAGGCTACATCTCCGCATGCACACAAGTTCTATGTTGCTGAGTTTTCCTTTACATGGTGCTCTTAATTCAACGAGAAGTTGGAAAAGATGAATTCCAATATTTGTATGGAAATGTCAGGATAAATAATCAAAGTGGCGTGTAGATATATACGTGGTTATAATAATACTGAAAATAGCACAAAACTTAATCCAGATCGTTTCTAAAGCAAATTTGACTAGGAAATTCATTAACTAATTACAACAAAAATTTAAATACGCATAACAACCGACGGTGGTCTTAATTTAAATATTTATGTTTAATTTTTCCCTATGAAATCTTGATTGAAATGAAAAACGTCAAATCTATGTCTGCTATGTCCATTTGGTTCCCTTTCTGTTTGTGCGTAAATGAAATGCAGTGTTATCGTTATTGAATGACCAAAGAGAAGCTTTTGCTTTTTATCGCCTAGAGCTATTTCAATCTTTGTGTGTGGTTCAGGAATTTGTTCTTTACTGGTAAATACGAGTGTATACTAACTGAATAAGAATATGTACACTTACATACATAGTACATACAAATAAGTAAATATCAACCACTACATATGTATTTTGTATTCTTCGCATTTAGATTTTCTTTCATCTTTGATTTTCATTGTTTGTGTTTATATTTCTTTTGTTGTCCAAATCAATTTCATTAAAATGTTTTTTTTTTAATCTTAATGGAAAATGTTATTTTATTAAAAGGTTTACAGATATATATGGAGTTAAGAATTTTACACAATGTATTTAATATTTTAACTCCACTTGCAGTGCAGTACAACTCGGTAAAATGATATCCGACCTTAGTTGTAGTGTAGGGAATTGAAAAAACTGCGCTATTGTGGATTAGCCCTAAGAAAATACAAGGGAAATTTCAATTTAATTCGCATAGTATTTTTAACTATATAAATACATCAACTTAAAATTTGTTCGCACAACTATTTTCCATTCTTAAATAGCACCAAAAAAATCGAAACTTTCATGAAAGAGGCTAACCGTGTTGCATTTGCAACCAAAGAAAGTTTTATCCGGGTTAGAGCGTTCTTTTGCAACTCGGGTACAAAGAAACGGGACCAATAGTAGATATTGTACTATAATTTTTTAGAATGTAAATTTTAAATACACAAAAGTTAAAAACAAATTTGTTATGTATGTATTATTTATGTAAGTGCCAAGGTGTACAATTTTAAAATTATAAAATCTTTTATTTTCAAAACGGTCAATACAGTTCAAGTCACATTAAATTTTTATTAGCGGTAGAGCAAATACAACTCTGCAGTATAGAATTTATTACGATCCAATGTAAAATGTAAGCAAAGTTTGACAGTTCAGCGCCTTCTTAGAATAATTAAATGACATTGATCAAGACACATCTAAAAGGTAGTAGGAGCAGAGTAGCTAATTCCATTTGTTCACATCAAGAAACCGCAGAACTGGCAAACTTTACTTATATTTTAGATCTTTACTGGAAAATTTTGTGGAAGCATTTAGGTGTGAAGCCTTGCTGGTGCAAGAATTGAAGCCGAACGACCTACTGCAAAGCCAAATTTTTGGTCGATGGGCTCTTGAAAAGTTGGCCGAAGATCCACTTTTTTATCGAAAAATTGTGTTCAGCTACGAAGCTCATTTCTGGTTGAATGAATATGTGAACAAGCAAAACTGCCGTTTTTGGAGTGAAGAGCAGCCAGAAGCATTGCAAGAGCTACCAATACATCCAGCAAATGTCACTGTTTGGTATGGATTATGGGCTGGTGGCATCATTGGGCCTTATTTCTTCAAAGATGATGCAAATCGCAACGTAATACAATGAGCGCTACCGTGCGATGGTAACAACTTTTTTTTTGCCCAAAATGGAATTGACTCGCATGACAAGAGGTGCCACATGCCACACAACACGCGAAACAATGGACCTATTTATATGCAAGTTCCGCGAACAGTTAATTTCACGTATCGGGTCTATCAATTGGCCGCCTAGATCGTGCAATTTAACGCCTCCAGATTATTTTTTTGTGAAGATATGTTAAGGCTCGTATCTAAAGCAACAAGTCTGCTTCGATTGACGTACTGGAAGCCAAGATTGAAGCATTTATTCGTGAGATACCGGCCGAAATGTTGAAAAGAGTATGCCAAAATTGGACTAAGCAGATGGAGCATTTGAGACGCGGCTGCGGCCAACCTTTGCATGAAATAATATTCAAACATAAAATTATATCGACGGTACTATCGATTCAATTAAAGATGTCATGCATTTTTCTAAATTTTATGTATGTACATATATTTTTGTTTTAAATTTCAAATAGCTCTTAAAACATTATTTTCTCTCCGGCTACTATTTGTTTAATATTTGTTGAATTTGAAAAAAGTTCTATCAAAAAATTCAGAATGAAAACTTTTAGCAGAGTTTTAAAAGTTCAATGTAGATGAAACAGTGTGTGACGAGTATCAACGGTGGTCTTGTAAAGTTAAAAGAGACATATCAAAAGATTGTTTGCATTACTATATGCCCTAAGCAATCACTGCATTAGCTTTTAGGTCATAATTAAACAAAATGCCTACTCGAGGTACTACATCCAAAAAATTACCTCTGATGAAGAAAAATAGCTATCAAAAGAAAAGCAAATGGGAATGAATTGACGCTTAAGAAAGACTCACTACTTTTGGGAAAAGGAGCTTTCATTTTACATAGGTTGCTCTTCAGTTTGAACCTATATTATTTAATCGTGAGGAAATATCCCAATTTCAAGAAAAAACGATGACATGAAAATTAGGAAAATGATATTGGGTTTCGTTTCAGTGTATTTTCCCAATGATCAACAAATGAAGGTAAGTAATAATATTTTTAATAAATTATGAAATCGGGCAACGTTTATTTAAAATATCAAAAAAGTCCATAGTTTATTAACTATAGAAGGTAACTTGGTCATATTTTATACACTGAAATGTGTTGAAGAAAGGCATATGAAGGTTCAAAAATTTTTGAAATGGCCCTTTTTAGAGGAATTAGGTATATCTGCGAAACTACTTCATCAAACTCTACTAACTATGGTGAACACTTTATGGTGAACGCTTCTGAAAATAATACAAATTAGACAAAAAATGAGCACAATATTCGTTATTTAACTAAACCATGTAGCAGATGCATTCATAGTTGAGTAGTAGATACTAATTGTGGAGAGAAATGAATAATAATACTGATAATTTGGCGCTTACACTATAGATTGATGTTTGGCCGAACTACTCCGATTCCGAACGGCAAATGATTTTTGTGAGAAGTTTTTTCATGACAGAAATACACTCGTAGGTTTGTCATTGCCTGCGATCGGTATTAGAAACAACTTTTCTATAATTATTTATGTTTCCATCCCGGCCAGGATTTTAACCCGATACCTACCGAATGGAGCGCACACATGCTACACACTCGGCTACAGTGGCCGTTTCTGAACCAAGGATCTTCTAACATTTCTATAAAGTTCGAAATGGTTTTAGGGGGAATCGGGCATTGCTGATACCCGTGCGGTATCACAGTGGAACTTGACGTGAAAATGTATGCTCAGAAAATCTACAATTAGCATTATTATTTCTCATTTTAAATGAAGTGGCTCCGAGTTGTACACAGCGCATTCCATTTCATCACATCATCTTCTGCAATATTACCCTCCAAATTCCCTCACTACATACAAGAAGTCCTACTTCGCATACGGTCATTAAACCATAATGACTTCGCAAAAGTAAGGGATGCAAAAGTAAAAGTAAAAGTTAGTTAGAACAAGAATTATACTAAAATACGAATAAATGGGGAGTAGATGGTAAAGGAGCGCATAAACAAGCTGAAAACGAAATAATTAATTAGATTTGACGAATGCTGGCCAAAAGTGTGCAAAAGGCTACTGATGAGTCGATACCCAATACACATACCAAGTGTACGGTGATAGTCAGTCACCTTTGAAGTGCCGTGTAAATAGAGGCAACACAACACAGTCGTTGAGCGTTTCGTATATGGCACATAAAATCAGCAATCAGCCATCAGTCATGTGTTGATAAAACTTATTCGGAGAAACCTGAAGTCTGAACTGTTAACTTTCACTCATTCCGTAATTTTGATAACGGCGTAAAAGTTTTCCTTCAAAGATTAGACAAGACAAATGGCAAAGTGGATGTGTTTGTGAAATAGGCAGTTTACATTTGTTTGCAAACGACGAATGGATACGAGTACCATTAATTTTTCAATTCCTTACTGGCCTGTAGGCAAAGAATGAACTAGTGAAGGAAATTTTGTGGTACAGTGCTAGATTATTTTGGGTTGAATAGCTCACCTCTACTTTGAGCCAATATTTAAAAGAACAGGTTTGCGTACTAAAAGCGGCTTTATCCCTAACTAGATAGAGGGTTCGAGTATAAAAAGTGAGCTGATACTAAAAATACAGCTCCATGCTCTCTACATTTATTACAGTACAGATGAAGTGCAGCAGGTCGATGCTTTAATTATTCCACTTCGAAACATATATGACCCTGTGGTGAATTTTATTTCCAATAAAAGCCCAAAAGATATCATTATTGCAGTTCAAAGCAAACAGTCGCAAATTGTGTAATACTTTGTGATTTTCATTACTCCTTTAAGTATAGTTAAAAAATTTATGTACTAAGAAGTATTCTCTAAATCTTAAGTGCTTTTACGATTCTTGACATCTTCGTATGACCCATCCTGCATAGCCTTTGAAGAAACTTTCGAAACATATTGTTGGTCTTCAAATCACTAACCGAAGTGAAAACGAAATCTTTGAGTATATCAATTTGACTACTTTTACTTTTAGTATCAGTTATAAATGTTTCTCTAGCTCCGTTTTAGATGACTTAACAAGGTATGACCGAAATGCGTTCCGAAAAGTATTTGTTCCGCTTTTTTATTTGTTTCCATAAAGTAAATACTTAAGAAAAAAACTAGGAAAGTATGTAGTATTTTACGTTATTGAATAATCAGAGTACCTCAATTAAATTACTTGATTAATTAATCGAATTACTTGGGTTTCTGTTACTGGTTTCTCTAATGGCGTCTCTTTCGGCACCATCATGGGTTTTCATACTGGGTTTTAATGGCGTCCCAACTAGTGTCGTCAATTCTATCCGCATTGGTATCCCATCCTAAGGATCAAAGCGGAAACTACTAGGTTTACAAGTACAGGTAAACGGAAGATCATACTTATCTCTCATGCGTGCTTACAACCGGAAATACACAAATATACTGTCAAGCAATTCGGAATCTCTATAATGCGAAGGAGCTATCGATACAAATACCTGTTATTGTGCTTTATGTACTTCTCACGTTTCAACTTTACATTTTAATAATAGTATATATAAATTTATATTGGAAATATTCAAAACTTTAAATAAATGTACCTGCACACATATAATAGAATTAAATTATATTAAAGTTAAGACAAAGTCTTTAAGAATATTTATCTCAGTCAAATTGAGTAAGTAAATAAGTGCCAATAAAGCCTGCTCGCCAACCATAAAACTTTCGACCATATATCTAAATTTGAAATTTATAATCAAAATTACTCAAAACTTTCTGGTCTAAATTTCATATAATTTGTGGCCCTAAATAATTATTCCTATGTTTGCTTTCACGAGTTTTTTTTTTACTGGTACATCTATTATATTTTTCGATTTAAATTTGATTTGAAGTTTAGAAAATTTATTTACTGCATGTATACCGTGTAGTTTTGTCTTTCCTTTATTCACATTAAAGTTCCTAGTAATGGGTTTTCGCCATTTCCAAAAAAAAAAATTATGCATATGAGGGGAATGAATCATTTCGTTCAACTAAACTTAGGCACTACTTATATGAAAAGGGCTTTAAATAATATCTACTAAAATTGTACCAGTTCGAATTCAAGGAATTTCTCAGTGGGTTATTCAGTTTATTATTTATAACTCATATGTATGTAAACGTACACATTTAGTCTTTAACTATATTTTGTAGCACGGCATCTTATCTTTTGTAATAGTCTTCCTTTTCTTCTACAATTACTATTTGTCATTCCTCAAACCCTTTCGAATGTTTGTACGAGATTTTAACTTGAGATAATTTTTGGGAAAATACTATAAAAACATGAATTAATTGCGTCGGATATGTCTGCCAAATAATTGACTTACACATATTTTATACGTTTAGCCTTTCTCGATGGCATAGCGTCGAATATACATACTTATGTATGTGTTGGTATATTTTTTAGCATCATCGTTAGTCGATAATATATTGTACTTATGATCAAGGTGTAGTCATTCGGCAGACTTGTTATGCCGAGTTTTCCAAATGGTTAACTCTTAAATGAAATATTTAGTTTGAATTTTCAAATTCATCATTCGATTTTGTAAAAAAAAAGAAACAGCGCAATTGAATTAAGCTATAAAAATATGAAATTAAAAGAGACAAGTAAATCGGGTACCACTTATAGATAAACTTTGAACAAGAAAATTGATATGTGTGCAGTTCCCAGCTAGTATAATACTTATTCACATACTTCTAGTTAAAACAATATTGATTTAATAGACTCAAATAAAGCAGCTGGATTCATTCTAAAGAAATTTAATTTGAAATGGAAATTTCGCTTAAACTTACCATGACTTGTGTCAATCAGTTGGGCTGGACTGGCTACAAAAAAAAAAAATCAGAATTTGTGTTCAACATTTAGAACACTTAAACGAATATTATTTTTTGTTTATTTTAGAATAATATTAAGTTTTTGTTTAAAAACTAAAATGCTAGAAAATAGTATCTGGCACACATTGTGTCACATATTTCATTTCATCTCTCGAACGGCTTGCTATATAACGCAGTACGACAAAATCAAAAATGCATTGTTCGCATAACATGGGACTTTCACGGTACCGCTATGAGGATCACTCTCTAAGAATTCGTTCTCTGACGCTTCCTCAGAAAATCTGATTTTTTTCATCAAAATCGTTCTCCATCTTGAGCTGTTCTAAGGCCCGAAGTGAGAAGCGGTAACAAAAATTATGTGCCTTTAATTGCTGAGTCAACCGTGTAAGCAAATAAAGCTATTTTTATAAAACTCGTATTATGCTAATCATGATTTAACGAGTCGATGTTCCGGGACTGAATCGCTCACTCTCTCTTACAACAGTCACACCGTTAGTGTGGCCTTTGCACAAACTTCCGGCCAAAACTTTTTTTTAATAAGTCGCGACCAAAAGTGTCTTTTTCTGGTCCGTGATGCTGAGTCTAAAAATGTTCAATATCTAGTTCGATGGAAATCGTTATAAGTCGGTATTTGCAAGAAGGCGTTGAGGTGCTTTCCTTCTCAGCAGAGTTTACAGAGAACAAACCATATCCTCGATTGCTTAGTGATGGTTAATTTCAAAACAAGCTTCTTCCAGGGATTTCTTCATTAAGTAAATTGAGGTGGATATTTTGAGCCTTAAATGGGAATCTCTTGTTTCTGTCGACGTTACCCAACAGGCTGTTTAACGCTTGTATCAAGGAATATTCAGCTTGGTTTAAATATAATAAAATATCTCTACTTCTTTAGTTAGAATCACCTTTATAATATTATTAGACTCGGACTGTAAGTTTTGGCCGTTTTTAAGTGGCATTCTTTAATATCGATTTGTACCGGGTGATTCATTTTGCCCATTGCTTTATATTTTGGACTTTTGAAAAGCTTGAAGAAGATCCACTGTTGTCGACCACTTCTTCAGCGACGAGGTTCAAGCCAATTAGAAAACTGAGGTATTTGGGCCAATGAACGACGAAAAAAAATGCTAGAGCTAACATTACACTCATACAGGGCTTTTCAATAGGAACGCTACAGAAGTTTTTTTAAATAAAACAAAAGCGGTTTGGGATATGAATTAAATTCTTTATTCCTGTGAAAGTACATTCGATGCCATTATGAACCTACGGAACTCGATTTCTTTTGCATGGGCACCACGGGCACGCTTGCAGAAGTCCAGACGCTGAACCCAATTTTCGACTGTTTTCAAGCATAAATCGGCCGATACTGCTGCAATTTCACGTTCGATATTCGTACGAAGTTCATCAATCGTCGCTGGCTTGTTGGCATAGACCATAGACTTGACATAGCCCCACAGGAAATAGTCTAACGGCGTCAAATCGCACGACCGAGGCGACCAACTGACTAGGCCATTTCGTGAGATAACATGTTCAGCAAACTTGGTTTTCAATAAATCGATTGTGACATTCGCCGTGTGGCTTCCTCTTGGAACCACATATTGTCCAAGTCCATATCATCCAATTCGGGCCAATAATATACGGTTATCATTGAGCGATAGCGATTCCCATTCACAGTAACGTCCGGGTCTTGATCAGCACGGAAGAAGTACGGCCCAATGACGCCGCCGGAACATAAACCGCACCAAACCGTAATTTTTTCGGGATGCAATGTTGACTCATGGAGTACGTGTGGATTGCTGCCGGTCCATTAACGCATATTTTCCTTATTGACGAAGCCATTCAGCCAGCAATGACGACGACTATAAATTGAACATAGTGTAGGTGTTTAGCGGAACGTCTCCCCTTATTTGTACTATGTGTTTTAATGAACAGAAATCAAGTCCCACATTATTCCCATACTTTTGTTTGACGCAGAAACTTATCGGAAGAGATGGGCCTTGAAGGAAAATTCTGCGAGAGGTTTATGAAACTTTAGGTTTTTATATCAGGTTCATAATACTCAGGTGATATAAGTACCTAGAATTGGGAATGACCACTGGATCATATAGTGTAGATGTTAGAAAAATCCTGAAGGTATCTATTTAACGCGCCAGAGATGGCAGCAAAAGAGAAGATCTCCTCTGCGTTTGAAAGAACGAATAGGAAAGGACGTGACTTTACTTGGCCACAGTCAGTTAGTAGGAGAAAGGAACAACTTGTGTGCTATGTTCCGGATATGAAGAAGTAACTATACAAACTAAGAACATACCGATTACAAACGTGGCAAAAATCCTCGGAGATTTGCCATAGCGAATTCTCCTTCTCCCTTGCGATATATAAAGACGATACTCTATTGCATACGCTCCAAGAATAATAGAATACAAGGTTGCCCCGATTGATATGAAATTCGGAGAGTAACTTGACTGTGACGTCACATCAGATTTACCGGTGGAGAGAAATCACTTTGGTATACTTGTTGGAAAGAATACACACTAAAATTGTTAAGCCAATATTTGAGGTGTTCGTAGAGCAGATAAGAATTCTCTTCTTCGTATATTTCAAGCTTCTCCTGCCCCGCCGACATTTTCAAACCAAACAATAAAAACAACAAATATTTATTTCCGTGTTCGGTGATGAAAAATTGATATGAATAATTTCTACCATTTAAACGTTTGCCAAAAAGCTCCATTATACCTAATTAGCTACATTAATTTCAATAATGATTAAATGTTTCAAGGGGTTATTTATTAAAGACGTTGTTCGCTTCATCCTGGCTGTGAAGAGATTCACGTCAACCATGGAATGCCAACTGATTTGGTATAGCTACGGGCATAAAATCAAAGCAAACGACGGAAGCAAACAATAGAATACTGCTGCTTTTGCAACACAACAAAAGCAATACAAACAAGGAATATTAGATACTACTGTAATAACGACAATGATCAACTAAACGACAATAAAGGAAATGGTGTTTATTGTGAAATAACAATGAAATTGTTAAATACAGCAACGGACCGAGAGTGAATATAGACGGAGAAATTTGATAATCCGAAATGAACTTTTCACCTCTGTCGCTCAGTCAGCCAGACAGACAGACAGAGAAATACAAAATGTAACCGGAGCGATGGGTTGGAGGGTGAAGCAGCATTGACAATGAGAGCAAAAAGCTACATATGTATATGTATGTACAGATGTATCTATGTATATACGACAAGTTTGTACTAACGACAGATAGACAAAGGGCGTGTTAACAAAAAAGAGCAAAAGTAACTGTCGGTAGCTTTTTAACAACAACAATATAGCGTACAAACCAATAACACTATCAATTACAAAAACAACAAGTAAAATAACATTACAGTAAGAAACAAAGAAAAGTCAAAAATCATTGTGAATTTAAATTCTACAAACATTGAACCTCAATGAAACATCCCTCCCCCATTTGCAAGGCTCGGCTTAGATTGCACTTTGGTTAAGTGACCTTATAGGAAATCCAGAAATGTTCACATTAGATGCTTTTTTTATAAAGTATTTTAGATTCTCCCTCTGGCAGCAGAATATGAAAATATGTAGGTAGCTTGAAAGTACTGGGTACTTTTCCGCGAATTTTCGAATTCATTCCTTAGTATTTCCCAGATAGTGGAAATTTTTCTAAAATTAAAATACTCAAAATTGTAAGTAATTTAATGTAATTAAAAAAGAAATAAACAGAATTTAAATAAAATTTTATTTGAACTAGTAAATTGAGGTTTAGTAAAGCTACATACATATGTCGAGTACAATCAGGATTATCAAACTTTAAAGTTTGTAGTTTTTGCTAATGTCGGTTTTGGCTGCTAAGTAGGAAATAGTTTCTGGTGCCCCACTAATACTTGAAAATCCATCTGTTTCTCGGTGTCGGTGTTTTTAGCAGATAAAAAGGTCTCCCCTGTACATCATTTCGATCTCATTGAGCTTTTGAAAAATCAAAACAATGATGATGATAATGATAATACTTAATATTGACAATATTAATGAAAATTTTGATGATAATGAGATAACGAGATGCAAGAACATTGCCAGTTTTTTTAAAATTAGTAGACGTGATAATTCCGAATTCAATATAATGGTTTACAATAGGGATAAAATTGTGATTCGTAATAATGTGACTTGGATAATTTATGTTTTGGTTATGCCATTTAGTAATAAAAAGTTAGACGCTTCAACAATGCTTGGAAATAGTTGTTTTAAAGTACTCGCTAATTTGTGAATACTGAGGGAAATTTATTGATGTTTAGTGACGAAACACATTTTTGTTACATGCCACCCAATTACAACCCATATCTTGTGATTTAACTGCTCTACTGACAACAATTCAATAACAACTGAGTAATAAAAGATAATAGTAAGTACACCTGACAACTTATCATGACTCTTATTGATCGCATTAACTCGCAAAAACAAAACTGCTGGAAGCACTATTCTCAAAAATGAAACTAAACGCACCCATATCAGCGTTTGATGGAGCAGGGCAGTTCATCGGCATCGAAATTGTAAAATGCAAGTACGATCCTATGCTACCGTGGAAAAAGGAAATAGTAAAAACACTTTAAAAACTGTGGGCTTATCGCGATAGTGGACTGGAACTGCATTCCATGGATGTCGAACGCGATGGTGAACAATGACAAAATCAAGATGTGATAACTAGCGACTGGGAGATGTTATATGTGGCCAAATCTGTCAATACTGATGGTGGCCTCCGGCGGACCACAGTTTTTTCGTGTAGCATGTAATTTCGCCTCTAGAAGCTCAGTCCGACCGTCAACAGACTCGATACGGGGAGAGGTGGAGAAAGATCTCGGTCTGGACAAGATTCTGGATGCTAGCCTAAACTTACGCGAAGTGGAGAAAGATGAATTGGTCACGGCAACCAACACCAACAAGGGTTCTGATTCTACAGCTCAAAATCTGCATATAAATTTCAATAAAAGTGAAGTCTCCTCATCCGAGTTCCTCCTCAATCTAAAGGGATTCTTTTAAGATGTGTATTTAAGTTAAGAACCATGGATATCCTTGAGGACCAAAGTACACAACATATATTCCGAGCGTAGTTAATAGGGTAAGAACAGCGAATGACATAGAGAAGTAAGAGCGAAGCCTACATACAATCGGACCCAACTCCAAAAATGTCTTAGAAATAACTCATGTAAAATTATTGTATTCAATTAATTTATATCTAAATGCGAACAACCGTTTATTTGTGCCATTATAACCGTTAATCCACAGCATAGTTGCTAGTTTTTACCCCGCGTAGGTTTTAGGTATGGTTTCGTTTGGAGAGGATTGCCACCTGTTTTCAACGTCGAATTTAGTTAAAGTTATGTGAAATATTAAATTATGGGTGGCAAGCAATTCATCTTGGGGATGAGAAGGTTCGTATTTCTAATTTGAAGAAGGTTGGCATCTGTTTTAAAACTCACATTTAATTGAAATTAAAGAAATTGTGAACTATTAAAATATAATACTATATTTTGCAGATGGTTACCACCTATTTGAAAAGTCATATGTAATTAGATGAAACCCAAGTTACACGAAATATTAAAATATGGGTGTCAAAGGGTGCACCTCTGTAAAGAAAGAATTCACACTTCTATTTTGAAGAAGATTGCCACCTGTTTGAAAAGTCGAATTTAATTAAAAAGTTATATTAAATATTAAAATACGTGTTTCAAGAGGTTCGTCCCGGCGAGGCGAAGACTCATACCTTTATTTTGGAGAGGGTTTCCTCCTGTTTGAAAATTAGCATTGAAATAAGTTATAAACGAGTTATGTGAAATATTCAAATATGGTGTTAAATAGTTCGTTTCGCTAAGGAAAAATTTTATAGCTAGTTAAATTTTGAAGAGGGTTGCTACCCATTGGAAAAGTCAAATTATATTATATTATATACAATTTATGTGCCAGAGAAACCGACAGGCGTTTTTGATTACAATTATTAAATAAATATAGGCAGGGCAACCCCCCGGATGCGGTAGCTAGTATTATTATAAAAAATATGTAGATTACATTTCTTGCCTTCCTTTTGTTTCTTTTTTTCTAAGTTCAGTTCATTCCAACCAATGTCTTCATTCAAGGGAAATATAAACAGCTGATGATCCTTGTTTATATATTCCAATCGATCGTAAGAGAATCCACAAGCTATTCAAAGCTAAATTTATATAAATAAACTTGCATGGAAAAGAGCCTCCTTACTTGACGGCTTCATACAACTATACGACTTGCGCCGTATTCACAGCGTGAAATTAGAACTTGTAATATTGTTATTTCATTACTTCATTAATTAATTTTAACATTTAATGACAAAGTCACCTGCTACACCTTCCAAATGATTTTAACATTATGAATTGATAATATATTTCGTTGCATACCGTCTAGTAGGTGTTAACTGAAGAAGAAATACCACGATTGGATAACTTTGTTCTTGTTTTAAGTGTTCAAATATTTGGCAACCTTTTCATGCACATGCTACTATGAACCTGGATTGTTGGATTGCAACCCTGTGTCAGCTGTTATTTAATTTGTAACCAACCAAAAAGTTGGAGTGTAAGTAAACTTTTGTCAAATGCATGCTAAGAAGAGACCGAATTCTCGATTTGTTACATACCTTGGTATTGCAATAATGCTGTTATGCTAATACAATAGATCGAGAATATCCCTAATGCATCGCATTGTAATATCAACCTTATATTTTTCTCGGGAAAATAACACAAAACAAGTAGATTTGCCATTTTTTGGATTAATATTTGCATTTTTCGCTTTACATTGCTGAATATCAATTTTAAAAATTCTTACTTATTAACAAATAACTCAAATACAGTAGTCCTAACATTCATATCTGCAAAAAGGCTGATCGAAGCGGTTGAATTCATGAAAATAAGCTCTAGATATACATACCTCGATAGCAGATGACCGTCGGAGAAATAGCCATTTTGGTTATTAACTTATTTAAACACGACTAACAAAATGAAAGACGAATTGGGATCTGGAATATAGGTACTCTCCGGAACTCAGCACTCGGTAACAAATCAAACTACCAGATCATTGCAATATATTTCAATAGGTAGTATGTGCTGTGGGGAAAGCCTCGTAGCTAGCCTCCACTAAAGTAGAAATAAACTCCTTCATCAAGCAGTGCTAAAAGCAATTAACCAGACTAGCTCCGAAAACGTGGACGTACAAGAGCTTTTCATAAATTTAATATAAGGCTTAATGTCTACTATAGACCCACATGTAGCGACCCTACTGTCTTCCATATTAACTGAAACACTACAACCATGACTCATCTAATGCAAATATGCATGGCATGCAGGTCCCCTTCCAAACACGTCCTTTTGCGAAATGTAACCTATCTATGGACTTTTCAAAGTCGAATGGCAAAATTTGTGGTGTGATGTTTACACAAATGTAAAAGTATCACTTCACTGCAATGTGAATTGGGATTGCCTGACCTCATTTTCAATCACATTTGAATATCTCGATATCAATATTGGCAGCTGTTCTAATTGGGTCGATGACTTTGTAACTTTCTTTTCAGTCGGTTCAGAACACTTCCTTATTAAAATTTTGAGGTGCTAGTAAGCAGATCGGAGTCAGTCGAAAGATTGTACATACTACATAAAGTTTGCAGTTTCAAACTGGCACTGACCCATTCGATAACGCTTAACACAGTCCAGGAATCTACAAAAAGGATAATGGCGTACGATTATCTGTTCATTTATTCTGACCTAATCTGCTTTCGCGAAGCTAAGACTTAAACAGCTTAGTTCACACTTTTAATACTCCTGCGGAGCTATCACGGATATCACCAAAAAGCATGCACCATGCACGAGCATTTTGTTTTATATCAGATAAGTCCACTATTGGAACTATATGTGATCAAGGTAAGTCCATGTTTTAATTTATGTGTGCGACTTTTGCCCGTACATACCACTTTTCCTGCAGGGCGAGTTTTAAGCAATACCACTGCCAGACTCGGCGATGTGCAAGTGGGGTTGGTAAACAAGCATATCACCGCTTCCGTATCAATTCAATTGAAATGCCGAATCCACAACTGAATTCTGAATTTGAATTGAATTTTGCAAGTCGCTTGCGTTGAAGTGGGGAGTAGCTGGAGTAGCTTTCGCGCCGATAATATCGCGTTGCGTTGAATGAGCAAACACTGAAAGTTTCCCGTCATCGTTTTTTCGTCTCATTCAGTAACTCGCCCCCACCATCTCTTTTTTTCGCATTTTACGCTTCATTTCCACATTTTTGGAAAACGAGCAAATCATGCACTGCTCGCGTTTTTCGAAAGCGCTGGATATTTTAAGGGCTGTTCTGCTGCTTCCACTAAATCCTGACTGTCTGTCGTTATTCAAAAACTGGCAAAGCGCCTCTCGACACGATGCGCTGATGCATCGAGACACTAACGACATTTGTTGTCTAACAGACCAAAGAAAAAAATGTTTGCCAGTCGTTAGCATTTGTTATTGTTGTTTGAGGAGCTGTTGGCACTCACTAACTTCTTAAGTATTTATTTTAGAGTGTAATTTTTGCGGGTAAGGAAATGACTGATTTCCTCTGTAAAAGCGGAAATGAATTGTAATATTGAGTTGCTACTCAATGTTTCTTCGTTGGTAAAATTGGCAAGTCTTTTGTGTGTGTGTGTGTTCTTAGCTACAAGCACTTGTTTTCAACTTTTTGCGAATTCTAAAATCGAAGTTGCTAATGAGTATCGTTTATAAATGCTACAAAGTCATCTTGAAGTTGAATTATTTAATTTAAATTCTTAGGCATTAGTTTGTGCCAACGTCAATGGTTTTATGTAGTATTTAGATAGGAAATTTGGTAAAGATTGCTCAACATCTTTTCCAGTTTTAGTTCAGAAATTTGCAATTCATATTCAGAATTTCCATTTCAAATTCAGAAAATTGCAATTGAAGTTCAAAAAAATTACAATTTATGTTCAGAATTTCCACTTCAATTTCAGAAAATTACCATTCAGATTTAGAATTTCCAATTAAAGTTCAGAAAGTAACATTTCAAATTCAGAATTTCCATTTGAAATTCAGAAAGCCCCAATTTAAATTCAGAAACTTACAAGAATTTCTATTTCAAATTCAGAAAGTTGCAGAAAGATACCATTCAAATTCTGAGCTTCCATTTCAAATTCAGAAACTTTTATTTCAAATTCAGAGAGCTATAATTGAAATTCAGAAATTTTAAAATTTTATATCCACACTACGATTTGTAGATCTTATGTCGAAAATGTCTGAACTTGAAATAGAAATTCTGAATTTGAATAGTAACCTTCTGAATTTGAATTGTAACCATCTGAATTTGGATTGTAATTTTCTCAATTTGTGTTGGAATTTTCTGAATTTGAAGTGAAATTTCTGAATTCGAAATGGAATCTGAACTTGAATTGTAGCTTTCTGAATTTTAATTGCGGTTTTGTGAATTTAAAATTGAATTTCTGAATTTGAATTGAAGCTTTCTGAACTTTAATAGGAAATTCTGAATTTGAATTGTAACTTTCTGAATTTGAAATGAAAATTCAGAATTTAAAATGGAAATTCACAACTTGAATAGTAACTTTCCTAAATTGAATTGCAAGTTTCTGAACTGAAACTGAAAAAGGTGTAGTGTATTCGGAGTCTAGTCAGTACTACGAAATTTGGATTTTCTGCTATTTAAATAAGAACTGATGTTAAAAGATATAGTATTGGACAGGAAACATCCAATAGTCAATATTATGGAAAGAGATCAGAAATGTTTAAAATGGATGAGATTTAAATGGCATTGTCAAACCTTATACTTCGAATTTTTCCGGTGGATTGTGAACGCCATTAATTTGTAGGTCATAATAAACTAAAAACTAAATAAAAGCTCTATACGCAGTTTTGTTTTTAGAAATTCAAGTACAAATATTTGCTCCTTTAAACAAATTGGAGTTCGTCAAGTTTATGATTTATAATTAGAAATCAAACCAGTTCATGGAGATCTCCGACTATTGTACTCCTGAATTGTAAGGAGTAGTTCAGACATAGGAAGTAAAAATACTTTGTTGAGCGTACATAAGCAACAACATTCATAATCGAGCTGGCCACATATGTTTATTAATTTATCTTCAATAATTTTTTTTTTTAAAGTACTCATTGTGTAACATAAACTATATAAATAAAAGAAACTTTTGACGAAATTCACAAAAGTTCATTAAATTTCAAAAAATGTTCATAAATTTTTCAAAATTTTTAATCAGTATTTTTAGAAACTTGTTAGGTATGCAGTGTCTGCAATAAAGTATAAGTTTTTAGTGGCTAAAAATTCTAATTAGTTTTTGGTAAGTTTTTTACAGACGGTGTTCAGCGTTTGCCTCCATAAAAATTAAATATTGTTTATATGTTATAAGATAAACCTTGGGTATCTACACTTTGATCCACTACCGCCCTTCCCGCTACCATTTTTTCATGATTTCCAAAAACATTACAAACTTGGCGGGGCGGGTCAAATGGTTTTAGATCATTGCGTACTTGCTATTTCGTGATTTTTATTTTATTTTTTTTTTGATAAAAAAATCCTTCTTGGTTTTTTTCGACCAAATTTATTCTTTTCTTAATTTTTCATTTTTTATCGATCAAGTTTGATCGTTGTTTTAAATTTGTATTTTTTGACCAAAAATAATCGTTGTCCTTGGATTTATAATTATTCGGTCATAATAAACACAAATTGGCGGCGATGATAATTGAAACTGATCAAACAAAAAACAATAGAAAATAACTATTAAATCATGATATTTTTTAAATAAAAATTGTAGCCATTATGGTCCCTGATATAAACATTTCTTAAATATTTTCAATTTGGCACCCATATATTAAAATTTAATTTACTTTATTATTTAAATTTTTCAAAGAAGTAGCAATCTTTTTCAAAAAAATTTGTACACATAGCAAAAATACCACCTAAAATGCCGTATAAACCAGAACAAAATTTAGGGGATTTCGCTATGTTTTTTTTTATTACGATTGGGTATGTCTTTTCAAGAAAATCAAGAAGATATTCTATAAAAGTAAGATCAAAGCTTTTCAATGTAGTTAAGAAGTCAAAAAGTCATACAATTTAAAATGCATCACCAAACATTAGGAGTTATTAAGGATTCGGATTCTTATTTCGGTGCCTTTACGCTTAATGGAAATGTCGACTTATATGAGCTTAAACCCATACATCAAATGAGTCATATGTGAATCTTATGTTCGTCATATACGGCTCATTTCGGACCCGGCTGTAGATTCGTTTGTGACTCTTATTGACTTCATAAGTAACTCATTTTGGATGCACTACGACACATTTTTTGTACATTAATATGTAAAATACTTATCATAGTTCCAAATAAAGTAAACCAAAAATTTGTAAGTGATAAATCCATAAATATATCTAAAAAAGTTTCAAGAGGGGATGTCTGGAAATCTAGAATATCAATAAGATTGAGAAAATGAAGTTATGCCTGTTTCAGAAGGTTATATCGCAGCCTTGAGTAAGGAACTCTCAGGAAACAAGCTAAGGAACACTTCAAACTGGAAAAGTTGCCGGATTCCGATTAATTTTTGGAAGAGTTCAAACACGTTCTTAAAATATATAAGAAACAAATAGTGGGAACAGAGAAACGTCCTGTGAAACCTTGTAGTCAACAAGCTTCTTAAGAAACTGGAGGGAGGAGCATCTGTGCTTACAGCTTATAAGGAGGGTGTATCGGAAATCCAGCGTCACAAGCAATTGAGCTAAGAGAGTCGTCGGATTCAATCTTCACCGCTATTATTAGGCCTATACTGTGTTATGCCAGTAGTATGATAGATCGCTACGTATGCATCCGCAAACCTAGCAGCCAGAACCTAGGGATTGAAACTACCGCAAGACTCCCGCAAAATGATAGTTTGAATTCACGTCATACAGATCGGTAATATAGCGCTCTCAGGTCCCGTGGCAGAGGGGTGTGAGGATGGCAAGAAATTACGAAAAGTAGATCTTATAAGCTGTCCGAATTTTGCAACTACATATCTTGGCTGTAAAGAAGGGGCTGAGCTTGTGTCAAATATCCATCTAGCAAGTGTAAAACGGCCTTGGGAAGCATGGGTGAGAACAACACCGTTCACATTTATTGGGTTCCGGGACATAAAGATGGAGAAGTGAATGAAACGGCACATAACTTAAGTCCATCTAGCAGATTAAATTAGTGAGAAAATACCGATCTCTCAACAAACAATTAAAGGATCGAATGAACTGCTCACATATCAGCATGCAAACAGAACGTGAGCAAATCACGGCACTAAGCTTCTTACTCTCTCCGAAAAGCGATGACTTCGATGAAGCAGATAGTATGCAAATGTCAAGCATTGGGCAGGGGACGTTTTACACAGTTCGCGAAGCAAGCGGCATTCTTTTTTGACAATGCTGCCGGTTAATGGGGGCTGGATTCAATAGTCGCTCTTTTTTATTTCTGGCAACGCAAAGGACGTAATCTCTTAGGGCCAGCCACAATAACCTAACCTTCCCGCTCTTCATACTTTGTCTCTTCCTCGGTATCAATTAGGGCTGATTTTAAATCGACAATTTAGTTTTTTATATCCGATTCTCCTTAATATAAATTCACCCCCTCGCACACTTAAACAATGATATAGATAGAGGATGATAAAGAAAGTAATTATTTTATACTTATATTATATCAAAGTTAGAAAACAGGTAAAATTATCGAAAAGGAGGTTGAACTAATAAATTTTTGACTCACGACTACCATTTTTTTAAATTTAGGAAAATAAAATCGACTATTCCGATTAACCGATTAATCGGCTAGTCGATTAACAAGAGTTCCAATAAATTTGTATTTTTGAATATTCTATGAAAGGTTGGAAAAAGTCTAAACATAGAAGAAGAGGTAGAACTAATAAATTTAGGAAAAAACAGCTTCAAGCTACTAAACCACACGTTAAAAAAGTTATGATTTTTTAATCTCAGAAAAATTCTTAGTCTGAAATCATTGCGTTCAGTATCATTGTATGAAATTTTTGACTTTCCGGTAAGACCCTCTAGAGCATGGTAAGTAGGGATACTTTTTTATGGAGATCTCATTACCAATGTACTTACGAACGATTTTTAGAAAAGAACTACAGCTGAAAGAAAAATTTAAACTTAGTAAATTTAAGTACAATTAACTTACAAAAATCTGCCGGTACAAGAAAAGGACTAAATGAAATATGACATATTTAGGGCATAACTTTTTGCTCACTTTTAATTAAACGCGGTGAATGTGCGAGCGAAAACTAAAAAAACAAGCTGACTTAAACACCAGCGAAAGCAAAGCAATTCGCTGCGTAAAAAAGTGAAATGGACATAAAATCAAAACATAATAACAGCAAACAAAAACTCACTAGCATTGAGTCGACAATCCCAGCAAACTCCATCGAGCCGGCTAGGATTCAGTAGAGTCGTCGGGAATGTAAATTAAACTTTTACGTTCATTGAAATGGGAAGGCAAAACAACATTAACGAAGTGGTATGTGTGACCACACACACACACACATACACCAAAAACTCTGTCCCAGTTTGCAAGGATGAGTTGTAAATCTCTGAATGGAAAAAAAGTGACAAAACAACGCAAGACTGTAACAGACAGAACAAAAGTGCAAAATGAAACTTCATTGGCAGCAGTCAACCGACATACTGAAGTGCTATGTATGTATGTGAGTGAATTTTTAATTTTTGTGTATGTTACAAGGGGCAAAGCGAGAAAAAATTAAGCGGCTAGCTTGCGACTAGCTAGAATGGTGCTGTGTGCCCCTTAAAAAATGCGCAAAAATGCAATCAGCGTAAATGAAAAGCGAAACGTCAGTTGATGGGAAAAGCTATTAAGAAGTCGTTAAGCATTGTTAGCAATATAGGCTGGTGGATAACTACAGTCCACCGACTTATGTAACTATATACATACATACATGGTATATGTATTTTACATGACTTTGTGCAATCCTAAGTCCTCTAACATTTGATATTCATGAGTTGTTTTGTGGCGGGGGAACGCAACGACTTGGCACTCAAAATTGCAAAAAGTTGCGATTTTAGCAATTCATTGTGAATTTGTGATAAATGTTCGAACTTCTAGTAGTACAGCTGAAGTTTTCATTTAACATAGAATTGACTTTTGTGAAACAAAGGAATGTGTATAGTGTGAGTAAAATGGGTATAATTGAAAAGCTTGAATTGTTTTCAGCCCTATTTCTAATACAATTGGAAAGAGTGCAGGTATTCTCCAGCTACATATAATAAAATTTGGTTTGTTAAAAAAATTTAAAAATGTACAGAAATAATTATATTTCGTAGACAATGGCAATGCTCTTTGTATAGAAGTACCGTTTACCGAGGGCCGGCAGTGGAAACTCAAGGGAAGATATTGAAATATTTTAGCTCGCATCATTACCAATAGAGCCGGAACAACGTAATTTATCTTTCTTTGGGAACTTCAAACATGCATAAAAATGATTGCCTTAAAAACACGGAATTACATTTTAATAAAAAACATTAACTAAATAATATGTGAAACCCAATAGATGCTTCAATAATTTTTTCCAATATTTTCAAAAATGCTCTTATTAATTTTTGGTAGATTTTTTTTTAACATTAGTCTTACTCATTTTTGGTAGATATTTTTCACAAAAATATTCAGGGTATTCACATCAACGAACTTATCGGACTTGTGGTTTAACAATTGTGGTTTACAATAACAAATTGAATCGACGAAGGTTATAATTATGGTTCTAATGTTATGAGAAAAGTCGACGAGGGACCTCCCATACACACTGAGTATTTTATAATGCATATCGTTTAAAGTATTTGCAATAGAAGACTGAAATTTGATACAGATATTATATATTATATCTTCTTACCTTTATGTGTACATACATATGTGTGTATATAAACAAATTTTGTCAGTTTCGCTAAAATTTACCGATTTGATTTTTTTTTTGGCGTAGAATACGTCTTACCTTACGGTATGGGCACCAATGTCAGGTTTTTATTGTTGTAATCCCTATTTCTTTAATTATAAGGAAACGGCTCGATTAATTTTTATTTTTTTTTTTTTGTAGTCAAATGAAGATGTTAGCTTTCGTTTGACATACATTTCATGTTGGTTGATATCTTCCTAATATTTAAATTTCTCAAATGAAAATTGTATAAACACATGCACACAAATATGTGTGTGGTGTTTGGTTGAGTGTTTGCTGTTGGGCGATTTAAATGTACTCGTGCAGCCCTTTCTTTGTATTGCATAATTTTAGGCGGGCAAGTTAAAGTAGAGTAAAAGAAGAGAAAATGCTGCCAAGCACTGCAAAAAAAATAATAAAATTGATTCGCGTATGTTATTTATCATTTATCTTTACTATTGATAACAGCCATTGACTTCGTTTTTGCGAGAAATTTAATTGATAATTTAAAAACATTGTTATCCTATTTTTCCTATCATAAACTTATGTATATCATCCAAAGTAACTATCAAATAAAGAAATTCATTTGCTTGTATTATTTATCATTTATTGTTACATATGTTTTCTGTCTTATCGGATGGCGTATTCTACGTTAAACTTAATGGCCGTGTCTCTGACACAGCCTGCTTCTTTTATTTGTTCGCTATTATTCTCGGATAGTCTAAAATTTAGTTTCATAAAATTCAGAAGATTAAGTAGTTGTTACACAATGGGTGCCAGGCTTATTAAGCCTCTTTATTTTTTAATAGAGTTGCCACCTGTTTTAATTTTATGTTTAATTCTTTTAAATTGATAAATGAGATATTACCACATGGGTGTCGAACTAAAGAGGTTTACAAAAGCTTAGTTTTGAAAATATTTCTGAAGAGGGTTGCCACCTACTTAAAAGTTGTAATTCAACTAAATTGAGTATTAAAATATAAATATCAAATTACAGAAGAGTGAACATTTTTTTCTTTCGAAAGCATATTTGAAGGGTATCAAAATTTAATTATATTAAATTAATGCGATTTGTCTATATCTCGAAAACACTATTTGGGAAAATAAACGAAACACATGTTCATTCAATCATGTTCGTCGGCCCAAGATTAGTCTAAAAAGCACTCTCTCAACGAGATACCACTCATTAATGAAATATTTATAAAGTAGTGTTATCGTACAACGAGAATCGAATGACAAATTCGTATTATGAGATGTGCCACCTAGTCGAAATTTTCGTTGTAATTTTCTGCCGAACAGAATTTTGCTTTCGACGCCGGATCGTAGTGAATGAACGTCATAATACCAAATAAAGCTTCGATCGATCACCTTTTTCGGCTATAATCGAATGTAGTCGAATGCAACTCAGAATAAGGGCTAAACATTTTAAAGTTTTATATTTTTTTAAATATTCATAAAGATATTCATATGTACATTTATTTTTACTTGAATAAATAACAAGTAATGCGAAATATAGTAATTGCATTAACTCAATAGCATTAACTAAGGCATGACTTGAACAAAAATATATTATTTAATTATTTGGTGTAAGGGAAAATTTTTTCTTTTCAAATACCATATGAAAAAGAGTTATTGACGTGCATTCCAATGAACATTACGTAGCAGCTGATGTGAAATGAGTTACTGGCAATTTTCAAACATTTTCTATTCCTCCCGGTCCGCAACTAATAAGCTAAGTGCCTGACGATATTAAAAACTGCACATTTTAATAACAACAAAGGTCGATCGTCCATCAACATTGCATCAGCTACAGCTGTTGCATGTGTTTTCTCTCCACCCACCGCCCCACAAACATTCCCTTATCATTCTCCAAGCACTTTTATTTCCACACACTTGACGAACGTCATTAGTTTCAAACTCAGCATTTTTAATTTTACACTGCTAATTATGACAAGATTCAATTAAATCGTCATTAAGGCGTAGAAAATTGTTAAATGTTTTTATTTTATTTTTTGTATGTATGTGTGTGGGGGAGTGCTTGTGAAAAGGAACGAGTTAAATAGCAATTATCCTTTTTCAACTCACACTAACATTGAGTAAGCGATTTAATCACAAATCAAATATATTTATAAGTGTGAAGGATGAAGAAGATGTACCCTGCAGTAAATCGAGCTAGTTGAGAACTGGTGGGAAATTATGTTAGCAGAGTATGATTCTGAATACCGTTATTTCAGCTACCTTTTGTCCATTCACTCCAGAATGGCAATTACCTCTCTGGTTCGAAATCAGGCACTATACTCGTAACTGTTGTGTTGTCGTTTTTATTTTTTAAAAAATCTATAAATAATCGATTTTGAACAATTGAGTAATAAATAGTCTCCAGAGAATAGTGGCGTATTTTTTGGAAGGTCATTGCTTCTGGAGTTTGGCACAATTTATCACTGTTTTTTCCCATTTGTATCCATGTTCGATAAAACCGCTGTCGTAATGAGTGAAAGTTGAACTTATATATCTTAACTAAAAAATCCGGCAGACCAACGTCTGCGTATATTTATTTATTAATTGCCCTTTGCGAACAGATTGACCATCATATTTTAATATTTCATATAACTTCTGTGTAATTTAACTAAGTTTCACTTTTCAGCAAGTGGTAGCCCTAATAAAAGCATAAGTATGAAACTTCATTTTGCCGAGACGAACCGTTTGATACCCACATTTTAATATTAATTTATATTTCATATAACCTGTGTATCATTTAATTAAATTTGACTTTTCAAATAGGTGGCAACCCTCTGCGATGCATAAAATATACTGTACGACCTATTCTCATACCTACTAAATATACATACATAATTTTATAAAAATTGCACTAGCCGTTTCGGATGAGTCCGACCACAAACACCATTCGGATAAGGAAAGGACAGACTTGCGTATGCATTTTTTGTTAAAAGTATTTAATTCATGTTTTTTCTTCTACTCATCAACACAATAGTGCTTCAAGTAGTATTTCACGGTAAAAGAAATCGGTCAGATTCACATTTTTTTTTTTTTTTGTAAAAAATTAAAAACAAGTCATAGTTCTGAAATTTCGAGCTCCTTTAATAATGCCGGCCCTGTGGGCTGTGGGAATTCACCCGTTTCACATTTCTTTCTCGATGGGTCTGAGTGTATTTATTTAGAGTTGTTCTGGGAAAATATTTTTATATATATCCCCACCTGATTCACTGAAATCTCGGTCGGCGTATGCAACACGAAAAGCGCCAGACGGCACTGCTGGCGGTATTTCCAAAGTGTGTTTTGAAAGTGATCTGGCGTATATTTGTTTGACTGAATAAATAATTAAGTAAAAGCTGTAAGTCAGTTTTAATTGCAAATGTGTTTAGTGTACATAAATTCGGCGTCTTTTCGAGAACGCTGTTTGTAAAATTGTGTATGTAAAAATCGTATCTTATTCTTAATATTAAAATAAGTTGTCGCGGTAACTGTAGCATAATCACAAACCCCTACAAATTTTAGCTGTATAAATTGAATTAATCTACATTTTGAATATATCTTGAATTATTTCCTTAAGTTATGGAAACGTTCCCGAGATGTCCTTTTCTAGTTCAAAATGCTTTAGTTTCCGCAATAAATCTAAAAATATGTAATTTCTTGCTCTGTCCGATATTAAACGAAATTGACGACGCGTTTATCCAATTCATAACAGCGAAAAATCTATTTAACAATAAAGTCTATTTTTTTATTTTTACCACAATTATTTTTCATCCATATAAATATAATATCAAGTATTTTCAAAGGTGTATGTATGAAATGGAAATTTTTCAAGGGGCAGTTTCGGGTTAAGCTAACCTAGGCAAAGCACTTAATAACTGTAAATATTACACCTTGAGCTCATAAAAACTATTTTTTGATACAAATAAATAGGCCGAAACATTAATATATGAATATTACACAAAGTAAAAGCAGGCGGAACGAAAACAGCGATATTTATCGGTAGGCGGCCAAATAGGGCAACGAGTGCGAAAAAGGTTACATATTTCAATCAGGGACCTTTATTTAAAAAATTATTTGTTCGGCTTTGTTTGTTACTCAGAAAATAATCATAATTTTGTTAATAATCGTTGTTTTTTGAGTTTTAGTTTTTGCTTGGAAAATACTCGTTATTTCTAGAGTTTTATATTTTGGTTTGAATATAATAGTTAACCCTACAAACTAAGTTTTAATTTTTATAAATAAAATCCAAGAAATAGCGATTATTTTCTCAGAAAAAACTAAACTCAAAAATAGCGACTATTTCTTAAGAAATCAATAAAACTTAAGAAATAGCGATTATTTCTTAAGCAATAAATAAAACACTCTTATTTTCTAAATAAAATATAAAACTCCAAATGTAACAAACAAACTTGATTTTTTTTAAATAAAACTAAAAAATAAAAATCAATGTCCTCGTTACCAAGACTCTGCTGTCTCAATCCTCCTCCACGTGGAATTTCTCTTTCAGCATAATCTTTTGAGTTAAAATTTGGATAATACTCGTTTCTTGCGGTCCCTAATTTAAGTTCGAAGAAGAATACGAGTACGAGGGAAAACACGAACGTTAATTTGGTTACGAATAAGAGCACGACAAACTATATTTGGTTGAATAACGGCAACGGTAACAGTGAAAAGATCGATAAAAATATCTGTAACGATAACACTTTATATAACCGTTACGATAACAAAATGAAAACCCATAGGATATCAATCACGAATAATGAATATAAATAAAAGGAATAAACATACAAAAAATTTTGTTTTAGAGAAGTTGGAAAATAACACGACAACTGACTTTTTTAAAAATCTTTACGATATGATTCTTTTAACCCAAACAATGCCCAGTTGCTTCACTTAAAAGCCTCACTGACTGTTAAAGTGAAATTATTAAAAAAAACTAGGTTTTTATATACCTGATTGCTTGTTATATATACATATTTATCTTTGTGCCTTTCCCTTTCTAGAGTAAAGAAAAGAAGAACAAATAATAAGTTTTGTCTGAATCTTTTGTTTTTACTTATAAGAAACAATATTGTTCATTATATCCTCATACATAATTTAGAATTTTTTAGTATAAAACTTAAACTAAAAATTTTCAGCACTTATTGGTAGTTGCTGCACAATTTAAACGCACTTGCACATAAGCGAAGTATATACGTATATATGATAATGTAAACTAATACGCATATATTTTTTCAATATATTTCAAATATTTGTTCCTTTCTTTGCTAATTTGTTTGTTCGGATTTGTTTTCTAATATCATTTTTACTGTATTTCAATTTCTCTTGCTAATTTTTGCATTACACTTATTGTGGGTTTGAATATCAGCTGGTAAGATTTAAAAAAAATACAACATAAGACTTAAATGGGGTGTTCACGACCTTTTTTATTTTTACACTACTCTATGTTGCAACATACAACTTAGTACGACCATGTGAAAGACTTAACTATAGCTTTATTGGGAGAACAATTCAATGACCAGTTAATTTCACGCCACCAAAATTTTAAAGGAATGATAATAAATATTACCCTTTAACGAAGATATTTTCTAATTCTAAATAAATCACATGTTTTGTACATACATATTGTAATGCAAAACGTTTGAACAAAATTAACCCTATACTAGCGTGACATATGCCATCCACTAACACACAATTTCCTCTATACTCTAAGTGGTTAACGAAATCAGAAACTAGTGCTGAGTAGATCTCAAACAAACTCGTTACAGCGAGTATGGTTCAAGTGACTAACGTAGGGTTAAAAATAAGTGAAATCAAATTTATTTTGGACATTTCCGGGGGAGAGTTTTTAATAAACATATTTTACTAATTGGGCATTTAGGAAGCTTTATTTTGTTCTTGACATCAAGTGCTAGAGTAAATAAGGGAAATGTTGATATTATTAATTTAAACTTAAGTTTGACGAACTTCACTCTCAATTACTATACATATAGTATATATATTTTGTGCCAACATCTTAAAACAATTATTCCCTGCAATTTTCCTTTAAGTTTTACTACACTGTCGGTAGATACTAATTTTTGGAACTAATTTCCATCATTGCTTGCCAAATTAGAATTGGAGATTACCCAGTTTGGCGTTGCGGCATTTTTAACGAAATGTTTAATACCGCGAAAACGTAATATTATTTATAGTCATTTTTGATACATTTTCATAATATGAATAATAAACTAGATGTGCGTTGTTGTTTGGTATGCATGTTTTCATGATATTCTTAAGAAACCCAAAGGTCTTTCATTGGCAGGAAGTGAAGTATTCCCTGTTATGGCAATACTGCATTCTCGAAGGGTTATGTATTTACAACAGTTTTTTACCGAATATACCGGACGTTGTTCAGTTAGAAAACATTTTTCTCCGAGAGAGAATATAACGCCCAGATTTTCGGGAATGCAAAAACCTATTTTTTATGCAGGGAATGACTGATTTACTTATTTCTTTGTTGAGACATACCATACGATAATATTGATGAACATTTTTTTTTTGCTAGCATAAAATCCGCGAATGCATTGACAATAAATTAAAAATGCAGCACACAAACAAAAGCTAATATGCAGTTGGTCACTTAATCCACTTTTATTACCAGGAAGGGTTCGGACTCTTTAGGGTCCGAAGTAGTAAAAACTTACGTTCGTAAGTTTTCAATTAAAATTTCGCTCTTTATTGCCCGTTTTCTATTTGAAGATCCTAAGAGCTATCCCTTTAAGTTATAAGAAAAAAAATGAACATACAAAAAAATTATGATAATTTCGCTCCGTGAAAGTTTCGAGACTGAAACAAAAACTCTTTATATATTTTGAACGTTACATTACAAGGCGAATCTATAGAAGGTGTTTTCTTCCGATCAGCTGATTGCTTCTTCTTTTTTCGCCTTGAATGGTGAAAGTGTCAACTGGTTTGTTTTTTGTTTACATCTTCATTTTCTGTTTACATTTTCATTTAAACATATTTTTAAATTCAAATTGATTTGAATTCATATATTGATATATTCAAATATTCAAATTACACTACTCGACAAAAAAAATCTCCAAGAATAAAATAGGCCTTTCCTAAAGTCAAATTTTCTCCTGATTCCGAATATGACTTTCATTTTCTTGTGGCAGATCTAGTTTCCGAGATATCGGCGAAAATATGAAAATTCCCATTTTTGCAGAACACTACTTCATATAGGTACGGCAAAAATTTGTATTTTTCATTTTTTCGTTTTAAACTGTTGAATTATGCATTATACTAATTCCCATAAAAATGTCTTGCCTTCACCTCCCTCAAGTATCTTCAGTAGTTTGGCCACTATGCCAAAAAACGTTCAAAAAATGTTGAAAAAAAAAACGAAATTTTTTACACAATTTCAGATTTAACCACTTTAAAATCGGAAAAATTCTATTGACGAAAAAAAGTTAGCCCTCCTATGTTGTAGGTAATTTAACTACGAAAATTTTAAGCATACCAGTACAACAATCGGACGTGCCATTGAAACTATAGCCCCGTTAACTTGCAAGCGTCTATCCTACAATTTTTTTATAGAGAAAATTTTTATTCAAACTAGGTTTTTATTTTTTTATAACGTTTTATTATAGACATATGTTTGCACGTTAAACTGTATTCAATTGAGTAATATGAGTATAAATCAGCAATTCAGTAAAAAACAACAACGACAACAACATTAAATACATACATATCTACATCTAAAAAAGTCAAATTGAGCGATTTTACCGTGGTGGTCAATAGTGAGGGACGTGGGTACTTCTAACTACCCGTTTATAATTTTCTGGGTTTGTCTCCCGTATTATTGTCCAGCAATAATCTCCCATCATTTCTTCATTCCAAAAACCTTGGTAACGCTTTTCAAAAATCATGAGGTCTTGGTGAAACCTTTCACCCTGTTCATCACTTTCAGCACCTAGGTTTGCGGGAAAATTATCCAAATGTGAATGCAAAAAATGCATTTTGAGGGACATGTTGCATTTCATAGCACTGTAGTTTTTCAACAAGGCTTTGACCATCTCTCTATAGTTGGGATCTTTGTTGTTGCCAAGAAACCCACTAACGACTTGCTTAAAGCTGTCCCAAGCCGCTGCTTCTACTGATGATAAATGATTCGCAAAATTTTCGTCTTTCAGCAACTTTCTAATTTGCGGACCAACAAATATACCTTCTTTTAATTTGGCTTGAGTTATTTTAGGGAAAAATTTCGTTAGGTACTGGAAGGATGGCGCGTCCTTATTTAAAGCCTTTACAAAATTTTTCATTAATCCTAATTTGATGTGAAGTGCTGGCAAAATAACTCGTTCGGGATTTACTAAAGGCGGGTTTGCGATATTGAAGGCACCTGGTTCGTACTCAGCTCTTGGTGGCCAGTTTTCCTGAATATAATGGGTTTCTCTAGCACGGCTGTCCCAAAGACAGAGAAAACAGCAATATTTAGTGAAACCTCCTTGAAGTCCGAGAACTATAGCTACAACCTAGGATGTATTTCATATACTATTTATTTTAAACTGTACCACCGAAACTGCTTACCTTTAAGTCCGCACAAATTTTCCAATTAAATTGTTTATATTGAATGAGCTCAAGTAAATTTGATATGCTTAAATAAGTTTCTTTAGTATTCTCAGAATGTGCCACTGGTATTGACGGTAACGAATTTCCTTTATGGAGTAATGCTGCTTTTAAACTATGCTTTGAACTGTCTATAAACAAGCGCCAATCATCCACTTTATTTTCTAATTTTAGTGCTTCAAATAAACCTTGAACATCATTGCAGTAGCAAATATTTTCACTTTTAGTAAAAAAAGAAGAGAAAGTCTTGTGTCTATTTCGAAATTTGGAAGTACTTGTCGAAGGGCCCAGGCTGCCCCATTGCTGCAAACGAGATCCTAGAACTTCGCTATCAAATTTCGATAATTTCAAATCTCTGACCAAGTCATTAAGTTCGGCTTGTGAGACTCGATGTGGGATCTCTCCTTCTTGTCCACTTTCTGAATTATCTGCTTCGGAGTCACTTTCGCTTGAGGCTTCAAAACTTATAGGCGGTCTAGGTATGGGTAAGGTATGGTCATGTAGTTTTGGTTTTTTAGCTGATGCCACATTTGGATAACTTATTAATTTCCTCTTTTTTCTCGTTTTACCTTTAAGGTCTATCACGCAAAAATAGCACTGGTCGTGGTTAAAGGGTTCAGTCCACATCATTGGAACACCAAACTTCATGTTATGACCTTTACCCGATACCCATCTCATTAAAGTTAATCTACAGGAGGCGCAAATAAAATTAGGTGTCCAAGATTTATCGAGATTTTTTACACGGAAACCGAAATAATGAAAGTATGCATCTCTGACAGAATTAGTTATTTTCCGAGCTGAGTTTCCGAAAATATAATGTCCGCAAATAAAGCAAAAATCATCCGGATTATTTTTACATTTAAAATCTCTTTTGCAACAAGCCATTTTGTAAACACATCTACCGATATAGTATGTATAAATTTGCACTACAATTTGCAAAACAAAATTTACAACAAACAGTAGTGACAATTAAATACTTGATGTCTTTTTAAATTTATTAGACCCTAAGGTAGAGTGACCAAATGAAATGTCTCGCCAATTTTATCAGAGTAATACTAAAATTGTAGGATAGACGCTTGCAAGTTAACGGGGCTATAGTTTCAATGGCACGTCCGATTGTTGTACTGGTATGCTTAAAATTTTCGTAGTTAAAATACCTACAACATAGAAGGGCTAACTTTTTTTCGTCAATAGAATTTTTCCGATTTTAAAGTGGTTAAATCTGAAATTGTGTAAAAAATTTCGTTTTTTTTTCAACATTTTTTGAACGTTTTTTGGCATAGTGGCCAAACTACTGAAGATACTTGAGGGCGAAGAAGGCAAGAAATTTTTATGGGAATTAGTATAATGCATAATTCAACAGTTAAAAACGAAAAAATGAAAAATGCAAATTTTTGCCGTACCTATATGAAGTAGTGTTCTGCAAAAATGGGAATTTTCATATTTTCGCCGATATCTCGGAAACTAGATCTGCCACAAGAAAATGGAAGTCATATTCGGAATCAGGAGAAAATTTCACTTTAGGAAAGGACCATTTTATTCTTGGAGACTAAAGTTGATCAAAATTTGTCGAGTAGTGTTATGTTTTGTAATAGAAATCAAATTGCGCTAAAAAAAACTAGCTTCTTATACTAAAGATAAATAAATTTGAAGTTAGATATTAAAAAACAAATGGTTTTTCTTTGGTAATCTTTATCCCACAGCTAAAGCTAAAGAACAATACACTACCTAACAAAAAATCAAAAAACACGATAAACTTAATCCCGCGTCCATATGGGCTGAAGGAATTTTTCGTTTTCAGAAAGCTTTTTTTGTTCAATTTGCTCTTTTCTACACCATCCTCCAAATCAGAATCAGATGAGTGCAAAATATTTCACTATTATCTTCATAGACCATTTACATTAGCACTATTTCAGTTATCATCATCGGTATTACGTTTTATTTGATTAATTAACAATTCTAAACGGTCATGTACTCTGTAAAGAAAAATTTTCTTTTAACAATGGAGTTGCATTTTATGGAATTTAGTATACACATTGATAATTCACTAAGGCAGTGCAATCGCTGTTTTTTTTATACAAAACCATTTATCAAATCCATAAGCAGTGTTTTAGCAAAATAACTTTGAGCCAATCAACTACATTTGCTTTTGCTGCATTAATTGTGGCAGTTCATTTACTCGCATATTGCACTGGCACTTTATGAAGAGTAAGGTTTCAATTGCGGTCGCTATTGTAAATTTTAATTTAAATATATTTACAAATATTGTTTTGGCCAACTGAATCAAAAATAAACAGTTTTGTTGTCAAATTCGTTCCTATTTTGGCATTCTCTCTGTTCAAAATTATTGTTCTATATTTCATTTATCTGACATTCTCACCATTCAGAAGCAAAAACAAAACATGTGGAGTTTGTGTGTATGTGCTCTTGCGACCACCTTGTATTGAATTCGCCTTGTTACATTATTTTGTCTTCTATCACTCAAAATTCAATTCAAATTTATAAAAAAAATTAGCACTTACTTTTGGAAATAATGTCCATCTTCCAATGTTTTTATAAAATAATATATTTTCACAGTTCTGTTTATTTTAAATAGAAAAAGACTGTCGCAAGGCAAATTTATATTAAGTGGGTAAGTGGTAAAAAATTTAGTTTTAAATTATGTCAACTCATTATTTTACTTCAATTTAAAGCCTTAAAAAAATACCCCCTTCCATATGTGTGTACATACACACTGTACAAATATATATGTATGTACATATGTACATCATATACATATTATGTGAAATTGCATCTCGTCGATGCTGCCATTTGTTAAAGTTGTTGACAATGGCGACGGTAATTAGCGACGCTAACGAGAAAACTTTCATTGTACGAGTATGTAGTTTGGCGAGTATGTCATTACGTGTTATATATAATACATTTTTTCATATGTGTGTTAACAAAGGGGAAAAACAGCAGCAGCTGTGTTAGTTGCAGTAAAAATTGTTATCAAAAGAAGAAAAGTATTGTTGACAGCAGTTGCAACTTGACAATGTCAAACATTTAACTATATAATAAAAATAGAAAAAGCGCTAGCGAAACAGCAGTGACCAACCAAAAAATGGAGATATTTATTAGAAAAAGTAAAACTAATGACGATATTTGAAAATGCTATTTTTATAGTAATTAGTTGGATGTACATACATACATATAAGCATATAAACGTATAACTACGACTAAAAGATCTTCACAATTTCACGCTTACTCCAAAATTGTTATTATAATAAGACCCACTTGCGAGATTCAGAGTTTCCGATTAAATTGATAAATTTGCTTGCAGAGCAAAATGTTAAGCATTGACTGAAAGTTAAAACCATAAATATTTAACCTAGCTATTAGTCAGGGTTAAATTTTTAAGTTTGCAACATTCTGGCAAAAGTAAAGAAAAAATAAATTTGTCAAACAATTTTTTTTTTAATAAACGAAAAAATTTGAAACGAAGCGCTTTTTTCGACAATAATGAGGATGCCATCGAATATGTTGGCTCCAACTAATTTAAGTGTGCCTTAGTAACGCGAAGCGATCATTTTAAATTGTCATCAAATTAAAAGAAAATGTTAAAAAAGAAAAGTACACAGCCATAAATAATGGTCAAGATTTAGGAAAAGTCAAAAATCCGCGAGCAACTTTTTTTTAATTTAAATATCGCTTCTAAATGATAGTGAAATATTGGACATTTTGTACATTTTGTGAGCGGCACCATTATCATCGCATCTGTATTGTGACAATCTTTTTCAGGCCATATCGGTCAAAACGGAATTGGAGCAACATGTTCACAACAAAATGTGTAAAATAAAGTGAAGTCAATACAGGACATATATTTTTTCGACGCGTTTATTTGACAACAGTTTTTCATTGCATTAATTCATCTTAAAACTAAATTTTGCGTGCAAAACTAAAAAATTTTAAGCTAGTAAAGAAAAACGAATGCGCACAGTGTGTGTGTGGAAAACATATTGATCAACTATTACAACTCGTTTTAAACTACGTATAAAGATGTGATCGTATACAAAAGGACGCACCCTTGTAAAATTAGTGTAATGGTTCTTTAATTTCGCCATGTAATACGAAACTACTATTGCAACTCGTGGCACTGCAATTTTGATACCCCAAATAATTTCCTATTGTCCTCAACGTATTTTCCATAATATAAAAGTACAACGTAACATTTGTTCTGACGATAGAAGACTATTTAAATATCGCTGAACTGTGTAAAGTCAATTATATTTACCAATTGGTTTTGTACTAAATTTCGGCTCGAATACTACAGAGAATGTATTCACACAATTTCTTTACTTATTTATAACTTTAATAATTCTGACAGGAATCTTTTGTTTTTTTTCGCTGCCGTCCTCATTATATCATTCCACAGTTTATTGCATGGAGCAGTATCAAAATCACAATTCCAATCCAATTTTACATTTTTTTTTTCAGCAAGCAACTTATTATTTTATTTTTTTTACCGCTGGAAAAAAATCAAAACAAAAATCAGCTGTTACTTATGCAATGCTTAAGTCTCCGATTATCAGTAGTTTGGTCTGTTCAATTCAGAACAGTTCTTTTTCTTCTCTTGTCTATGACAGCAATCTCTGCATAGAGTTCTGTCATGGCTCTAGAGCAAATGCCAAACGATGGTTAATGCAAACAAAAAAAGGGTGTTTTTAAGACGTGCGATTTTTTTGAGACAATACTTTTTCCAGTGTTGGTCTTTTTGACAGCTGTTACTTGATCTACCCTCAGTTGCACATAATATCGCGATATGGGCCTGTGGCGTGTCTTCCAACATCGTGCGATTTAACACCGCTGGACTATTTGTTGTGGGGTTATTTTTTATTTATTTATTTATTTATTTATGCTGACATATGGCCCCAATTGCTGCAAAAAGTGGTGGAAATTTGGGCCTCTCAGCTGAAATTTATTCGACCAGCCGCGGTAGTCACTTTCCCAAAATTATTTTTAAAACATAATGGCAAACCCTTATCTTTATATTAAAGCTATATTATCGGCCATACCATTAAATTATAAGCATCCTAATTCGTCTGGAAAACCTCATGTCTAAAAAAACACCCTTTCTATGAATAGTTTGCGCTTTGATTTTCAAATAAGCGTACCTCAGATATTGATTTCACTATGTTTTACACATTTTGATTCATACTATCGAGTTTTATTGGTCATTATTATTCAAATATATTATTATTCAAATACAATAATTTGTAAAAATAGACTTGTTTTAAACAGACTGTATTAAAATGTCGTTAATTAAGAAAACCAAAAAGTATCACTTTACCTCAATGCCCCTATATTTAGACAGTTTAAATCGTGTGGGTTATTTACTTATAATTAATACATGTATTGCTAGAAAATTTTCGTACTCGTACTACAAAACAACAACATGTGATTGATTAGTTATTCCGAGTTTTTCTGTATACACTATAATGACGACAACATATGAAACCTCTCACAATGACCATGGTGGTCTATTTGTAGTTCCAGCCCTTAATAATATTACCCTTCCATATATGTATGTATATCATTCTAAGTATTTGTAATTTGTGTTTTTATAAAACTAAAATTTAGTTATATGCGAAAGGTTAATAGTTAATATTTTAAAATTGCATACTTTTCTCTAACACTGCAATAATTCGACTTGCATATTTTTTAAAATTAATGAAAGGTATGAAGGCGCCTGGACCGAATACAGCTTGTTTATAGTTCAATTTATTTTCCATCCTTTTACTTGTAGTTGATATTTTAAATGACTACATTTCACATTTTGATTATATGGTGGAAAATATGTATGTAAGATCGTCAGCGAAAAGTGATCGAAGAGCAAAGGATATTTTTATTTTAATTTACTAAATCTAAATGGTCCACAAAAGTGCATATTACTCGTTAATAATTTTAAAATTTTGAGGAAGGTTTGTTTGCACTCCTTGGACCTATTTACAATATTTGCTTTTTGTTGCAGAACGAACTATACTTTCATAAAAAATTAACAAACACCAAGTAAAGATACGCCCAATTTCGGGTTAAACGGATGTTTGAATACCTGGTGAATGTTATTACTTAAATAAGAAATAAGTGCTGTAGGCAGTAAATCCAGTTAACACACTAATCTTCATTTTGAAAATTTAAATGACTTTTATTTATTTAAATAAACGTGTGATGCCTTTTTCCAAAATTAATGTTTTTAAACAGCTCTCTCTCTCTAATTAAATTCTTCATACCAAATTTGAATGAATTTGCTACGAATTGTATAATTTTCGAAATACATAGAACTCTGTAGAAGGCTAACTAAATTTGGTTAAGTTTGATAGAGTAGTTTCAGCGATATACTCTATAGTTATATCAAATTTGAGCATTATCGTTTACAGTTACAGAAATATCGCTTTTTTTAGTTTTAATTAAACACCGTTATGTGTGCGGAGCTATCCAGTTTCACTCATTATCAATACTAAACTACCTTAGGTCGCAAGTGGGCAAAGTGTGTACAAAGTTTCGTTAAGTTATCCCAATATTTACTAGAGTTATGTAATGCACGTACGAACGGGGACATGACTATTGACGGGGACATGATGATTGATATATACATATACTAGTGCACTTGGGTATATAAATATATAACGTGAAAAACATTGCAAATACTGTGAAACCCCCAACTGAATAATACTTTGTCCTGATAACTGCAAGTTCTTTTCGTTGACTTAATATTCAAATTCATTTTTCCGCATAAATGATTAAAATTTTTTTAAATATCTTATATATTTTCCAAAACCTTAAAAATAGCAATTTCATTAACTAAGGGGCGGCCGTTTTATTGTAAGAGAATTGCAAAAGAACGCTCCAACTCGGATAAAATTTCCTTTAGTTGCAAAAGCAACCCTATTAGCATCTTTTATGAAGCATGAGATTTATTTCATGCTATTTAAGAACCGAAAATAGCTGGGATGCCAATTTTTTTGTTGATTTAGTTATATATTTGAAAATTGTATGCAAATAAAAACGAATTAGGTCTTAAACTAAAATTTCCCATGTATTTTCTTCCGGCTCATTCACAATAGCGCAGTTTTTTCACTTCCCAACACTACATCTCTGGTCGGATATTATTTTACCGAGTACGCTCAACTCTCTTATTTTTCCGAGTTAGTGTTGTTGCAAAGAGCTATCATCAATGGGGATTTGTGGAAATATCAACGCAGTTTGCAAACTTCAATTGGCGCGTTTTTCAGAATGCCTTAATTTGAAAAACTTTTTCCGACCACAGGTACTCGTACATGAAATGCCGCGAAAATCGCACTTAGCGTCGATAGTGGCATCTGTGCCTTAGAACATTGCGCCGATTAGTATCTTCCACATGTAGCACTATATGAATCCTTGAAGTCACATTGCAGACAGTATTCCATGCATTCTCGGAAATGGGTATGATGTCAATAACAGTTTGCAGAAGCGGTGTTGCGCTCACCATATCATACATTTCTCTTCCAATAGCTGTTGTTCTTCTTGTTGGACTAACTTTATTCGGGTCTTGTCATTTGATACTAAAAAGGTACAAAAGGACTCCCTCAAGGGATTTGAGTACTTGTTCTCAGTTTACTAAGTTAAAGTTAGTTAAGTTCTTAACAACGAGTGGCACTAGAGCATACACAGTATTTTGCTAGCGATAGTTTTCGTCGCTATGTAACCCACTTTTCTTATCTCCGATATCGTAGAACCCTATTTGGTGAAAGCCAAAGTACATTAGCGATAGCCGGTGGTCTCTGTCGGCGTAGTGTAGTAAAAAACAACCCAACTGTGTATTGCCCTTTCCAATAAATAGGCGGTAAGGCCTAAACCATCCTTGAGGTTTTACCAGACTTTAGTAGAATCACAAGTTTCTGCACTTTCCTGCTCACACGCGCGAGCACCCTTGAGTCTTCTTGAATGCCAATTTTCAATTTCCAGTTGGACATACCATCACGAATAGGGGCTTTGCTCCTACCGATCATGCTAGCGGTCGCTAGAATTTCACCAAGTGTTACCTCATCTACACCATCTACATTGATGATAGGCACTCATGTGACGAATCCCGGTTTGCGGTGAGGAAACAGGGTTCGAGTAATTTCTTCGATTAATATAGGGCATTTAGACTGTAACGGTTTAGCGTTATTGAAAATCGAGATGCAAGGATTTACAGCTGCGTCGTCACAAAGTTATTTGAAGGCTACTAGTTTGCTTTGTCGAGTTTGCGTTGTAGTTACTATGCGTGTAGTGTTCGATGGCATACCATTTAATCCGTCTCGCCAATTAGTTGCTGCTGTCGACTAAGGAGCCCTTGTGTCCCTTGCGAAATGTGCTGCTCTTGCCTTCATTAATGAGAACTATACCTAGTACAGCAAATGTGTCACAAAGTGCTGCAACCGTTTTATTTATTTCTTTTTTACTTCCCCACCTAGGCTTTAAAGCGACCGCAATGATCATTCAATGCCTGCCTCTCTTGCCGTGTTTACGATTCCATACAAAAACTCCTGAAACTTAGCTGGCATCTTGTCTATAGGTGCATAATCGCTGCAGACCCAAGAATGATAGAAAACAAGATTGCGCCTTCCACGCTGAGATCAACTGATAGTGACGTAATAATAGCTAGAGAAGGAGAGAGCAACCAAAAAAATGTAAAAAAGGAGAGGATGAAGCCCAGAAGAAGCGAACAAAGGGGAGAATGGTTGAAAAGTTGTCTCAGCATTGTTTGTGTAAAATGCTTTTATTTCGTCAGAAAATGGGTGGATGTTGTTTAATCGACGAAGAGAGGACAAGCGGTCCGCGGAAGGCGCAACCTTGTATTCTATCATTCTTGACACAGACCAGAATGCCTCTTACTTTAACACGACTAAATCGGTATTGGAGTTCGCTGTATATGTGTTCCTTGAAAGGGGTGACTACTGCAGTGCCGTGTTGTCGAAGGTGCCCTAACCGAAGTCCATATATTTGAAGAGGGTACCTTTATATGGTTCGTAGATAATCGCCAAATTCTCAT
Organism: Anomoia purmunda; assembly: GCA_951828415.1. Classification (NCBI taxonomy): domain Eukaryota; kingdom Metazoa; phylum Arthropoda; class Insecta; order Diptera; family Tephritidae; genus Anomoia; species Anomoia purmunda. The sequence goes on along the minus strand of OX639994.1, from coordinate 74,077,856 downwards.
ACACTTCATTAACGCTCGAACGCTGCTTCACAGTACACATATATTTATGTACATTATATAAACCTTTGTGTTTATGTATGTTAAATATATGAAAAGAAAAAATGGTGATTATATGAATTTATAAATTTTAAAATTTTAATTTTAATAAAGTTTTCGAATAAGTTCTCTTTAACAAAACTAAAAAGTAAAAATAGTTATTAACAATTTTTTTTTAAATTAAAATGTTTTACAACGAAATATAGACGTTATATAGATGGGTCTATCGTTGCCATACTTCGACGAAAATTTGTGAGTTTGAAGTTGAAACAGCTAAACAAATCTAGTTTGGTTTTAATTGCCTATACTGTTCCATGGCCTTTTATATTTGTTTTCTGCAATGGACTTACAAACATCCCTCTTTAAAATAAAATAATTTTATTCTTGTATAAATATTTACAGTACCTATAGTATTTAACACACTAATTTGTTATTTAAGTTTTTTTTTTATTTACTATACAATTACCTACCGTTGTGGTTCCACAATATTGATCAAGGCTAAAATTTTTAATTCCTTTTCTTTCGGTACCATATGTGAAAGAACAAGTGTGCATTTAAAAAGACAAAAGAAGCCAAGGTGTAACACAAAACGCAAATAAATTAAGGAAATAATGCCAAAATCAAGCACACCTTGTATTTCTTTGCTAGTTAATCACTTTGAACCTTTTTAACTTTGTCAGCTTTTCCACCTAAAACTATGTAACGGAAAATGAAACCACCTGTTCGGTCGTCGAACGACTAAGCGTGTATGTGTGTATGTATGTGTATGTATTAATGTAAATATAAACGAGAACACATACAAACGTAAGTGGAATGCAAAAAGTCCACCGCTACACCCGCAATCCGCCTTTCAACAAATTTTCAAAAAACTTTTTAATTAGTCCTCTCAAGCTGATATAAAATATTTATGTATGTGTGTTTGGATGTATATATGTATATATATTTTTATGCATATATGTGTCCATTTATGTATGCATGGCTGTAGTTTGGATGTAAATAGTAAATTAGCGACAGATGTCGTGGCAGCATCTGGGAATGTAGCAACGGAAGTAAAACAAAGTGGAGACTAGAAAACGGCCGGCGGAAACGATTGCTAGCAAAGAACTGCAAGCGCAAAAGGGGCGGGGGGTTTAATATTTATGTATATGTATGTGCGTTGGTTTTATTTTATAACTTAAATACTTAATAATTATTTGCGTTGGGGCTAGGTGGGGTAGTGTTCTGCTAATTATCATTCAATTGCATTTGAATTATTAAAGCAAGCAGTATTTAAAATGGCTTAAATATTTTTATTGGAAGAGCTCTACATTATCAGAAGGGTTTACTTCGTAATTTGCACACGGAAGAACTAAAAAATAATACGAATGTAAAAAAAATGCTTTATTGTTTTTCAAAACGTTCGCCTTTAAGCCCTATACTCGTCTGCACTCGAAGAAACCAACTGAAGTGGGTTTAAATGCGTTCATCACTATTTTCTCCTTCAAATAACCAATGTTCCTCGTGAAACTGAACTAGTCTTACGGAAGAAGAAAGTTATCATGTTTGTTGCAAGAACAACAGTTGATGAAGAACTTCGCGAAACTCGTCACTGAAAATTTCTGGTCTATAAAAAGAGGTTTTTTGTGGCACTTTCTTACCAAAAGCCTTTTTAAGAATTATTTGCGAGTGAAGACGTACGTAAGAATAAGCTGTACTTACAATCGTAAAATATCATTGCATAAAATTATCACGAGATATTTTCATGTTTTCATATTGTAATATTTTTAAAGCTGCTTTATATATTTAGTTCATATTTTATTCGAATTATCAAATTTCTACAAATACATTAATAAAAAAAGAAATTTAACCACCTACCTACTTTTCTACCACCTTTTTACAAAAGGGATTGAAATAATTACCTACTTTATCTTTACTTCTCAAATACAAACCTATAAGTTAGTCGAAAACCACGAACGTCAATAACAAAAATGTTGACACTTTTTATATCAATAATGACTTTCGGGAAAATAGTTGAACATGTGAAAAAATTTTGCAATCAATCCAAAATTTACAAAATTTTTTTTTAATTTTCCACTTTGGTGGCTCCTTTTTCTACAATTTTACAAAAAAGTATTTACATTTAAGTAATTTTGTGTCTATAACAATCTATTCTGAAAACATATGGTATCATTTCGGATTTCATTGAAAAATGTAAAAACAATCCGAAGATAAACGATTACATAAAATACTTAAAATTTTTTTCAATAAATTGTCAGTTGTTTCGCCGATGAGAAATCAGCAGTAATTTGCTAGCATTTCGGTCCAATTTTTTCCTTGAAAGCGATTTTGCATTACCATAATATCTTAATGAAAGTGAACTGAACTTACCAAGATTATAATGATAATTATCCAAATGATTTTGACTTTTTGCACCCCATTATTCTTCCAATTTAGTAACGTAATCAGAGCTCCGCTTATTTCACAAACAATGTTTGCATACGAGATATAACTTTTCCATGCTTTTTTCTCTACATAGTTTAACGTTTTTCAAAACTCTTCACATCGTATAAATATATACGATCTCGGGTTTTTAATGATGGCCAACAGCTACCGTTTAACAGGAGTCCTCGGCTTTAGTTAGATTCAAACTGTTATTGATCTAAATAGTGCCAACATTTTTCTTTTGAAAGATATATCAAACCTAACGGGTTTTTCAATAGGGACGCTACAAAAGTTGGCCGATAGTGACAGCAAACGACGCCATATTTTTCCTCGCTCTTTTGACATTTCTCTTCAGTAAGGTTTGCCATTTCAACGATTTATTGAAAACCAAGTTTGGTGAACGTGTTATCTCACGAAATGGGCCAGTCAATTGGCCGCCTCGGTCGTCCGATTTGAATAGACTATTTTCTGTGTGGCTACGTCAAGTCTATGGTCTATGCCAACAAGCCAGCGACGATTGATGAACTTCGTACGAATATCGAACGTGAAATTGCAGCAGTATCGGCCGATTTATGCTTGAAAACCGTTGAAAATTGTGTTCAGCGTCTGAACTTCTGCAAGCGTGCCCGTGGTGCCCATGCAAAAGAAATCGAGTTCCATACATAATGTTATCAAATTTACTTTCACAGGAATAAAAAATTTAATTCATATCCCAACCCGTTTTTGGTTTATTTAAAAAAAACTTTTGTAGCGCACCTATTGAAAAACCCCGTAGAATAGCTCAAAAATTTTTTATGAATAAGTTGAGAATTTGAGGTTGTTTGGAAATTTTCAAATACATTTTGGTTAACAACTCAACCAGATCTACGACCTCTGCTAGGTCTCTTGTAAAATGTATTTTCACTGTAGCACAGTGTTATCCAACCTTCTAATTAATGAATCTCAAATGAGTTTAAAGTGATATGCTTTATTTAGTTATATACATCCATATAGTATACATTAAATGAATTCATATTTTTAATGCTAAAATCTTTTTTGAAATACAAAAATATATGATTTGGTGGTTTTTACTTTTAATTATTTTCATTGTTTTTACGAAGATTTTCTGAAATTTTTGGAAGTTAGCGATTTTATATGGAGTGTAGGGAAATAATTTTTGCTCCCGCCCGCTTTTTTTTAAAAAACTTACTGATCTCACAAATCCAAACCTTTTTCGTATTAGTACCACCAACACACTTGGAGTCTTCTCAGTTTAGGAAGCCAGCGAATGCCAACGAAAAGTGTACTTAGGGTCTGTGCTTAGACAACAGAGAGTTAGATTGCTAAATCAATGTAATGTTTTTGATAATGTCCAGAAAGAATTTGTAAAACTGATGAATTGAAGGTGCTGGTAAGGTTATCTCAATAATTTAAGATCTCAGTTTGCTGTGACAAGTTCAATTATTTAGTCTAGGAAAAGTCGGTCTAGTCTATCGAGTGTGAACCGTTGCACATTCTTTGTACAATTTGGGCTGAGGTGTTTTAATTGTTATAAGTCTTTGGAGTTAGTGCTACTCTTTATATTTTTAAGTTTAAAATTCATTGTTACGTTATTTTCAATATTTTAACAAACTAGCACTTGCATATGGACTTGAGTTTCTTTTAATGCTGTGTCTGAATAAAATAAAAGAGCGTTATATTTCTACATTTGCGCTAATATGTGCTAATACGTTTTTCCAACAACGTTAAGCTGATTTTACAAAAATGTTTTTTGTTTAAAAAATATCCTATGTATTTACCAGACACAGGATTGTTAGTAAAATTGTTGTAGTAATATATAGAATACTATTAATAATTCACACAACGCACACGCGAAAAGTACATGGTTTAAAACGTATACGCTTTTTATTTTTTACTTTATTCCCAATGTGCAAACAGCATTTGGGTAGGTTTCGTGTAAGTTCAACTGTCGGTCATCATAAAAACCAAAAAAAAAAAAAAAAATCAAAAAATTACTGCAGACAAAAATATTCCGTATTGCAGCTTTTAAAGTATTTTACGGTACTATGAACACCAACGCTTATGTTTGTATACAAGGTTGGCCATTTTGTGGCTTCAAAAGTGAACGAGTATTTGTGGAATTCTGGATTCTCATTATTTGCTATATTTCCATTTTAAAAATACCTTTATCAATTTCTGTGAAGAAAACTTCAGTTTACCGGAAGTTAATTCACAAAAACTCGACGAACCGCTCTCTCGTGAAATTTAAAATGTTCCGCAGTCTTTTCATATCTCCACGAATAAAAATTTTTTTTAGCTCAACAATAAGATGAACAGCAAAAATTATAGGAGAAGTTCGGTCAAATATAAAGAACATTTTTTGGGATTTCCTATTTAAAGCATATACAATCGTTCGATGAAAGATATTTTCTCTAAATTATAAAGTTGTTACAAACAACAAAAACATCTTACTAACTCTTCTGAAAATCGGGACAACATATGTAGCTGTTACCCCACGTTTGAGGAAAAAAGTTTCATTATTTCTTTTTATTTGAATCTAATTTTTACACAGACTTGGCCTAAGAACACAGACGAAAATTATCTGAGAAATTTTCTGAAACATTTTATTCCACTAGTTTTTTGCATACTTATCAATTTGAGGTGCATAAAGACTTTTTCGTGGTAGAAGTTGTGTTTGCAAACGTTCACTAAAAATATTCTTCGTTGGATTTTATTATATAAATCAAGGTATTACCAAATATTTGTCTCAAGTATGCACTCTACTCATTTATCGACAGATAAATAAATTATAATCAGCTGTTTGACCTGCAAACCATTTCGCCACCAAAAAAAGACAAAGAAATTTGAGTATAGTGCAATGACAATAGACTATCGGATCAGCTTTTTGATGGTTAACTGATATATTTTATTGCATGACGAACAAATTGCTTTTTAATGCCGTTGCATAAGAGTTTTAAAGGTATTACGAAAAAATTGATTCATAGTACTAAATTTATAGCATTAAAATGCTTTTTTTTCAGTTGTTCTATAACTGTTTATTTTGTGTCCACAATACATTTTCTCCAAGTTTGCTTTAAATATTGTCTCAAAAGTGTTATGTGGGAGGAAGATTGCGCTTTATGTTTTTTCTTAGAAATTAAAAGTTATTTTATATATTTATTTCTTGCTTGATAAACAATGGAAAATTTTTAAGTAAGTAGATAGACTTTAGCGGATAGCTTCCCTTTTAATAACTACAGTCGGAAGACGACACCCACTAAGCCGTTTAGTGTGCTAGTTAATTTTATCCCGGTAGAAAGAAACTAAGAAAGTTTTATGCAACACCGCAATTAGACTACATCCAATTAGAAAACGGAGATTTGGTGTAGAAGTATTTTCAAAACAATTGGCCATAACACGTAAGCTATTGATACACCACAAATTTGTTAAGATCACAGACGTCAGGTGGTAGTCTGAACCCACTTGCCAAATTCAAAGGCACTTCTGATATTAATGGGGATACAGTGAAATATTGGAACCAGAAAAAAATTATTTATCAATATTTATGTATATAGATTCACACAAGTTTTGCATAACGAGCTTGCAACCCTTGTCAAAAGTGTATCTTCCATGCTGATATTAATATTAACCATTTATCTCCGGAATTGTTAAATCAAAATTAGAAAATAAAATGCATATTTTTACCAACAAATAACATATATTTTCTGAGTAAAAAACAAGACCCAGAAAATAATTTTAATAATTTAGTTTTTCAAATTAACTCATTCAAATAAAAATTAATGCAGTTGAGTTGAGCCCATGTAAAAAGTAGTCTTTGCTACAGTAGCAGTAGAATTTTGCCGAAGTGCTGTCAATTGCTTGAATTAAAAAACTTCTATCGAAAAGCACTACTGCAATGCGTTGCTTTCGTCAAATCTGCAGTGCAACTAAAATAATGCATCTATTAACGAACCCCACGTCTATGCTGTATGGTATGGTAAAATATATTTTGAATAAATCTAGATGTAAGTTTTTAAAAAACGAAGATAATATATTTGCTAATATATTTGTAAAAAATACTACCTTGTAAATAACTATGAATTAAATTGTAAATCAACATCAAATAAAAATAACAGTTTGGGAGCATTGAAAAAAGTAAAATTCCTCGTAATAAAAAATTCATTGTTTGAAAACAACTCTCTTTTACAATATGTAAAAAATATATAAAACTATAATAGCTAAACAGGCAACTGAAATAATTAAAGTCGGTAGATACCGCTTATCAACAATGGTAAAAATATATCTCTCGAGCAATCATTGCTAGAGAACTTTACGTTTTAATTCAAGTCGGAAATGTAGAAGTAGTTCCTTTCAGTCCACACTAAAATTTACTTTTAAATATGTCCTTACAGCGATTATAAAAGCAAGAATTGGATCGCCCTTTATATGAGAGATTTCCGGGTCACTGGGGCTTCAGTGGAAAACCGGGTGCCTTCGTCTAAACGACAAAGATCGGCGGAGGACCAAACTCCGGCGACGAAAAGAATCCGGCCGCACTCCTGGGTGGGCAGGCCTAGTTTTGCCGAGGTTGCGAAGGACAGGATCCTTATTGGGGTCCTGGACCGAGGCAACGAGCTCGGGTCCTTACCAAAAGACCAGTGGAGGTGGGTGAAGGCAGCTCTGGCGAACGTCATTTTTGACGTTCTGCTGGAAAACCCCGGAACCCCCCCGGCCTGTAAGGACGCTGGCTGGTACCAGGGCCATATTAAAGTGGTAGCCTGTGAGGACCAGAGATCGGTGGCGCTGTATAAGGCCGCCGTTGCAAAGGTGGGCCCTGTCTACCCAGGGGCGAAGTTGGAGGTGGTGGACTGGAAGGACATTCCAGTCAGACCACGGGCGAGGGTATGGGTTCCGGTGACACCATCGGCACCGGAAAGCATCCTTAAGATGCTCCAGGTGATGAACCCATCCCTCCCGACAAGTGATTGGAGGGTCGTCCGTGTCGAGGACGCGGAAGGCCCTTCCAGACAAGTGGTATTGTCCCTTAATAAGGAGTCTATTGGGCTTCTGGAGAAGAGGCAAGGCCGCGTTTCGTATGGCCTCGATGAGGTCGTTATCAAAGTGTACCGAGGTGACGCTCAGCGTGCCTCCGGGTCGGGTGAAGCAATGGACGTTGACATTGAGGCACCCGAACCGGAGCCGGAACCGGAACTCTCCGACGCTGAAGGCAGCGTCTCCTCCCAGACGAACCTTGCACCAACAATGCATAGGTTGTTTGCGGAGGAGGAGTTGCTTCTCAGTGACGGGGAGGGTGAAGCTGACGTCACCGTTGTAGCTGGAGGGGAGGATGCGGCTGTCTCGCATGAGGGTGCTGCAAATAAACCTCCATCATTCTAAAGCAGCTTCAGCTGCTCTCCTGGGTCGCCTAAGCAAAGGCGACATTACGGTGGTACTCATTCAGGAACCTTGGGTTTGCAACTCAAGGGTATGTGGGTTGAGTGCCACCGGTTTTAAGCTCTTCGTGGAGCGTGGTAAAGGTAAAATTAGAGCCTGTATTCTGGCTAAAGCAGATTTAAATATCTTTCTTCTACCTAATTACAGTGATGGCGACGTCACGGCAATTCTCGCGGAGTTAGGGGGTATGTCGATTGTGCTTGCATCGGCCTACATGGCGTACGAAGCCGAAAACCCTCCTCCCTCTATGGTTCGGAACTTGATATCCAGGTATGAGAGCGGACACATGTTGGTCGGCAGCGACGCTAATGCTCACCATGTCAACTGGGGGAGCACGGACATTAATGATCGAGGTGAGTTACTTTTTAACTACCTTCTAACTACTAACCTACTTATATGCAACAAAGGTAGGGATCCCACCTTCATTACTAGGAATCGTAAAGAAGTTTTGGATATAACTCTATGTAGTGTTAATCTATCTGAACTGATCGAGAGTTGGCAGGTTCTAGACGAACACTCCTTCTCTGATCATCGTTATATTGAAATCGTATTGAACTTTTCTTTTACCAGCCCAAAAGTGCGCAAAAACCTAAAAAACACGGATTGGCGCTCTTATAAAAGGTTATTTGAGGATAGGCTGACCAGCGAACCTCTTATTGAACCTAACTGCATCGGGGATCTAGAGAACATGGTGAACGTTTTTACGATGACCTGCTCAAATGCCCTAGAGCAGGCTTGCCCTGAATCTAAACAATGGGGCAAACGTAAACCCCATTGGTGGTCACGTGAGTTGGATTCGCTACGCAAATCTTGTAGGAAAAATTTCAACAAAGCCAAAAGACTTAATCTCGAACTAGTATGGCAGGAGTACAAAAAGTCTCTCCAGACCTATAAAAAAGCTTTAAGGGCGGCAAAGAGATCTTCGTGGAGAAACTTCTGTGGCGGCATCGAGGGTGTTTCCGAGACAGCCAGGCTAAGGAAGATTCTCTCAGGATCCTCTAACCCGATAGGTTTCTTGCAGAGGCAAGACGGTTCCTGGACCTCCACGGGAAAAGAAACCCTTGAACTGCTACTGGATACTCACTTCCCTGGGAACACAACTGCGGAGGAAAGAACTCCTCCGTTTATTTCTTCCAACCCCGTCAGCATACCGGTTTCGGAAGAAAAGGTTAGATGGGCTATTCAAAGCTTTAAGCCATACAAATCTGCAGGGCCGGATGGGATAATACCTGCTCAGCTAATTAAGACACTGGAGGTGTCTGCAAAATGGCTCTCTACTATTTTCAGAGCCTGTTTCAAACTTAATCATATACCGTTGGCATGGAGAAATGTCACGGCTGTTTTTATTCCTAAAGCTGGTAAGGCCTCATATACTAATCCAAAGGATCTTAGGCCTATCAGTCTATCATCATTTGCTCTTAAGGCACTTGAAAGGATTGTTAGTTGCCACCTGTCCGATACCATAGACAGTCGACTACTGTCTAATGACCAGCATGCCTACCGCAAAGGCAAATCTACTGAGACTGCACTCCATAGCTTGGTCGGCTATATTGAGAAGTCTCTCAGTGCCAAGGAATTCTGTCTTGTAGCCTTCCTGGACATTGAAGGCGCCTTCAATAATGTGCTTCCAGAAGCCATAACTGGCGCCGTTAGGGATCTAGGAGCCGAATGCTCACTGGTTGAGTTTATAGGCCAGCTACTCAGTTGCAGAGTAGTAAAGTCTAAGCTGGGTGCGAGCGAATTGTCGCGGCACGTGTCGAGGGGGACGCCACAAGGAGGTGTCCTATCCCCACTTCTGTGGAACCTCACCGTTAATACGCTACTGCGAGATACGGTATGGGGTGGCGCAAAAGTTGTCGCGTACGCTGATGACGTCGCGATCGCACTCAGGGGAAAGTTTCCGCAGACACTATGCGAGCTGATGCAACGAGCGCTTCGGGAGGTATCCAAGTGGTCCACCCAATGCGGGCTCAGGGTCAGCTCAAGTAAAGTGGAACTCGTACTCTTCACGAGAAGGTATAAAGTGCCTTCGGTGACCCCACCGGTACTAAATGGTACCCGGTTAAGTATTTCTACAAGTGCCAAATTTTTAGGCGTTGTTTTAGATAGGAAGCTGAACTGGAAAGAGAACCTGGTTCAACGTCATGAAAAGGCTTCCATAGCCCTCTATACTTGTAAGAGAGCCATAGGCAGGAAATGGGGTCTTAACCCCCAGATCTGTCGGTGGATTTTCACAGCGGTCGTCAGAACAATTCTCCTATATGGGGTGATCGTATGGTGGCCCGCTTTAGACAAAGAGGTTAACCTCAGATTACTCACCAAGGTGCAGAGATCTAGTATGATCTGCATAAGCGGGGCGCTCAGAACCACGCCAAATGAGGCTTTGAACGCCATTTTAGACCTCCTTCCTTTAGATTTGGTCGGACAACAGACGGCAGCGATGACTGCTTTGAGACTAAGAGAGACATCCCAGTGGCACCCTGAATGCCAAGGGCACTCTAGTATTTTGAACAAGTTCTGCTCTATTCCGAGCAGCACGGACCGGTGTGCTTGGACATCGGTAAATGAAAGTAACTTTACTACACGAATTCCAAGCAGAGAGGAGTGGAAACCTGAGTTTCACACTCCACCTGAGAGCATTGTCATCTATACAGATGGCTCGAAACTCGATAATCAGGTGGGAGGGGGCGTTTTCTCACGAAACCCTCTCCTGCAAATTTCCTTTAGGTTACCAGATCACTGCAGCGTCTTCCAGGCTGAGGTCTCAGCTATCATGGAAGCGGTGAAGAGTATAGGGACCGGGATTACAGGAAGAGACATCTTCATTTTTAGTGACAGCCAGGCTGCAATCAAAGCTCTGAGCTCTCTCACGTTTAACTCGAATATCGCGCTGGACTGCCGCCGATCTCTACAGGAGATGGCTAAGCAGAACAGACTGTACCTCATTTGGGTCCCTGGTCACCGGGACATAGAGGGAAACTGCATGGCAGATGAACTTGCAAGACAAGGTACGACCAAGCAGATTCTTCAGGATAAAGAATGCATTGGTATGCCGTTTGCCACTTGCAAAATGCTACTCAGAGATTTTACATATAAACAAGCTGACAATAGATGGAGGCAAAATACGGCCTGTCGAACCTCAAGGCAGACGTGGCCTAAATGGGATCGGAAACGGTCGCGCAGCGTTCTCTCTCTAAGAAGGGAAAACATTTCGAATGTGATCGGGGCTCTAACAGGGCACTGTCTGATAGGTATACATGCTGAAAGGTTGGGAGTGCCCTTCCGAAGATGCTGTAGGAGCTGCAAGAATGACGAGGAGGAGGAAACGATCTTGCATCTACTGTGTAAGTGCCCTGCACTGTGTAAAAGCAGGATGCGACATCTGGGATCACCGTTTCTGGATGACCTTAGTAAGGTTTCTAGCACCGAGGTAAATTGTCTGTTGAAGTTTATCAATGAGGCAAACTGGTTTAGTAAGGGGTAATTCTTCTTTTTGGGATGGTACAAAACTTTTCTTGTGGTAACACAATGGGCCAAATATTGGCCTAAGTGAGCCGCTGAAGGCGGCTGCCACTCCAACCTAACCTAACCTATATGAGAGATAGCGAGAGTTGGAATTAATTCAAATGAATTTGCGTAATACAAGCGCGGGCGGACAAGCTGCAGCACATTTTACAACGAAGACACATACTCATTCACATACCAAGCTTTGAGTGAGTGAAAATTTTTATGCACACATCCATATGGATTTTCCACTGGTCAAATGTGATTTGCCCAACCCACTAACACATACGCCGTTGCCGCCTTTTTTAAGTTACATACATATTTTTGGTACAGCCCATTTGCATTTGCATTCCATTTGCTCACTCAATTCATAGTCTATAGTCTGCTGCTGCACACACACACAGTTTTTTTTTTTTGTACAGCTTACTATTTTACACTGCCGTAATACTTTAAAATTGCAAATTTGTAAAACATGCCACAACATTGATGAGATTAATTAAAAATGTTACTTCTCGGTTGTGGTAGTGTACATGCATGTTGTAATTAAAGTTGTTTCGGAACATTTTGAACATATTTCCTTTTTGCTAATTATATAATATATGTAGAATTTAATTGGCATAAAAGAAGAGTTCATTTATTGAGTACCTAGCAAGCTTTTACAATTTTTTATACATATGTACATTATTTTCTTTTATTTGTTCTGCAGACTTCACCGCTGGAATATCAAAAATCACTCATACGCCCGCTCACACAAGTTGAATGACAATCAGAAGTTGCCTGCAAGAAAACTACCTTTATGCGTATGTGTGCCTGTGTACTGAGATCGGTTCCAGAGTTTATTACTTAAAATATTAATTAAAAATCAATCAGTAATTACATAGTGCTGATCGACAGAATAGATTCAAATGTTTTCGTTTAAAATATTTTATTATTCGTGCAGTTTGCGGAGTGAAAAATAGAGAACGACCCATCATGCAAAAATAAGAAGGTGATGTACGTAGTGATAGCTAGTCTTGCTACTGCTTTAACTCAACGTCTTTTTTTTGGAAAAAATTTCTAATCAAAATATATTCATTTTTAGTGTAATTCTAATATAATAGTTGTGTTATTGAACCCGAACATTACCAGTTCTGCTCTGCGTTTCGATTTGGTTTGAAAAGTAAAATTGATGCCATTCGGACTCATTTTGGTGGTGGTGGTCTTGATTTCGAGTGGGCTCGAATAGTTTTGGAATCATTTTCTCTCCGGGCCGATAATCAGTTTAAACAGCTGTTGTCAATTATTTATGTTTCTTGAAAAATTGTATAATGCCATTTGTGCATATTAAAGTAAGAAAGCATGTTATTTGATGTTAAAACAGCAACAACCAGTAGCTGAGGTTACGAGTGGGCAAATTGTGAAAGCCCGACTCTAAGCAAGTTTTCCCCATAACGAAATGTAAAGTATAAAACCTTAATTTCCCCGAACCTCGGCCGAATATTTGCAAATTGTTATTAATATGAAAAATGAAAAATGTATGATGACACGTAATTGTGACATTTTTGAATAATTGTTAAAGCCCAATGTGTATGGAACAATGTACGTTAAGTACTGACGGCTGTCTTATTTTTCCAAAGCAAACCAAATGCCAAAAATGTATTTAATTGCTTTAACCCATAAATGATCACTGCAACAAGAAGAACGAAGAAAAATATATTTCAGAATTTAGGTCATCATTTTAACACATTTTTTATTTCGTAATAGTATTTTATGCATTTGCCCGGATTTATGTTTCTTATTACGAAAATATATTCATTCATAAAAAAAAATGTTTTATGATTTACTTTAATAACTACCATGAGTTATTCACTTAAATTTGGAATGATTTATAGCTTCGCTATTAACTAAATTAAATTTTTTTGTCTAATCATACAATTTTGGATAAAAACTCTGATTTTGTCCGCCCAATTGATTTACTTGGGTAATGTAATGTGGCTTCATTCGAAATTTCACCTTTTAAATTTAGTTTGTTTATGATAAATCCTGCCTCATATTTGAATCCATCTTCTTGAAACTAAACCGTCTCATTAATATTGTATATACGCTGGACACTCTGCAATATAAATTACGTATTTGCGTCCCAATTATTTCGCATAAACCATGTGCGTCCACAATAGCCATTCCTACTTTGTATTGGCAGCTCTTTAGCCACAGAGTTGCTTAGTTATTTGATTAAAGAAAGAAATGTGAGAGATTGTGTACATTTTTAATATAATTCAATTTTGGATGTGATAATATTCTTTTTTAAATTTACGATCATGAAATACAGCTTCTAGAGGCAGTAAAATTCAAGGAACAGTTGAGTGAAATGCTAATATTTAAAAATCCATGGTCCAGTTTGGTTATGGAAGTAAACATATTTCGATTATTATCGATCAAATTTAGAACCGACACTAATTTGTTCTAGATATATGACAAAATATCTCATTTCATCTTAACTTATTTACAGATTTTACAATTCGAAATTACCAAGATTCATTGCAATTCGCTCCTAAATTAAGTATGGCAAAAAATTAATATAATGTGTGGGCGCTGTCAATCAATCCCTGTCTTCATTTCAATATAATTGCTCAAATTAAGTTAAGAGTCAGTAAAATGTATAACAAATACATATTTTTTTAAAACTATTATAATACAGACTTTTAACTTAGTATGTTGGCCATTTGATCAGGAATTGAGGAACTCCGGAAAAAGCTTGTAATTTGCGTCAGTTGGTTTCGAAAATCATGATTTAGTTCGGGAAAGTTATCGTGAGATAAATATGTTCAGTGACGAGGCTCAATTTTGTCTCAATGAAGTCGAGTGTCGAGTGAAGAGAAATCACGAAGTCAAGGAACAGTTGAATGGAATGCTAATAATTAAAAATACATCGTGAAACTTAGTTATGGTAGAGACTATTTTTCGACTATTATCGATAAAACTTAGATCCGAAACTGTTTTTTTCGTGATTTTATTCTTAATTTATGATAAAATACCTCAATTCATCTTAGTTTGTTTACCGATTTTACAAGCCGAAATTACTTAGTTTCATAACTAAGGATGGGGCATAAATCACGATATTGTGCCCGGGCCTTTATACCGGAATTTTGCATAAGGCTTGTTTTGCAGTACGTCTCTGCTTCGGCAGTCAAAACTTTCCTTTTGGAAGTCTTCGATATTTGGCTCAAGAGGCAGACAACTGCTATGGTCATTTCCGACATTTATTGTGGTGTTGAGCAGTTTCGTGTTTTTTGCTGTAGTTTAAAACATAAGTATCTGTATAATAATGTTTCATTACATAAATAGTAGATTCAATGCACGCACCAAATAAATATTTTTGCAGTCTGTATTTAAACTCTTCGGGGGTTGGGTGGTCGTTAAACCCGCCGTTTCCTCTTAACGCGCTGAAAAAGTCGTTTGTTTGCATTCTTATTCGTTTACCCCATAAATAAAATCTTCGGCCTTATACTACAAGCTTTCACCCACCTCTTTCTCTCAAAATTGTCACTGGAAATTGTGACATCCCGACTTTATTGTTCTGCATATGGCACACATTTTTGGTGTATTTTTTTCGACAAAATTGCATGCGAATTTTGAAAATTTTAAATCAAAATGCCTTCGAAGAGATCAGATATTTGAGAGAAATTGCTCCTCTGTATCAAGTACACATATGAAATCGGTTGCAAGAAGGAAATGTTAATGCGCTATTATTTATAGATTTGTATATAAAAGTATTAAATTTCGAGCATCAAGAATTTAAGCATTTTATTATGATTTTTACAAAAATAGGTACAGCGCACGCTTGAAAACGTGAACTAATTAAAACCAAAGCAGTTCACATTTGCAAAATATTCACGTTTTCGAATACCCAAAAATAATATGTTAGTATTTATATGTATGTTTACACATTTAAATTCACATTTTATTATTGTTTCGTATACATATTAGTTTGCACTTAAAGTATGTGATAGGCAATGTAAGCTTGAGAAAACTGTTATTTAAAAAAATCAGTCATCCTTTTTTGTACTTTCTGTTTTTCTAATAATGGAAATACAACTTTCTCCCTTAGGCGTCTCAGTAGATTCACATCGTTTTGATCGATGCCTTCTTGACTAGCCCACTGTAGCGCCGTAATTTACTATTAAAGGAATCCCTAAATTCAGAACTATTTAAGGTCGATGTAAAATACTTTCAAACATTGTTCACGTTTTAGAATAGTCAATGCACAAAAAAGCGTGCTCACCTTTCTGGGTGTTCACGGTTTAGAGTGTTCATGTTTTCGAGCGTGCGCTGTATGTATGTTTATGTATCGAACTAAAATGGCAGGAAGTTAAACCAACTTGTGCACCTTTTTTAATATCAATCAAAAAATCAAAACTTTTTTCATTGATTGTTCATTATCCAATACCTTGAAAAAGATCGGTTCCGCCCTTAAAATCGGTATTCCCTTGGTCTCTAGTGAAAGCTGATTTCAAAGTATAATAATAATAAATGTGTAGCGTCTATTCTGCATATTACCGGTAAATTTTATTATCGAAAGTTGTAACCACTTCTGGTAACCGCAATTCTGCCGCAAATGGTAACACCGTTGGTTGTATAAAAATGCTAACCATTGCCTACTTCACAGGGCACTGGTGCCACTTCACGCCAAGTAAACTGTAAATATGATTGAACTTGTACTACTTAAACGTGTTATTATTTTTCTTCTTTCCCCACCGATGGTAAATATATGCGAAACTTGCGTTCCTAACTACAAAAAGAAAATACACACCTATTTTGTCGCTATTACCCCGTTGTTACTACCCTACCCAATATGATGATACAAAAATTAACTGGTAAGAAGTGTGCACAGAATACAAAAAGGGTGTAAAAGTTGCCAGAGTCTTTTGTTATCGGTAACGATAGTTTGGTACCGGTGCAGAATAGGTTTGCCACTCTGAGATCCATTCGATTGTTCATCTAAACTTAAGTGGAAAAAATGACCGCAAGCCTACAGTTGTTGGGTCAAGTAAGTGTTTCAAAAAAGAGCGTGCACATTTTTGTCGTTTGTGGTCAGCATTATACTATCAAATATCTCAGAGTTTCCAAGGTGTTCATCCAGTCCTTCTAAATATATAATGTATTTATGGCAGATCGTTGTCAATACTGCCAATCTATTTAACATAAGCCAATTGCATTATCGACGGCTAATAATAATTTGGCGCTTTCACCATATACATAGTTTGATGTTTTGCCGACATTTTACAATTTTCGACCTACTCCGAACGGTTGCAGATATTTGTGGGAAGTTTTTTCAACAAAAAAAAAACCACGCTAAAGCTTAACAATTGCCAGCGGGGCACGGCCGCCACTTGAAAAAAATTGTCTATAATTGTTTGATACTTACCCCGGCCAAGATTTGACCTCTGAATACTCACCGTATAGCACGCACGGGAGCCGCCAATAAACTTCTAGGTATGATATAATAAAATCGTTTAAAGTACCATTCAGAAAACAAAAAACAAACAATTTTTAAACTCCTTGCGCAGAAAAGAAACCCCTGCATTTTAAAACCTGCTCCACTTACTAATTTTTAATGAATCGAATGAAACAATTTTTTTTGCCCAATTTCTGAAATATTTGTATACATTAAATGTGATAAGGGGAGAATGGCATAGCCCGCTCCACTTGAACCCAAAGTATTAATCTCTTTGTCTTATTTGATGAACTAAAATTTGGAGTAGTTCTATATCGTCGCTCCTTACGAAAAGTATCTTCGGGCGAAAGACTAGCACATTTCAGATCTTAGCGTGGAAGAGTAGCCCTTTTTTTGTTTTATTTTGTATTTGTTAAAAAATTGCTTGTTAAATGGTTGATGATATGAACTAGACTCAAAGGAAATGCCAATGTCGTAGAAGTGAATTGACGTTTACTTGCCTGATATGACACAGGGAACTAAATCGTGGAGCGACATTGTATGCACATTTTTTGTATTCCTAGGGTCAGTTTCACTAACTAATTTTAAGCTGAACTCAAGTTCTCGTTGAGAAAAATCTTAGCGAATATCAGTTTAAATTTTTGATCATATTTGCGTTTCACAATGCATACTTAAGAATGGAAAATATTTGATTAAAGTAGCACCGCGAATGCTACTTAAAAAAAAAAATAAAAAACACTTTCTTCGGCAAATATTTGAATGCGGTACACACTCGCCTACCGCGGCTACTATTAGTTTTGATCAGAAAATATGCACAACATAATCTACAAGCTTTCTGTGACCAATAAGATCCGAGTGTGAGACCCTTATTTGATCGTCTTTATTATGAGTTGCATTGGATCTTCGCCGATTATCGAACATCGAGAATGGAATCTCAAATCCGTATTATGAGCTGTGCAGCCCAGTCGAAATTTTTGTTGCGCGTCTACTTTTCTGTTGAACAGAATTTGGCTTTCGTCGCTATATCGCAGTGAATGTGCGTCTTAGTACATACCCTAATATCATCATAATCAGGCCCGCTATCAACAGATACATCAACGGAATACTTTTTTGCAAAATTTTTTGTAGCTGCGTTGAGTTAATCTTCTTTCATATCATGGAACTGCCATAGAAATGAAAATGATTCGTTTATCTCACTCACTGTGGCAAATCATTTCTTCAGTCCACAGATAACGCTGTCTAGTATGACTTAGAAAGAGTTTTTTTTTAATTCAATTTCTTCGGAACTGCAATTTTCATCGACTTCTTTATGTAGGTCGTTTCAAAAGCATTCTAATTTAACCATTCACTCAGTTTCTAGAAAAATACTGGCCCCCTCAAGAACTCCGGGCCGGGTGGAATCACCACCGACCCACCCCCCCTCTCGTCGGGCCAGTTAACGTATTAGCTGCATTGGCGTGGAACTTACTAATGCCGTGATGCCAAGTTAGCTGCACTTAAGTGTGACTGGCATTAGTGCATAAAATAATAGGCCGAGGAATGAAATTGCAATTGCACCAAGTTTTGAGTATAATGGCTTCCATTCATACGGCCTCATCTGTAAAAAAAAAAATAAATGTAAAACATACGAAATAAAAGATTTGTTTATAATTTTCATTTGACAATTATGGCATTTATTCATATTAATTACTAAATCCCACCACACATTTGGTGTTTTTGTGCGGCAATATTTTACAAATTGTTGTAGTATGTTATATTTGAATTTTTATCAATATGGCCTGTTGCATGAAAAGGCAATTACTAAATATGCTTATCGCCTACACACATACATGCATAACTATTTATTTACATATGTATATATGTATGTATGTATGTACGCACTTACACTTACATATAATATATCAAATTATTTTGTTATGATAATTAAGTATACATACAGATATGAGGATGATAGCACTAGAATAACAACACTATATATGTAACTAAATGCATCTGTATTGTGTACACATACATACATACATATAGACACACATATATATGTACATACATATGTATGCGTAAAGTTGTGAGCTACCACAGTTTGCAGTGGCATTGTAATTACAAATTAATGCATTTATGCTTAGCCTAAGCGTAGAGGTACTTATTATTATAATTATTATATTAATTTTTGTTATTCGAGAGTAAATCAAATAACAGTACATGCACTTACATAAACTATTTACCATACGGAAGTATTAGAAATAATTATTAATAATAAAGCGAATAATTTACACAGTCACACAACAACAAAAACTTTTCGCGCTATAAGCCTTATGGCGAGACAGTGGGAAATTAAAAAAAAAAAGAAGCAATATTGAAAACATTTAAACATAAATTCTAATACACAAATTTTGTGGCGGACTGTAATACAAATTTTTGTAATTTTATTTGAACATATGTATGTTTGCATTTGTATACAAATAGATAGATAGCAATATAATGAATTTTGGGGATCGTAAAACGAAACAACCTGCTCTCATGCGAGTCGCCGTTTAAAATTTACATGGTTTGATTTAGTATTATTACTTACATATATTGCTATTATTACACATATACATACATATACATATATAGTTATGTAAATACATACATACATTTATACAAATTCTGTTGTTGTTTAGGCATAATTCTTACGTATATGTAGTAGTTCTAAGTAATGCTATTTCAGCGCTTGTTTTGTATAGTGATATTTAGTAGTAAATGTTTAGCATAAATATAAGTATAACTTTGAGAGATTAAGGCCATGGTTTTTCATCAACATTTTTCCTTCACAAAAGTTGCACACTTATGGCACCTATGTACGCGTGGAAATTGAGTAATATGAGAAACTTTAATTTGCACAGAAATATCGTTAAGTTTTGCCAAGCCAGTCAGATCGATCATTAAATAAATCGGAATAAAATCGTTTAATACACCCATATTTGGTTGACTAGTAGCTTTTGAGTTAAAGATTAATAATGAATGTTTTTGAAATCAAATATTAGAAGTTTCCAGGCAGTAGGCATTGAAAAAAAACAGCATAACTGAAAACTATGAAAACAGTCATCAAAGTATACTGCTTTTTCGGATTAACTCAATTTATATCCGTATCTGTTAAAGCAAAACAAGCTAGTTAGAATGTAGAGATATTTCAATATCAAAAGAATGGTCGAAACAAAAGTGACTTGCGGCTGTATTTTGATGTTTCGACATGGATATTTCTAATTGAATTTAGATTCTTCATATATTGGAAAGCACATCACAAATCAAAAGGACATTAGAGACTCAATTTAGTCCTTTGTCAATTTAGTTGTTTCCTGATGTAAATATTCGAAAAAAATATGCACATCCACTGCTGAGCGCTGGCTCTTCTTATTGGGAAATTTGGGAGGTTGGACACACAATCTTCGCACTCTTCGCACATATAATATGTGCTTAGCTGTCAAGGTAATTTCTTTAATTTTAGTTTTTTTTACATATTTTTCTCCCATTTCAAATTTCATAAAGCACCCACTCACGTTTACAACACGTTCGCTTGTATCTAGTACTCGGAGTTTTCATTCACACGTTTAAATTAGAATTTAGTTCATTGCCAGTATTTTATGAATATACTAGTACTATTATTTTTATTTATTAATATAGTTATATGCATACTACTAAATATAATAGGATATTTTATTTACAAAAATTACGTTAATTTAGAAATTTACTACATCAGGTTTTAGGGAGAAATTAGAAGGAAAAACATTCAGAACTAACTTCTTTTTTTTTTATTAATTTGCTTCACTAAATCTGCTGCCATCAAGCAGACACGCATCCAAAAACAAAACTATCGGGTATGTTCTCTATGCAGCTGTGTGTATATTTGTTTTTTTTTATATATATATGTACATATAAATATATATCTATATATTTATTTGTTTTCACTTGCATATCGTATATTCTTATTAAGTATCTCTAGCGGAATTTAAGTTCCACCATCTTTTTTTTTTTGTGCGCGCCTAGCTTATATTTCTATTCTTCAATTTAATTTTACCTATCCGAGCTAGAAACTAAGTTTTTAATATATTATTTATTTGACTTACTTCATCATTCCATTAGTGCGCATTACTCGCACAAGTGACTCTGATTATTTATAAGTTTTCTTTTTTTTTCTTTTAGTTAGTTACACAATTTTATTATTTATAAGCATATTTCACATCAATATTCGTACCAGCCTATCTTACAATATTTTGCTGTTGAAATTCACGTCAATCAAATAGCGAATGCGGCGTTTTATATCGTAATTATGTATGTATGTTTGTGGTATGTGTAAAGTGTGTGTGTGTGTGTGTATTTGCTACTGTGATGGCTTTTATTTTCACTGCATTAGGACTACAACAAAAATCGCTGGAAAATAGTTTTCTCTGGTTTATTAAAGAATCTACATATACATGCGTATTCGTATATTTCTTCTCATTTATCTTTCAACAGTTCGTTTACAGCAATCTTTTACCTGCCCAGCAGCAGTAGAGTTATAGTTACAGTATTGGTTCAGTCTTTAAACGCGATTTATTTATTAAAAAAAAAGAGTATGTTCATACAAAATCAAGTAAATCATTTAGCCTTGTGTTCGAGCACTGATCCCGTCTAATCTTCAGTTTAGTTTATTCAACATTCGACTCTTACGTCCTGAGGCAGGTTTGGTGCTTTCAGCAGGGGCCGAAAATAAGCAATATTTTAATTTTTTCAGATAAAAAAACTCATTGGGAAGAATTTTTGTAAATCAAAACTCGAGTATATCGATGCAATCCTTACGCCATATGCTATGTAAATCTGACCTTATTTTTATCTAGAAGACTTTTTTTTGATTTCAAGCATTGCATAATCATTTTTTGTGATTTTTATTTTTTCGATCACATTTTATTCAAATAAAAATCACAAAATATCGATAGAATATAATCGGAAAATGTGGGCCCAAGAATAACTGATATTTTTGATAAAAAAAGAGAAATTAAAAACTTACATAAATTCGTCATTTTTCTGTAAAAGTTATAAGCATAACGACCCCTGGTTTTTAGTTCTTATGTATTATTCTAAATAAAGATTTCATGTGAAGTGCGTCACATACCTCGCTTTAACTTCGAAAACAACTCAAAAACACTCAAAAAACTCGTGTCTGAAGAAACATCAAGAAAAATTCAAAAACCATATATTTCAGTCACAAATGTCGGAATAGCTGGCAGTGACTCAATCAGTCAGAATTTTTGCCCCGCTCTATTGTTGTTACATGGTGCTTGTAATGGCATATGAACAAATTTCCGAACCAACAGTAAGTAATTTACCAAAACAGCTAGTTCTGATTTAAAACATAGTTAAAAAGAACTTTGAAAGGCGTACTGGTTAAAAAAATTTTACTTAGGAAGTGTTTCTGCTCATTTCTTAAGCATCTTTAAAACAATCGAGTTTTCTTTAAAGCACAGTACAAATTGCCATGTCGTGAAATGTGCGCGAAATTCCACAACATTCCCGCGACAAAGCAGTACTCAGTTCATGTCCTGAAAAGGCTCACAACATGAGGCCAGCAACATTTTTTCACAAATGCATTCGTCATTAAAAATTGCGTGAAAAGTTACCGTTCGTCATTTCATCTAAACAACTGTTTTTGTATTGTTCGCTACATTTGCTTTTACGCAGCATCTTTTAGGCGCTTCGAACATTTTGTTTACTTTGTAGCAACATAACACGGCAATCCATATGAATGTTGTTGGTGGGTGATTCGCCTGACAGGAACAGTGACAAGCGCAGTAAACATGACAACTATCAGGTTGATAAGTTTTGTCACGTTATCAGCATAGTGTGGGAAATTTCATGGCTGTAGTATTAACTTAAAGTTATAGAACAAATGTTGCTAGCAACATGCTGCAGATGCAAGTGTTGCGCCAAAATGAAGCTGTAGGGAACAATTTTTGGGCAATATTTATATGAATGCTTTAATGATTGTTCGCTCATTGTATGATTAGACGCTTAATTAGAACTTAATCGAATCTTGCATTTACACCAAGTTCGATTAGTGCCATATGACAAACATTGTTTCGGGTACGGCAGCTCTCGCTTCTGATAAGCGAAGGCATAAAACCACACAATTTTAAAAATCCTTAAACATTGTTTTGATTGTTGTTGTGCTTGGATTCCAAAGGAAAAGGAGATCAAAAAACCCTGCGTACTGGGAATTTTTAAAATTTTATGATTTCGTGGCATAATGACATCACGTTACGATATCTTGTGAATATTCTCATTGTGAAGCTAAAAATTTGGTTATGTATCAATCATTATGATACAACATTTGGGTTTTAAAAAATAGTTTGATATCATTGACATTGACATTTCTTACCATCACAGAATTTATTTATACTTTTATTGAAACTTTCGGAGAAATATCACACTCATATGGCTTTTAATATTTGTACATATATCGCACCCTAACCGCAAAAAAAGAGAGCTACTGTTTTTTCTAAATGTTCGTTTTCATGGTGAAATATTTCTAGAATATCTAGATCATAGATGGGCTCACTAAGACCATCAAATTTTGTCGTGGTATTTGTGCGCCACGTTGAGTTATGATTACCACTTTGACGCAATTGCTTTAAATATTGAACAAACAGAAAATTTTGGATTAAAAATATTTTTAATTTTTTGGGATCATTATTTTCATTCACAGATATTATTCATAAAATAAATTTCTTTGATCAAAGTACTGTGGTTCGCATTCAAGGTTATAAATTTTGTGTTTCAATTGTAGTAAACGCATGCAAATAGTACAAATCTAAAAGGAAAGTGAATGACAAATGAATCTTTTTGCTCTGGCTTTGTGATCTAGTTTCCCATCAAAACGAAAAATTTGAAAGAAAAATACAAAAGCCCCAATAATATTTAAGTATTGTTCATTCAAAATCTCTGCGATTCTATTAAACATAATTTTACACATCTGTCGGTAATAGTGTACTGATATCTATAAGGAGGGCACAAATATGAATGATATAAGTTAGAAACGAGTTTTTTCTGCATTTCTCAATCACAACAAAGTTCTAGTTTCAAAGTCACAAGGAATACTCTAAATTTGTTTTTGATTTTATCATTAAAATCAAATTTCATGTTGCCAAATTAATAACTGATTATGCAAATTAATTAGGCGACTGTCTGTCTCTTAACAAAATATGTGTATCTTCCATAGTCACCTTAGGCACTGCTCTATACTCTGCACGCGCTTTGTGTTTAATTCTGTATTTGCTACGAAAATTTTTTCTTTGCCACATTCGCATTATTACTATAGGGGCCTACCTACTTATTATTCTCCTATTACCCGCCTCACTCACTCGACTCCAACTGTCCTTTGTTCACACGCTCACACCATGCCAATAACTCTTGCACCTCACGCGTATAATAATCCACCTGCGCAGCCTCATCGCACGCGCCTTCATCATCTAGGCCCCCGTAACTCGTCAAACCTATACTTATACCCTTCATTATGCCACAACCAGCACCACCTCCAACCGTAATACACTGTTCTGCCGGTCACACAAGCGGTCCCTGTGGATGAGCCGACATGCTGCCACCACTGCCACAGCCACTGCCGCTGCCACTGCTTAGCAAACTGCGTTCACTCGCCACGCTGCTAGGCGCATAAATTAGTTCACAATCACCGCTTTGCAGCATTTTATGTTGCTGTTGTTGTCTCTCCTCCGCACTCTCGGAACACGAGCTGAGCGAACTGCTGCCACCAATGCTGCTGGTGTTACTTTTGGCCGCGCTACTGCTACTGCTGGTCATCATGAGAGTATTGTTGCCGCTGCCAGCGCGATAGGAGGCGCGCACGAAGGGTTGCTGCTGGGATTGTGTGCGCCAATTGTTGCCACTGTTTGTGCTGAGTGTGATCGCTACACTGGGATGCACCTGATTTGGTGGCGATAAAGGCAGTGAGTGTTGTTGTTGCTGTTGTTGTTGCTGCTGCATCGCTGGTGTTGGCTGCAGTTTTTGTGGCTCCTCATCGACTTTCACATACAGCCGCTCCATATCGCCATCAGCCGTCAAATAGAGCGGTTGGTCATCCTCGTGCGACATCAGCATGGCCATAGGTGAGGGCGAACCGCCACAACCTGAATCTGCGAGTCCATTATAGCAAAATGAGCCGGCGTCTAAGTCGAGCAAATTTTTCGAAAGTTCAGTTGTGCCACTATCATTGCCATTGCTATTGCTATTGTTGTTCTGGTTGTTGTTATTTAAAGCATTCAATTTTTGTAATTGCAACTTTTCAGCGCTTACGCTGGGGCTATGTTGTACCTGTTGCTGCTGCTGCTGTTGTTGTTGCATGACAACTTTAAACCGCCCACTACCGCCGCCCACGCCATGTGAGCCATTCAATTGGCGACGTAACGTGCCAACGCTAGAAAATTGCTGAGGCAGGGATTGGAGCTGCAGTTGTTGCTGTTGCTGTTGATGTTGCTGTTGATGTTCACCTGCCGTGTCATAGGTGTGACAGCTGCTCAACTTGTTCTCCGTGATATGTATCTTCTCCTTGGCATAGTAATATTGCTCCGAATAGGCGGAACGGTTGCTCATGTTGCTTGGATAGACTTCGCTGGCCACCGACATCGGTTGGTAAATATTGCCCAACGATTGTTGCTGTTGATGCTGTTGCAGTTGTTGTTGTTGTTGTTGATGGTAGTGTGGATGCATAGGCCTTTGATGTGGATGTTGAAATTGCTGTTGCTGTTGTTGTTGCATACGGAATTCGCCTGGTCGTTGCTGATAACGCGGTTGCTGTTGATGCTGCAGTTGACCTCCGTTGCTGGCGCCATTCAGTATGGCCGATGTGGCATAGGGTGCAGGAGAACCTGCCTCACGTCGTTGCATGCCACCACAGCCATATTCGCTGGGTGCTTTGCCGAAACTTGAAACTTCCGCATAGTCGGTGGGGATATTGGAATATTCGCCGACATATCTGCAATGGCAATGATAACAAAATAGAATAGAAAAAAAAAAATCCATTAGAAAACAGTTTATGAATTGCGGCTATGATTTTTCGAAAGCAACATACATATTTCGGGAATTAAAATTGGGCACAGCAGTGAGCTCTAAAATGTCACAGGAAGCGAGCGAAATGATACCAATATTTTGAATATTTCTCTTTTTCAATGAAATCATAATTTTGTCGCATTTCGCTGGATTTGGTGCGCTTTATATTCGCGTATCGTTGGCTTAGGTGCACAGTTGGCACAAGACAAAAAAGTGTTTTTGTGTTAAATTCAACGTAGAGCTTTAAATGGTCAATCCATGATATGAAAGTTGAATACTACAGGTTAGCCTAATCGAGGCGCCCATGAATATACTACCCAATGATATTATATAGAAATCGCGTCAATAGTACACAAATTGCGCATTGAACTAGAATAAATACCTCGAGAGGACAGACAATGTTGTGTATAGTATTAATATGAAATATCGCTTCAATAGTGATGTGGAATTACACAGTAATCTCTCGAAAAACAGCAGCAAGTGGTCATTAGTGTGTTATAACTGCCAGGAGGCGTCTTCAAGAGCTTGGGCTTTCTGGTCGACGATCAGCTAAATTAACAACCCTCTCAAAGAAAATGCGATTTATAAGGTTTGAATGGGCAAGAGCGGATCGATTTTGGACATTTGAGCAATGGAAAAATGTGGTATGGTCGAATGAGGGTAAATTTAATTTGCACTGTGCCGACAATTTACCGTACGTTCAACGATTCCTAGGTTCAACAATTCGTGTCGTAAGAACCCTGAAGTCCCATCAGAGTCAAATAATCTGAACGGAGTCCTTTGCTTTTTATAAGTTAAATTATAAACGCTCAAAAATATAGCGAATTTGATGCGGGGGCAATCATAATAATAACAGTTACAAAATAATAATATGACGTTTACATCATAGCTTCATGCGTGGCCGAGCTTCTCCTACAATTTGTGGTGTGTGTCTTGATATTGTACTACAAATTGAGAGATCTACAATTTTACGCCGGTTCCAAATAGCAAACGATTTTTGTGAAAACTTTTTTCATGAAAAAATACACTGGGAGGTTTGACATTGCCTGCCGAGGCTATTATACTTTTCTTTAGTTTTTGATGTTGCTTTCCCGGCCAGAAATTTAACCAAGGAACCACCGAATGAAGTGCTCACACGCTACGGCGGCCACCGTAGATTTTAATACATTAAATACGCCACTTTTTCAATTCTCGAAAATTACGTTGTTTGTTTTTGTAGCCACACTAGCCGAAAAGAGTTCCAGTATTGGGTCTACAAAAAACTTTTTCACTGCCTGCACAAGAAACCGAGTCGATATCTGGTTTTTTTTATCAATGAGGTTTGGATATACTCAATACCTACCGTACACCAACCCTTCCTAAACATTTTTACAATAATAAAATAATTGAAATGCATTAGCAGCTATACATAGAATATTCTCAAGAATATTGTATTGAAAGAACATATACTCGTATTACAAAGAAGTTCCATTGCGTTTCGTCTCCTGTAGCAAGAACTCTCGCCCAATTCACCACACCCAGAAACCAATTGTATCAAATTAGATTCTAATATCAATCAGCAAAAGTCAGATTAGTTATGGTATGGTGAATTGGACGAGATTTTCTGTTAGAAGAACAGTGGAATGTGATGCAACTTTTTGCATCGACTCTTATTTTATTTACGCCAGCTCGATTAAAAATATTTGAATCGCATCGCAACGAAGAAATTATGTTGTATTGATTAACCGTTTCTTGATTTAATTTACTCGAAATTTAAAAAAATTACCAGGAATTACAACCCCACTCGAAAATGGCATTGCTAAATACCTTTATTATTACTATTGTGTATAAAGTTATTTTTCCAATACAATAAATTTTATGCTCTCCAAAAATACGTAGTCGCGATTGCTATTGTACGTTTTCCAGTTGTTATATAATAAATATGGCAATAAAAGCAAAAATTACTCACTTGAAGCAACACAGACGTAATTGGCCAACGACAGCTGTTGAACTGGCAAGCGTATTGGCATATTGAGTTTGTATTAATGTATGTATGTGTACTAGAGTGGGTCGAAAAAAGTTGGAATAACTCACCCCTATGCAAAAATTTCTATGAAGAGTAATTTTTTTTCGTATACATGGCATATGATGAAGGATTTTTATAAAGGTATATTATTGTAAAGAGTTCACGATTGCTGTATTTTCCTCATGACTTTAATGGACTGGAGGGTTTTAATATTTGGAGTAGAAGTTTTATATAGCATTGATAAGACCTTTGAAGAAAATTTATTAAGCAACAAACTCTCCGCAACAACATATCGTGAATTGAAGTCAGATTTCAAAAGAAAAATTCGAACCCTAATGAAAATGCAAATATACAATATACTTGTACACACATATTTATTTAAATGTGGAAGCAAGCTTTACCTGCAAAATATGCACAGTGGAGGTGCTTAAATAAGTACGTATATATGTAATTGTGCGCGTTCTTTCCACATTATGGTTTAATTAAATTTTAATAATTATTAATTATTTTTGCACAGCTACTGATACACTTCATTAATTTTTACTGCAATTTGCGGATCGAGCTGCCAACTCTTCTGGATATTATCATAATATTTACTTTATCATTATTATTTTAACTCATTGGCTGTGTACTTGCGATGTATATATGAATCTTTAATAACCCAGTCAAGTAAATATGATTACCATGAACAGACACAGATACAAAACTTCTGGTCAAGCGTAAGCCAATAGTCTTTGAATGGGAGCGACCGCAGCTGACACGTACATGGCGTAATCTAAAGGTCCAGCTCTCGACTTTTCCCTCTGGTGGACGAGCGTCCGATGTAAGAGAAGGATGATGACTTACGGGCGATGTCTCCGCCATGATATCAAAATCGTGTTTGGCAACTTCAAAGCTCCAGGGTGGGTAAGAAATGGACCTTTGGCAACACTGTCGGAAAACTCAGTCCCAATGATGAAACCGCCGCCAACGGACTGAGACTGATCGACTTTGCCGGAGCCCGCCAGATCGTAGTCTGTAGTGCCAAGAAAGATCAGCGAATTAAGATTCAGCGGCTACGTTTGCTAGATTATGTTGTACGTATGGAAGAAATGTCCATCCTTGAAAGTTTTCAACGCGGTTCCCACTGGTGGTGGCCGAGGAAGAAGAAATACTTGATGGAGAAGGACTTAGCTTCACTTGGGATCTCTAGTTGGGGTCAGTTAGCAAAGCAAAGGCACGACAGATGTGCCATGTTGGAATCGGTTAAAATCTCTTGGGCGCTTATAGCTTCAATTACAAACAAGGAGAAGAGGGACGCTCCTGTACTTAGAGTTCTGAAGGAATTACAGTTTTTCTACAGATGTCTCGACGCTTAAATCTAACTTAAAATTATTGTTATATGCATTTAGTTGGCAATTTATAAGTAATGGCGTTAAGACTATTACTTCTATATAGAAAGAAGGAAACTTTGTTTCCAAGATTATAAGCTTCAATTAATTAAAGAACATATATATTGTTTCTAAATGAATTTCTTGTGTGCGTCTTACAGTTGTTCCACAAAAGGGGGGCATATAGCTTTACAACGGCTCCTAGCAGCAAATCAATTCTGGATAACTATTTTTATAGCATAAATAAACCGGAAGATTTACTACTACTACCCCCGATTCAATCTCTCATCAAAATAAGTTACTCTTTTTCATATTTTTTTTAAAAGACTCATACAAAAAGTGTGCACTTTTTGCTCATTGGGCTGTCATCCAACAAGCAGTTCTACCATGTCTGATTATTTATAATTGCTTGGTAGTTATATTTAAGGTAGATTTTTATGCTTTTTTCTGTAATATGGCTTAATGACTAATTAAATATGACAAAAAATGCAATTGCTGCGATAAAAACTGCGACTCTTTCGTTATTTAATTTTTACAAACTCCTCGCCCAAGCCCTTTGCCCTGCAACTCATTATACACAAATTATTATCGAATTGTTACAAATTACACAGTAAAATGAGCAGAACATTTGGTGTTTATATTTTGTTATATTATATTGAGTAAAGTTAATGTGGAATATTCAATTGAAATTTAAGGGCCAACAGGGCGTGTGATTGATGCTAATTTGAAATTAAACTCAGAGTAAGTTCTGTGTAATCCCAGCTAAAAAACTGATAACAAGAAATTATGACATTGTAAGCTATCCGCGACAACTAAGATGTTCAAGTGAGTATGTATGTAAATAGTTATTTAAACTTTAATTCATCGTTTTAGTCAACTCATTTATAATATAATATAATAATACTAATGAATGTGAATATTTATGAATGCGAATATTTATATTATATATATTTTCCTTCATTGTTAGGTTCTGCATTCAAGATATAATGTTTGGTTTTCATAAAGCCAAATTTTTGGCTGCAAAATATGACACAAAATACCAACATGTTGACATTTTATGATATTACATTTTCTTTAAATAAAAGTATGTATTTTTTGCTGTTTTCACTCAATTTGACGTCAAATATTACCTAATGGAACCTAAGCATAGTCATAAGCAGTTAAAGTCTTCTCTATTTTCTTTAGAACGATCAATTTAAAAACTGTGCAAAATTCTAGTTCTAATGTGGTTCTTCTTGGATATGTAGTGCTCCTATAAACCTACATTTTTTTTGTATTTTGAGAATAAGGGCGAATAAGTCATATACTAAAAAACAAATCATTCAAAGTCAAACTAAGCGGCTTAAAACATTCTGGCCAACTTGTATTTCGTTAGGTTTTTTTTTTGACAAATGGCTGCAGTTCTTTTTTGCGCCTTATAAACCAGTTTCCATTTTGACAGACGAGAGATTTTCCAAGCATAATCGATATGGAAATACACGTTTTAGGCATTGGAAGAAATTATTTATCAATTAAATGGAATAGGTAATTATCTTGCGGCTTTAATTTAATTTTATATCGTTACAAAATTGCTTCACGCAAACTTGAATTTCTGAAACGATATTTCAAGACTCAGAACAAAGAATGTGTCCCACTCTAGCAAATTGCCGATTTTTTTTATTACAATTTGACTGTCGGCGATTTTTTTGCTTACATTTAACATTAAAAATAGAGAAAAACACGAAGATGTATCTATAGCCGTGAAATAACTATTTGACTGACACTTGTTTGACAATGTGAAGGTCAGTGAAGGTGAATAATTTGCTTATTTGTTTACATATATTAACGCATTTGTGTTTTTCTGTACATGAAAGTTCAATTTGAACCAGGGAAAAAATAGAAAAATATCAATAACATGATCGAAAAAATTTATGAATACGTTTTCGTAAAGTTTTTAATAAAAGAATAAAAGCAGAATTTTTTGGCCAGCACGGTTCTACCAAGCTACATAAGTGAGGCAATATTAAAAATTAAAAAGAAAAACACATGCCATATTTTGGACAAAACGAAGAGGAATATAGCCGTACAACAAGGACATGAGGACTTATAGGCTCCACTATTTAAATCAAATCCAAAAAAAAAAAAACGAAAAGTTACTATAGCGGGGCTTATTCGTCTTCTTTTAAGAGGAGATTATATTTCCTTTGCTTTAAGATGCAAGTCACATATTTTTGACGACGTACATAGTTGCACGCCACACACTTTTACCCATTACAGCCATTGCGAATTGCCAAGTGGAGTACACAAGATTGAAGGTACATATGTTTCCAGGTGTGGTCCTACACCAGTTTTCAACAACAAAATTCAATATAGCTTAGTTGGTCACTTATGTTTATTAATTTATTTTTAATAATTCATAATATAAAATTACAAGTTTTCATAGAATTTTCCAACTTTTTAGTCAGAATTTTAAATAACTTTTTGGGTATGAACTTAGTATACTAAAATTAAACAACAAAACTGCATAAAAACGAAGTTACTAAAAGCTCTGATTTAAAAGTTTTAAAATTTTACGAAAATTTTTTGAAGTTCGATGAATTTGTCTGAGCTTCGTAAAATGTTCGAAAGTTTTATTTATGTAGTTTATGTTAATGAATGTTAATTAGTAAAAATCAATTAGTACACATAAGTTGCCAATGCATTATATTGAGTTTTGCTGCTTAATATAAGAACAGTACTGTGCATATATTTCAAATAAGCGTAAAGAAAAATTAAATCTAATTTCTTAGTCCATTTTGTTAAATACACTTTGGAAAACACCTAGTATCATACGGGCGAAAACTTGAACGTCGTTTTTATTTCGAAAATTCCATCACCAAATCACATTTTTTCTTAAAAGTATTGCTTTAAAATATATGTTATATGCCTCTCCATCGAGTGCAACTGGAGAGCAATTACAATTTAAAATTACTACATATATTTCAAGTATTTATTGTTATTTTCACAAACACAAAAAGTTGTATATTAAGAACTCATATAGAAATAATTTAAAGTAATGTACTAACAATTTTGAATTTTCATAAATACATTTTAAATTTGGTGAAGGTTCGGTTTCGTTTCAATCAGCTTAAATCGGCCTTAGTACAATTCGGTTAGATTGGACCCAAAATATCGCTGTTCAGTCATTGTTTTGTAATTATTATACTCGTATTTAAATTATCAAAAATATCAACATACGGATCTGATAACGCAAATAAAAATATATCGACAAATATAAGTATAATGAATCCAATTTTGAAAATACCATTGAAGTTGATGCCCGATAACAAAAATCAAAAGAAAAGCGACATCGCTTATATTAAGATATCAAGTGATAAAAGCGGCTTTGGTAATTTTTACGAGTAGAGTTTTAATGCGTTAAAATTATGTACAAGCCTTGAAGAAATACTTAAAGGAAAAATTTACTACCTGCGCTGTTTTTGCCATAGAAAGTACTAAGTTTCATAAAAATTACTTAAAAAACAAGAATTGTCAAAGCTCTCAATTTGTCAACTTTCTATTATTTCTGAGTAAGTATACATTAATTTATTTTGTGAATTGAATTAAATTTATGTTCCATGGATGCTGTAGCAGAGTGTGTAGCTCCACTCGGGGTGCACCGTGTCTGAATCTCGTTCGAGGGAAATTACATAAAAAATATTACGAGTTAGAATCAAAGCAAACACCACAAACTTAAAAAAACAAAATGAGCTGAAAAAAAAAAAACAAATGGAATTTTTGCAACCGCAAATTAACCGCTAATAATGCCACACCGACACATCCAAAGCATTTTTGAGGAATTTGCTTAAATACCAAAAACCAACGTGAATTAAATATTTTGAATGTTTAAAGCAAACTAAATTTATTGACCAATATGTATGTACATATGTATGTATGTATGTTTACCAGTACTTACGCAAATGATTTTGCATTCAAATTTGTAGAAGTTCTTTTTGCTGAACGCTTGTTTTTTTGGGCATAAATAGCCAAATTCATTTATTGAATTATTAATGAGGCAACGTGACATGGCTGCGCGTAAAAGCGAATGCGCTAATTTGAGTCATTTAGTGAGGACACTGAGAGAAAGTTTGCAATTAAATTTTAAGCTAAAAGAGCTTAGCGCATGCTGGTAAATATTTTAAACTAGCTATGCAAAGCGTTTGCCGCTATGCTTTAATTGTATCGAAAAAAAATTTAAACAAAAAAAGAAAAAACTATGTCATAGAAAATAAAATTGTACTCAAAATAAACTGATTCTAAGCCGTTTCTACGAAATATTGAAAATTAAAGGTATGAAATATTATACTCTAAATAAACGTATACTATATATTAAAGTTACATATTTTCCCGTTGATTAGTTTAGCAAATTAGTGAGTTCAAACAGACAAAAATTCTACGAATGATCCAAATGTATTTTATTATATTCCCGGCATCACCTTCGGCAATTTTCCTAAACAAATGTACGCATGACTTTTCTACAGTTTTATTATATTATAAATGGAAAAAGAAGACCTAAAATAAAATTACTATTTCCGGTTGCCCAATTCATTTTCCTTAAGTTTACCCATCCAAGCTGATTTCAGTAGGACATATGAATTTTTCATTGTTCGATTTCCTGTTCTTCTCTCTGCTTCCACCGCTAATATCGAAGGCATATGGAATTCTGCTGCCGATATATGCTAATTGGAAACAGTGGAAATAAAAGTTATTGATTTTTGTCAGTGTCTCTAAAACGTCTAGCTCACTTCATTCTATTTTCCACACTAATTAGTACTAATAATGCATTAATTTATGTTGAACTACTCGTATTCATCGTATAGACTATTAATTATTAACATTGCAGTAGCTCTTGCTAATTTCCAATTTTTTTATGCGTGGTACTCGTAGTTGTGTGGGCGTACGGAAGTTACTCATACGCCATGCCATGAGTATATTCTATTTAATTGTTATTAAAGTGGTGATACAAAGCATTCAATATTTGGAAATAGGTATGATCTGAGAAATATAAAAACTACTGATTGCATATTAAGTTTTTTTTTACTATCTGCTTTTTTATGTAACTTTAATTCACGTCAATATTTTTTTAATTTTTCAAACTTTTCTGTCCTAAAAAGAACTTTATACTAATTATGACTGCAATCAGTGTTCTTAACATATGTAATTTCAAAACTTTTAGCAAATGCCCATTCCCATATTGGGAATAAAATTCAAGAACTAATGTTAGGCAAATAATTTGAATACACATATTTTTTGCGAACATAATTATTTGAAATTGTTTTTTAAGCAACTAGTATTCATACATCGGTTTCAAAGCATCCGAATCGTCGGATTGAAAAGTAACAATTAATATTTACTTGATTGTACTACACTTATGACTAGGAATTTTCGATATGCTATCGGTTTTTTCGAATATCGATATATCATGGTACGATTATGGATTTTGGTGGATATATAGCTGATATCGATATTGTACCTTCAATATGGAAATTTAATTGCATTCTACATTTGTGAAAGATCATACGAGTCTTACTAAACGGGTTTTGTGAGGGTAAGGTAATATCGTAAAAGGGTAGTGAGCCATTTTCGAAAGGAAAAATTATTAGTACTTGTAATGCATTCAGTGATATCAGAAATGCTGAGCTTTTAGATGTCATTTTTAAATAGTTATGTTAAAATTCGAAAAATATATTTACATATTTATTTTAAATTTTAAATGATTTATTTTAAACTAGATAAATATGTCACAAATACTTAATTTTTAAATGCTTTCAGCTCTGTAACGATATAGGTATTTTAGAATTTCAAGCATATTTTTACATACAAATATGAATTTTATGATTTTTGATTGGACAATGCTTACCCCCCGACCAAAATGCTTAATTACAACTTTTTGTTTTTGTATTCCATTCAAATAAAAGTCCAAAATTACGAAGTACGTAAATTGATATTACTGAAGAAAATGTTTGTTGCTTTAAGGCTTTAAATTTCAATTTCATTTACGCTTTCAATTTTCGATTTTTACACGCAAACTAAAACTACAAAGTACCTTCGTTTACTTTCAGCAACGTCCATGCTTATTGGAGGCTACTATTCAAAAAGCTCAAAAACCAAAACTGGCAAGTGGCATAGATATATGTATGTAAGTGTGTGTTTGTAGATATGTATGAACTAAATGAAAGAGCATTTTATTGCAACTACAATGGGTAAGTACTTGCAACACATTTTCACGCATTGCTCTCACTAATAGCGAGTGTGTTTACAATGCTGAACAGGCAAAGTAGTAAAAGCAACCTTGGGTATTATTAAAGTTACATTTTTGCTAACACACGTGCGCACGGACATAGATATGAAAGTGCCAAAAATGCAATGCAATCGTATTTTGCATAGTTGCAGGCGTCAAACAGTAGTGGTAGATGGATGATAAAACAAGGAAAATCTAACAGGAGAAGCAAAGAGAAAGAGAGAGAGAGAGAGAAGTGAAGTTGAGTGAAGCGAATTGTGAGGCTAAATTCAATGCCCAGTCCGCAAACAAACCTACATTCCCACATTACTTGGCATAGCATGTACATACATAGTAAGTATTGAAGTGTGCACTCATTTTATGTGCGTTCCTTTAAATTTCAATTTATATTTGCAATGCAACAGCAACGATGCCGATTACAGCGCCGCATCTAGTAGAGTGTCTAGTAAAATTGTCCAAATTTCATGTTTAATTTTCATGAAATATCTCATTTGTTAAGCAATACGGGTCTCAGTTTCATTTGTCTCTATGCAAATGCAGGCCTGCACTATCTACATTGGTTAGCGCCAAAAACTATGCTTCACACACAACCGAGTGAAAACTTTTTCATGAAATAGTAAATTCACTAGAAATAGAAAATATTTCAACAACACAATTTGCAACTCACCTTTGTTGATTGCGTTCGCCATTGCCGCCACCATCACCGCCATCACTGCTATTCAAACCGACAGTGCCATTTGTCAGGCATACAGGCGCATAGTCGGCGATTTGATCTTTTTGCAGATCCAACGTATCGCCAGAGGGTGAAGTGCGCCATACCATACCACCAGAGGATGCGTCCAACCAATAACCGTTGCCATTCCGCGAGAGGCTGGGCATTTTGAGCACATCATTCGGGTGAGCGCCTAAAAGTAAATTAAGATAAATTAACATTAAAATAATGACATTTTTTCGAAACGGTATTTGAAATGTAATTACATTGATTAGAATGTAATATGTAATAATGTCGCGAACTAAATTTTGCTTAAATTTTTTGTATACCTGTAAGCGTATGCGCCGGCTACGATTAGCAACTATTACTACACTCCAGGCGAGCGTGCGGTGAGAAAGTCTATATGAGTATGGTAGTGCGTGTCAGTTTGAAAAGGTCTTTTTTTTCATTAAGATACCGACAGATAGATAGATAGATAGACATGACAACATATGTGTCTATTTTATAAAGCATATATATGTATGTGTATAAAAATGAGAGATATTTTGAGACCATGGAGTTATTTTTTAGAAAAGTTTGTTGTGTGAACAAACTAGCTTTACGATTTTTTGTGTTAGCTGAACTTTTCTTCTACATTATGAGAAGACTAGTGATGGGAGAAATACATTCGGTAGTTTACCATTGCCTGTCGAGCTGTGTCCATTATTTGAAAACAAATAATGAGGGTACTTTACATTGACGAAAATTAATTCAGTTTTTCAGATCAACCGACCGTAATCTAAGATCAATATTAAGACTATGGGTATTGAAATTATTATGGCTCGTGTTCTTAAATAAACTAAACTGTTTTCTTGGTGTGAACCCAAACAAGGTTAAATATTTTGGTTTGATTCTGGACCACAGACTTAATAGTACGCTGAGCTGCGAAGAGCATACAAGGAAGGCCTCAAAGATTCTCTATGCAGTAAAAAGAACGTTATTAGACTGCGTGCCATGGTGTACCGGAAAGAAAGGCCGTGCGGGCACAAGCCCATGCCCAATTTATTACAACCTGGGATTAAAGCATTTCCCACTAATTATACTTCACCACCCGGACTCATTGGGCATTGAAAGAGTAAGCTGTTTTTGTAGACGGATCAACGATTCATAGAGAAATATAATCCAAAGTTATAATTGTGCTTGCCAGACCACGCAACTGTTTTTCAGGCCGAAATGTTTGAAATTAAGAAAGCGATAAGTATTTATTGAGGTGAATATCTTCTCAGACAGCCAAATGGCTAGCAGACATTCTCCTCTTTCTCGTTTACATCTTAACTAGTGGATGCGTGGGACAGCTGGATCGATTTCTGATCGACACGAGAAATGTGACAAAGGACCAACTGGCGGATGAACTGAGTATGTCCCACAAGTCAAAAGTAGTTTTTTAAATTTTGTGAAAATTTTGATATTACTATTAAAAGCTTTAATGAAAATAAGAAAACTTGAGCCTTTAAAGGTGAATAGTTAACCTTCTATATAATAAAAAAAAATTTATATATATAGTTTTTACCGTGGAAATTGTTAACCATAATATTAACTAACAACCTCGTGCAAAGGCGACTTAAGTTTCTGTCCTTTTTATTACCGAGGTAAATCAATAATAACGTAGACGTCTAAATTTGTTGTCTATAAAAATGGCCACAGTATATGAGAATTAACTGTTCAACATTCATTGCACTATCAACTCTTGCACTTCAAGCAAATATGCCCATAAGAAAATAGTCGTAATACAGCAGTCATTCGAAACTTAAATAGCTGACGCAACTTTTTATTTCAAATAACTGTAAGTATGTAATGAAAACCGTTAATCTTATATAAAAAAAATTTATCTGAGCCCTTTATGGGTCTCATCGGTTTTTAATGCATTTTTTTTTTGTAGGTTCATAATAAATTTGAAAATCTAGCCGAGGTCACGCTTCCAAGGAGAAGACAATTTCACTTCGTCTTATATCCGCAACTATTTGTTGCAGATCCATCATATTTGGATATATATATAAGTATATACATGTAGCTTATAGATCAAACTGTGCATTATTTCGGAAACGCCCTTAACAAGAAAAAAAACAAATTTTTGCATAGCAGCTGCAGATGCAAAATATTTGGTGTATTGATTCTATATATTATTTTTTTTTTGGAAGAGGTCAACCCACGCCCCTATCTAAATGGAAACTGCGGTTTGCCTTATTTTTCTACCTACTTTAAGTAGATATATGATATTTGATGTAAACATATAGATCAAAGTATAAGGAATATTTTAAGCCAAAAAGGACTGCAAAAAATACCTGTTTAATATATAAAAAATATGTCTGAATTGGTACAGCAAAGAAAGCCAATTACGCTAGTATAACATCGTTTTGCAAACTTAAACGACATTTGATATTTTAAATACCAGACACACTTTCCAAAATTTTATACAAATTTCAAATATATGCTTAGCAACATGTAAAACTATACATATACTAAATTTTGTAGGATTTTATAACGTAGTTTCAGAGATATGTATATGCACCTATTTGGTCTATAGTGGGCGGTGCCATGCCTAGTTACAAACAAAAAATCATTCCATATCTTTCGTCTGCCAACCCATTCTTGTACATGAAAATTTAATAAATTAGATATCTTAAACAGCTACTGGAGTAGCCTTCGCCGAATTATCAAAATCACGTTCAGATTCTGCGCAAAGTTGGTAGTTCACTTTAGAAAACAACGTTAAAAAACATTTTTTTAAATACAGCTGAATGTATTTAACATGTATATATCTACCGTAATTTTCACATTCACATTGTATGCCATTACTCATATCAAGCACATTCCTGTTCAACACAATTTTAAATAAAAATGCCACGCAAGCGTTTCTATTTTTCCTGATTCTTCGATTTTTACCGAAAGCAATAAAATTTATTTCACTTATTTCGCAATAACTTAATTTAATTTAAATGTCATTGCTTGTATTTTAAAATATCTTTTCAACTCATTTGATTTAT
This sequence comes from Anomoia purmunda, assembly GCA_951828415.1. Taxonomy (NCBI): domain Eukaryota; kingdom Metazoa; phylum Arthropoda; class Insecta; order Diptera; family Tephritidae; genus Anomoia; species Anomoia purmunda. The sequence continues at coordinate 74,038,587 of OX639994.1, read as the reverse complement.
TTCCATTATTTTCCTTATTTTATTAAATTCTGCTACATGCCTTTCAATGCAAAAGCCAAAAAAAACCAAAAAGAAAAACCAAAAAATTAAAAAAAAACTGCACTGATAGCTCTTCACGCGCGGTTGCATTGTGGGCGTCTGCGGCATTTTGTCATGTGTTAATAAATGACACATGCAACCATCATTGTGCTGTGCAATTTTATTTATATCTACTATGTATATACAAACATATGACCATACAGTATGTTTGTAGATATTTAAAAAAGGGCATACGCACAAACTGCTGCCCCCCACTTCAGCGGCAGCCGGAGTTGGCAAGCTTTTAATGCCATTATTGAAGGCAAGTGACCAGAATGGCCGGAACAGTTAGTTGAGTTGCGTGGCATTTAGTAAAGTGAATGTTGAAAAATGTGCGCAAGGCAAATGTAAAAAAAGCGGAAAATCACAGAGGCAGCAAAAAGCAGAACAAATAAAAAATGATTAACACAAAAAAAAAACCAAACACAACCATTACAATGGCATGCAAAAAGGTATAAAGTGGAAAATTGGCAACAACAACACAAAGAGTGTCATGTGTTTGTGTTGCTGCTGCGATGCAATGAACCAATTAAACTGTCAGTAATACAACAAAGTAGTATTCAACCAAGTGTTTTATTGGCATTGCGATTTTTTTTTTGTTTGTTGGCTTTTATTTTATTTTATTATGCATTTTCCTATTGATATACATATGAACATATATATGTAAATATATTTACTGTTTTGCAATATGCAATTTATATTTTTTAACCTGCTCCCACTGTTTTCACTTTTAATTTTTAACCTACGCCATTTTTTATTTTTGCTATTGTCACACGCCAAGCATTGTTGCATTTCGGTTATTATTATTGTTGGCACGATTTATTCACAAACACAGACGCCAATTTTTAAATATGTACATATACAAACACACACACACATATACTTCCTCAACTCATCATTCACAACCACTTTTTGCCATTCATTTCGGTTATATGGCTAGCTGAGTGCGACGGGGCATGCAAGTGTGGGTGCGACTGCGCTTGTGTGCGTGTTCGAGCTCAGTAAGTGCATTTGCATGGATATGTGCATGAGTATGTGCATGTGTATGCGTATGAGTGAGCGATGGTGATGGCGGCTATTGCATACTTTTCGGGCGGCAGCGCAATGCGCAATTCAAGGACACTTCAGTGAGACCAAAGTGAATGCACAAAAACATATTTACTACCGCACGTATGGGTTGTGAGTGTGTTTGTGTATTTGTACGTGAACACCTGCTTGCGTATTTTTAACTGTTGCTACTGCTCAAAACGCGCTTACTGTGGAATTTGTTGCTAGTTTTATGTTTGCGCTTGTTCTTGCTCTCATGGTTGTTGCCGGCACTCTACACGCTCAACAATGCTCAAATGTGCTGCGCATTTATTACTTTTGAGTACTTTAGTTTGGCGAACAACACACTTAGACGCTCGAGTGGATGCTTTGCGGCAATACACAGTAAATTGTATGTAATCGTAGTTTTTCAACTTTAAGTTGCATTTTTACGTTTCGTAGTAGTTTTGTTTTGTAATAGTTGCAAAATTTATTTGCAGTCACTCTTCGTGCATGCATATACTCAATATGATATTTACATATGCATATGGGTATGTGTAAGTAGATTTATGCAATTAAATCTGTGAACTAATTTCTGTGGCTTTAATGCGTCCTTGCGTCAATGAGAAAGCTAACATATTTTTATATGACCCAAATATATGCTTAGGCTTGCCATAAATATATATAATACGGCGAGGAGAAGTTCGCAGAAAAAAGAGCCGTTATTTTTTATTATAATTTGTATGCAACAATCCAATTCAGTCATAAAAACTGTTCGCGAACGCATTCACCTTCGAAAACAGAAAGTTCAGATCAACGTCAAGGCTTGTTCAAGATGATCTCTACATAACAGCCAACTGTCGGTCAACAGGTCATCTTCTGAGAACGCGCTTGAAGCAAATTAGGCTCAACAGATGCAAGCGGCTTTTTCAGTGGCACGCGGTCAACGGTCATGAAAATGTCATTTTTACAGATGAGAAAATTTTCACTGTTGAAGAAGTTTTTAATGATTCAAATCTAAACAAAAACTTCCATAGACGAAAAAAATGTTTTTTCAGAGATACAACGTGGTCACCATCCAGCTGCTGTAATGGTTTGGTGGGGAGTCTTCTGCAAAGGCATTACTCCTCTTCACTTATGTGAAAAAGGGGTTAAAACTAGGGCAAAAGTTTACCAACAGAAATTTTTTAGAAGGTGTGGTAAATCAGTTAAGCAATACTATCTTCGATGGAGAGCATCGGATTTTCCATCACGCAAGGCAAAAACCACCCAACAGTGGCTTAAAAGCAATATTCCTGATTACATAGCCGCAGATGGCCGTCTAGAAGTCCAGATTTGAATCCATTGGACTACAGTTTGTGGCCAGAGTTGGAGAACATAGCCTGTCGAGTATTCCACAGAAGTTTGGAGAGTTTCAAAAAATCCTTAGTTCGAGCAGCGTCGTCAATACCAGTGGAAAGTGTGTGTGCTGCTTTTGATCATTGGAGGGCTTGTGGGATAGGAAAAGGTGACCATTTGGAATAAAATTTTGTACATCGCTTATCTAATATCTGCATTGTTAAATAAAACTAAGTTTATTTAAAAATGTATTATAGTTTTTTTTTATAACGACTGAACGTGTAACAGAACTTATGGCAGGACTATGTAGAAAAGTTATTTAATAATTCCGAGATTTTAAAAATTTAAGAAAATGTAAATTTTCTGGTTACTATTAAATTACGCTAAATAAAAGATAACTGATTGAGATGCTTCTCTATATAGGTCTTTTGAAACGTAGCCTCGATCGTACCATAAAACATTCTTTGACTTTAATAAAATTTTAACTTAATAACCGATTTTAAATTTTACCCATTCATAGATATGTGAAACCGCTATAAACCAATCTGGCAGCATAGGTTGGCGAATTGGTTTTTAACGAAGAAGTAACGTCCTTGAACTTGACTGTGTGAGGATGACACAACGCTTAAAGCGGGTTGTCGTCAAACCAAACTGGACAATGGACGGAAAATCGTTCCAACATATATATATATATATATATATATATATATATAATTTAACTAATGATTATGCTATTATTTTATACTCAAGAAATCCTTTTGCCTTGCAATTATTCTGCCAAATATGTATGTGCAATTTCATATGGACTAACATCCTTTATTCTTTATCTTTAGAGCGATATATAAAGAAGAACTTAATATATCTCCTCTATTCTAAAATTGTAGTAGCAGTATTTCTTATTAAATGTTTTGATTTCACTGGCGCGGTTGAATTATTTAAAATCCCAAATCCTAATCTCGAATTTTACAAGATTTTGTTCAGAGTAATTTAAGTTGACAGAAAATAGCTGTTGTTGGTTACTTTAAAACAAATTTTAGCGTTAAATTTTTTTTTTTCCTTTTCATTACTACCCGCTATTTAAAATTTTTTGTGCCCGATGTCTATAAGTGTTAGAAATAGAGAGATACATCTTTAAACGAGTATACCAAAATTATCAGGAGGACTAGCAGAGTCCATGTAGCCGTGCTCGCCTGTTATAAAGATATACAATCAATTCATCTGCCTGCTTGAGTTTTATAGATATCTGGCTGAAATTTGGCATTCAGATGTATTTTTATAATACAAGATCTGATTGCATATATGTAGCTACAATACTATTGATCGTTCACATGCAAGGTTTTGCGTTGTAACTGCTGCACTAAACAAGCTAAAAACATGAACTTTTGGTACTTCCTGCACATGCTGCGAAAAGTAAGGGTACACTCAAAATCATCGAGATTAGGTCACTAAAATATATAGCTAATGTATAACTCTGTGTTCAGATATAGGAATTTGTTTTAAAACTCCATTATGAAGACAGCTAAAACAGTAAGCTTATCAGTCGTATAAAGTATACTCACCAAGCTCGGCACTTTTTCAGGTTAGCCCCTACCACTGATTGTTCAGGTATAAGTTTTCACTTTGAAACTCCTTAATGTTATTGTATTTTATTTTATTTTATGCGAGAAAACTAAATAGTGTTTTGAAATTAAATATTTGTACGCCGAAAACACAGTTATAAATTAATGTTAAATTATTTTACATTCTTGCAAGGTAAAGGTTCTTAAAGGTTGTTTTATTTGAAGTTTGTCTCCTATGCATTTCAAAGCATTCTTCTGGAAAATCCAAAAAATAGCTCTGCTCTATTTACTTTTATTTTTTTTTTACATTTTTTCGATACATTTATTTCAAAGTTGTAGCTTGCTTCCAAATATAAATTTCTTAATCGCCTTCCTGATTAAGAAATCTATCTCTCACCAAATATTTGATATCCCGAAAAAAACTAATTTTCGAAAGGTATTTGAACGCACTTAAATAATACACTACGAGGGTATTAAAACTGTTTTTATACAGTTTCAAGCTAGGGGCGATGGAACTAAAAGTTTGAGTGGTATGTGGTGAGGGGTAGGACAATTGTCTTTTATATAGGTATTAGATTAAGTTGGTTGGGTATGGCCGCTGGAGGGTTAGAAGCCATGAACAGAATAAAGGTAAATAAACCTTGGAATCGTGAATACAGAAATATTTAGCAACTTGTATTGGCTGTTTTAGCATTATAAAAATTGATAAAAATACACAAAAATGAATTACAATTCTACATAATCCGTTGTTTAAATATCTATTGAGATTAGGCAATGTCGAAAAGTGCTATTAATATGAGTGTTTATAATTTTTTTGAAATAAATTTTGGCAATCGTAAACGTGAACAAACTCGAAAGGGTAAACACCCTTGGCAAAAATTGGTTCATGTTTTCGCGAGTGCACTGTATACGTAGAAATAAATAATTCTTCACAATCATGTTGCACCAGTTAGTTTTCGCTCTTAATATAAATTTCATCTATAACACAAATTTAATATGAAATCTTTCCAGTGCCCTAAATATCTTAGCAGCGTCATGATCCTTAAAATATATTCGTGTCAATTCGGAATATTGAAATATTATGTTTTAAATATCTAATATAGAGCAGCAAAATAAGTGGCTGCTAAATTTATGCAAGTCCAATCGGTCACATATCGTGAAATACGAACGAAATTACCGTTGCAGAATCGTCTGCTAGGGAAGTTATATAACAACAGGAAAAGCCAAGCGAGCTTACAAGCGAGGAGGGGTATATGTATACCAGTTAAAGTCAACTTTGATTTCACTCATGTGCATAAGTTGAACGTGCCCTGCGAATGTTGCAGCCCACTTTCTCATACATCTCCTTACATATCTACATCCATTCACTTGTTTATTTATGCGATTCTGAATATTCAGGAGTTTGCATATACACACACACATTTGCATGAGCCAAGTATAGTAAATAGCTACATATGTATAGTTTCTGCTCCAAGCACGTAACAACACGCATGTTAAATGCTTCCGCTGCCTGCTACAGCTGACTCCTTCCGGTGCAGTCAACGGCTCATCAGCTTACAACTGTCCTCGCAACAAACTTTCCTTTTTTTGCTGTCAACTTATTAGCAAGGCGAATGCGTGCGCGCAACTTTCTTTCCCAACATTTTTACATTTTTTCATTTTTTTTCATTTTTTCTTGCCCGCCAACAGCCATCGATTTGCTTAACGCTTCACTATTTTTAAACTTTGCCATATGTACCGCATAAATGTAATGTTCGAACTTATGGATATCCATAGGGGAATTAGCTATGAAACTCACCTCTAATTGTGCTCAACGCTGACTGTTTCATCATCATATGCTTGCGTTTAATAAACACCATGGCACCGAGAGAGAGCATCATCATGGCCAAGAAGGCGCCGAGTAATATGATGAACCAAGGCTGTGTGAGAACATCATCGACATGATCCTGATTGATTGGGTAGCTGTTTGGTTAATGGTAGATAATATTTAGTTAGGTTATTAGTTTTAATTAGATAAAAGCAAGTGATAGAGGAAAAAAAATGTGGAAACGTAAATTTATGCAATTACAGATGATATTTTTTTTTAAATAACAAAGAAATTATAAGTTTCCAAAAAACATATAAAAACAAAAAAGCTTTGGCTTCACTAACATTCGTAATTATTTGTATAACTTTCAAACTATTTTTAGACTATAAAACTGCATGACTTTTAGATATCATAGAATTCTACAAGAAGAAATAGTAATTCCATGAAGATAATCCAATTTTCCCCCTTTTTTTAGTACAAAAAAAAAAACAGTAATGTGTTCACTCTCAAAAATTCAAAACTTACCGCTGATTGATGAACGGATCCAAACGTTTGGTGATTGGATCCAATCGCAGTGTAGCGGGCGAGCAATAAGGTCCGATGCCTGCATTATTACCAGCCGCTACGCTCACCGTATACATAACTCCCTCGGTTAAGTTGGCCAGCACCAGTGTGGGCGAGGCAGAGTCAATGGTCACATTCGTTAGTATGCGTGAAAAGTTGTGTGCGGTATCAATGCCTCGCACGATGACGTGATAAAAAAGTAAAATACCTGTAGAAAAGTGGGAAAAAGGGAGAAATGTTAATAAACTTTAAAATAGTTTTTTATTTTTGTATTTGTGTTTGCGCATTAAAGTAAATTAAAAACAGCAGTCGATTTGCCAGATGATTCCTAACATTTTTGGAGCTATAAAAAATTTTGGCTTAGATTTTTCTTTTTCTTAATCTGAGTAGTTAACATACTGAAATTATGTATATGTTTTTATGTTTGAAAAATATTTTTTTTCTTGTCATCTCGAAAATTACAAAAACAAAATGTGTACGTTGCAAAGTGTGACTTTTTATCAGTTTTAGGATGCCAAAATTTATAACAGCCAAAAAAAGTAGGTACCTCAATGAAATTTTGCTCAAAAAATGAAGAGGTGAGAATTGTATTTCTGAAAAAATGGGAATTTTCCGACCACTATTTCGCCTATTACCCATATAAGGAGTAATTTCAGATGACTTGGATTTTAATTTTAAAAGTATTTTCGAGGACAGAAGCAAACATGACCAGTTTTCAATAAGTGGTTTTACTATATTTCCATCCTATGAAAGGTTTGAAATTTCATTGAACCTTTTTTTTTAGAACTTTGAATTAGCGTTAATTTCGTATCTAGTAATTTAGAAATAAAAAAGAAGTTTATTTGGTTTGGTTTTTGCATTAATTCTGTCATATAGATACGATGAAAAAGCAATGAAAAAAATTTATTTTTACATTCGGATTGTAACCCTATATTCACGTGTATCTTTTTAGAGTTGCTCTTTAAAAACCCGATTTTCTAAACAAAAACGTAGCGGGTGAAAACCTTAACATAATTTGGTCACGTATTTTTTATTTTGGGTTGATTTACACTTCTTTTCATTATATTAAAAATATGACCAAAACACTAACACTATTATTTTCTTCTTTCTCGCTTTGTAACCAAAATTCAAGAAGTGGATTTCGGGAAAGGACCATGTTTGATTCGTGAAAAAAATAGGCGACAGAATTATGTTATATTTGCTGCATAGGAAAAACCAAGCTTTCTGAAATCACTTTATTTTTAGTTTATGAATATTTTAATAAAAAAATGGAAGATAATAATTTAGCAGCTGAGACTTACACATTTTGTTAGAAAATAGCAAGGTAAATAAAATCAAAAATATTTCTGCAAAAATATTTATGTTAATATATATTACGATAAGTTGAAAACAAGTGCAAACTATGAAACTCATTTTTAGCACTCTTTGCCAGGAGACAAGTTGCATAACGGTTATAAATATTCTTGTTTTGTTTCACTTTGAGTACATATTCGTAGCATTGACATATTTTTTTTATTATCCATTATAAAAACTACTGCGTTCGTTGACAATTGTTTCTTTCACTTTTGATTTTTTTGATATTTAAAAAAAGTTGCACCGTGCGTTGAAGCGAGCTTTATGTATGTAATTGAGTTTGGGTTTGTTATCCAAATGAAACAAAAAATAACGTCACTGAAGGTGCAATCGATTTCAATGTCAAGCACTATGTAATTTGAGCGATTTAGTGGATCGAAAATCATAGCAAATTTTTATTATGCCACCTCGACCGAAATATTTTGAGCATCCCTATTATAGACCTTATTTGGTTAAAATTTGCGAATGGTAATAATAAAAAAAATGTTCCTGCTTTAGTCGAAATATAGACTGACATCACTTGATTTGTAACATATTCGCACCATTTAAAATGAAAAAAAATCACAATGACTTCATTTATGGACCAATTTTTTTTTATCATTTATCGATGTGCACATCTAATATATCAAAACTTTTTTTAACAACTTCCATTTTTCGATTTTTCTTCTCTTAAATCGCCCAAATTACTCAAAGTGGACATCATTACTTTTTATTAATCGATGATACTTCTTTGTGAATATCCGCAAAATCTTTTCTATAGAATAAATTATGACCCGTATGTATAAAAAGTGGACTACAGCTTCATAGCTGATCTCTGATACTTGTTTAATCCTTTACACCTGACATATCTTTTTAAACATAAATTCAGAGTAAACTTACCGTGTTGTGGTTTCATTGCTGGTGCTCGCCATTTCAAGAAGACAGCTGAGGAGTTGAGCAATACAGCTTCCATACCAAATGGCGTTTCATTTATAACTGAAATTAAAAACCGAATATATAAATTCGTAAATATGTTTATAATTTTTTTCGAAATTTAACTATGTAATAAGATTCACAGAGTTAAAGGAACTTAATCTATAATAATTTTAAAATTACTAGTTAATAGTCGCGACTCCCTCCCTATGCATAGCTCATTACAGCCGTATTCGTTTCGCCATCCGTTAGTGAATCGATGAAACGCAACTGGTATAAACTGGTATAAATTAAACAGACTGCCGTTATTGAAACAGAATATCAAATATTTAGATGCACTGAGTTATTTGACAGTGTAATGCTAACCACAGATCGCGAAAACGTCCGCCCTATTTTTCCCAAGTACTCATTTAAACGAACTAATTTAAGGCTTGTGCGTATTTTCCTGCTAATGTGGATGATTTGCTCATCAACGCAGTTGTTGTTTTTTTTCCATTTTTATGTTTGAGCATCAGAGACGAATATGCATCAGAACTGGGCGCGTCGTTTGTGCGTAGCTAAAGCCAGGTCTAATATCTGCGACAAAATTTGGCAGCATTTCGATCAGTGTAATGAGATGTCAACATACGTACCATCTACGAATCTAGCTAGCTAACTTTGTTGTTGCTCTGACAGACAAAGTTTTTTAAAAACGATCAGAGCTCAGACATGGCGAGCAGATAAGTGGAGAATCGAATGCACGTTACCTTTCAATATATTTTGATCATATTTTTAAAGCTAAAAATGCAACTGTCCCGTGTTCTCAGTTAAGTTGAAATCTACTCTAAAGTTAGTACATAGTAGTTTTTGTTCTAATTTTCAGTGGAATGTCTGTGTGGAGTGAACATTTCGACTACAACGCCACCTAATGAATACATTTTTCATTAAAATATTTTTCCTACGTTTCTCATACGTTTCTAGTTTGACCAAACCGGTTCATAAATACAGAGTTTAAGAATGTGTCGACTTGTGTGACACCTAGCGAGATAAACTATACCTATAGCATATTCTAAGCCATGACCGATTTGTTTACAAAATGTAATACTAGATGAATTGGACTTTGTAGTGATTACCCGTAAAACATCACACTTACAAACTTTTACAATTATGATATTATTAAGAAGTAATAAAAGATAAGATATCTTATTACTTCTTCTTCTTCTTACGTATAAAAATGTCGGGTGTGTCTGTTGGTATATATTTTATAGACTCGAAAAATACTCAGCCGATTACGCTCAAAATTAATAGGATGTATTTGCAATGGTGCCCATTGTGCAAAGGGTAAAATGAAATCCGATAGGTGGCGCTAAAGTCCATATATTTATAAAGCAGTATTTAAAGTTCGATTTGATATCCATGTAAAACACGTATTAGTCACATAATAGATATCACTAAAACCCATATTTAGAGTAGAGCTCTTGTTCAAAAAAGACTATCCTATCCGATTGTTCAATCGACTAGTCGATTAGCAAATTTTTGATGTTTTGAATAGCAAGTATTCGAAAACGAGTTTTGTCAATAAGCATATGCATTGAAACACATACATATAAAAGACAAATATTTATTTAAAGAAAACAACTAGTGGAAAAATTGAGGACAACCCGTTAGTCGACTGGTTGTTTGTGGGCGGTTAATCGGAAAACTCGAAAGGCACCCGTTAGCCAATTCTGTGAAGTCGACTATTTTTTTAAACAACTGTTACTAAACGATTAACCGGTTAGTGGATTAGTCGATTATTAAGAGCTCTAATTTACAGTCCAATTTAACTCAAATTCAGAACATATATCAGTCACATAAAAATAAATATTTTATTTGAAAAATGAACCGATAAGACGCGGTGGAGACGAGTTTTGGGGCCTGCTACATATATCCCTTTACACAGATCGGGCTAGAGCTATCTATATTGAATAGGTTGGATGTGTACATAAATCCACTGGATGAGTGATAGTTCAAAATAATTCCGTAAATGGCCAGCAGATCAAATATAAAATTCTCGCGAATTTAATACGCATACACTTCGTCGATACAAGAATTCTACGGTGGTGAGTTTTCACTTTCATGGCGATCTTATAAGATAGGTCGTGTCAGCTGGCCTGCTGTCGTTTTTACATCGGTGGATATCTGCGCTATTAGCATTACCATTTATTTACTTTCAATTAACTCGCACAGCTTTAATTTAATTTGTTATAGTTACATACATTATGATGTGATTTTTTAATATGAAATGTGCAAGTACGAATTACTTGTCTTAAATTAAATTTGAATTAAAGAAGAACGCATAATCGCCTCTTTATTAATAGCGGAGAATTTTGTTAAAGAAGTAAGTTTAAATCGAGAACTGAGAAAGCATTTGCGACAACGAAAGTGCGTTAAATAGACGAGTGATAAGTTAAGTAATATTAAGGATATTAAGAAGAGTGTGTAGTGATTTGAGTAAAAGGACTTAAAATAATGTGAGGACATATATAATATAAGAAGCATTCCCTCAGTGAAAAAACGACAGTTGTCTGAGTAAACCCCAATTGACTAAGTGTTGGAATTTTGTGGCATCGCTTGTAATTTCTAGCTCATTTCACGAAGCTATTTTCGTCTGCTGCTACCCCTTTTGTACATGGTGTTCTATCTTCTTTTCTTCAATTTTTTTCTATGGTTTTTTGCTTTTCTGTAACTCTCATTCCACTTGCACTTTTGCATTCATTAACATGCACATGTAGATATGAATGGATTTTAAGAGAAAACAAAAGTTAAGGTAAGTAAAGTGAAGCAAAGCAATTTCTACTTAGGTAAGCAAACCTACATATGGAGAACGCAGACAAAACGGATTTAAGAAGGAATGGGCGAGCAGATGCACGGAATGACAGCCGCTGACTAGACGAAACAATGAGTGGGAGAAAGAGAATTACACCATAACAACTGCGCGCTCGAGTGGAGAGGCAATAGAGTGGGGCAACGTGCACGGGCTCTCAAGGGAAGTCAAATCAGGCGGCTGAGATGCATTCCTCTGCGATGCGCACACAAGGCACACATGGCGATGTGAGTGAAGTGCCTATCAGCAGTTTTTGTGTATGCGTCGGTGCTCCATTGTTTTTTTTTTTTGTTTTTTCGCTTGTTGGCGAAACGAGGGCAACCCTTCCAATACACAAAACACCGTTTATTTTGCTGCCTTGTGCTTTTCTTTTGCGTCATTTTTCAAATTGCATACAAATTGCAGCACGAAATAGCAGTTGACATTTGAGTTGCGGTGCAAACACTAACACACACACGCACACACACACACACACGTAAGCAAATGTGTACAATGTGCGTACATCTACGTAGCTATATACTATACTTATTGTGTGTTCGCTGCACTTGTGGAAATACCTCCGCAAATACGCTGATGCAAATAAATAAAAACGCTTTTAAAGCGTAGCGTTGGAACTTTTGCGGTTGTTTGTTTAACTTGCGCTACGCTACAGCTACTGGAGCCGCAATAGCCTGAAGGCGCCACATCGGCAACCAACCAACCTCCACACCAATACACAACACTTTCGGTGCTTATTTGCATGTCGCTTGCTGAGTTCCTCTACCTTACAGCTGAACGCCTGAATGTATGCTATATGTATGTTGTGTAAATCTGTTTTATTTGTAAGTGCGTTTGTTTGCCTTGGCGAATGTTTGTGTATTTGTGACTGCATATAAAATAATTGTTGTTTATCTTTTTCGCAATTGCAATTGCAATTCCTCCACTTCGTTGCTTTTCTTCCCTTTATATAGATTCCAATGTACATGCAACTCCAATCGGGGGAGTGGAGACATAGAATATGAAAGCGTTCGTGTGTATGTGCGCTAACTTTGAAGTATGTATGTAGGTATGTGTTTTTGGAGTGCGAGAAAGCAATTCCAAAGTGGAAATGTGATGAATACGGAATGAGTTTGATTTAGAATTTTTGCTGTACTGCAACATTGTGGCGCGAAGTCGGTAAGTAAGTGGCATACGAGTGTAGAACTATGGATATTTCAAGGCGAGTGGATGCATATATATATTTGTACATATAAGTATATATAATATGTATGTATGTATAGATTTTCTCGCTTTCCTGAAAGCCTGAATGTTGCCTATAGGTACCTATATATTTATACTACCTACCTCCAAAATATTTTTGGTTTAACCTTAACGTACAAGAATTTAGATGACAGGTGGTAGCTTGCTATTACTATTAGGTGCATAAAACGAAAGGTTCGCTAACAAAAAAAAAAAACAACAAACAAAAAATAAATAACAGATAATCAGCTGGTAATGTGATTTTTAGCCTTTTGTAAAAGAAACAGAAACGTAGAACTGACTTAAATTGAAAATCGTAGGTGTTATATTTTGATTGATTTCGCTTAAATTAACAAAATTATTGGCGCTGTTTTATCCTTACACCATTTTTACCCAAAAACTTAAAATATTTAGGAGGTAGTATACCGTTCCTTTTTCTCTCTGGGACATAGGTGACAATCTGGCAACTTGAGCTCACAACGGCCTGTTCATAGTGAAAATGTTGGTTAAACTGATTGATAACTTCCTACCTATTTTATGGCGATTGAAGTTATTATAACCCCAGAGTTCTGCATACGCTTTGACTTGTGGTTAGCAATAGCTGAGATATCCAACCCTTTATGAATCCAAAAATATACAAAACTTTTTTTGTAACTTTATTCCAACTCCAATAAAACATTACCAACGCTAAGCAACATATTAGTAACAACTTTATAATGATTTTGGAAAAATCATGCCAAAAATGGTGGAACGTTTTCCTTTTTAAATATATGAACAAAATTTCATTTTGCATTAAAGTTGGAACTGTTCAAGTTTTTCTACTTGCGGTACAAAATCCTATTTTAACCCCCGTAACCATGATGTAAGAAAAATAAGAACTCAAGCGTCATCAGAATTGTTTCCCGATTGTGTCAGAACTTTCTCCCATAACTTTAGCAAAGAAAGTACATTATCACTTGCACCAAGCTGATATTTTAGGACAACTATTGTTTTTGTATATAAGTAACATAGGTTTTGAGTTTCAATAAAATCGGGAAATAAATACGAATACCTCGCCTCCTTAAGTTTTGATATGTGTTGAAAATTTCAGGACCCCAACTCATCGGGAAATTATCTTAAACTCGATCGCAAGATAATCCGCACATAGAAAAACTAAAGCTTGCTAAGTAAAGCATTATAAAATAGTTAGCTACTTGTACAACAAACATTTTGGCTTCTCTTAGGCACTCCTTGAAATTTAGAATAGCTTTGGAGAAATTTCCGAGAACTACACCAAAAAAGGGAGCATTGTTTTCGGTATCTCCTTTTACTTGAGCCTACAAAAAATTCTATTTGAAAGATATCAGATACGCACATGAGAATTAGATAAGTGGCTGATAGTGGAGTTTACTACATGCAATTTTTTCTCGTTTTAAAATAGATAACTTTTTATCTAACAAACAAATAAGTTAAAATACGATTCGAAAACTAATCGATACACATATGGGGAGAGGATAAATGGCTGATAGATTGTAACTAAAAAAATATATTATATTATTTATATCACAATTTAATTGTATGTGGTAATTTGTTGCTTGTTGACCTGAGGTAGTACTCTTCGCTACCAGCTTAACGTGTGATTGGGGTAATGTCAATTATACCAAAGGACATATGTCCATATATTAGTTTTCCCAAATATTGGACGGATATAAGAAACACTGTCCACTGGAGAGCCTTATATACTCCCTATGACAGTGTGCAATAGTTTAAACCATGCGGAGCTGCTAATTTGGACTCCAATTGTCTTTTGCACTAAACAATGCTCCTATTTTATTACCACCCAAAGCGTATGGCGAAGTCGGACGGACGATTTAATGCCTGGAATATCCGACCTTACATCTATGCGAATGTTACTGTATAATTTATAGAGCTTGAGGTCAGGTTTGTATTAGGGAATAATATTTTACTTGAAAAAGTTTCTCGTAAAAGCCGTGAGAAGGAAGCTAACCCTAGAGTTGTCGCGCACTATCCTGAAGCAACAATGTACTCAGATTTTGGTGAGGATCGGGGTATGCGAGTAGAAGATTGGCAACAAGGCGTCGGCACCTTTTTGTGGTCTTAGTTTGTAAACTTCAATATAATTAATTAATTCATGAGTATACTCAGAGCGGACCAACTACTGCAGGAGGTTTAACCCATATAGCCGTTCTACTTATAAACAGTCGATTTTTAGACGAGGCTGCATTCAGGTTACTGCCCAAAAAATATAAAGTAACATTTTGATTTTACGTTAAAATTTCAATTACTGTAAGGTTTCTCGAATCATAGAAAATTATAACA
Organism: Anomoia purmunda; assembly: GCA_951828415.1. Taxonomy (NCBI): domain Eukaryota; kingdom Metazoa; phylum Arthropoda; class Insecta; order Diptera; family Tephritidae; genus Anomoia; species Anomoia purmunda. The sequence continues at coordinate 74,023,568 of OX639994.1, read as the reverse complement.
CACAATTCATGGCTTATAAATAACTTACAACTTTTATCAATTTAAAATACAATTAGAACCCCATTAGAAATGAATATTAGCATGAGTTTAGATATCTAAATGTTTCCTCCATATCGAGAACTCAGATCCCTTTCAGTAGACAATGTTATAGTTCTCGACAGTTTCTATCTCTCTTCTTTTAAACTTCTACCTTAGAAAAACACATTAGAGTTCGAATCGTTCTCTCGCATAAATGACATTCATCAGCAGAAATCTGTGGTGTAACCGAAAGGTAAGGTAAAGCGGATCGATTGCCATCGCTGTACTCTGTGACCCCGTTTTCGTTCAACTATATTGAACAGGCGCACTAAATTCCTTGTTATGATAAGTGATTCTTCTATTACTTTGAGAGTAGAATCCAAATATGGAATTAAAATTGGGCAATGTACTCTGATTTTACACAATTTCGAACTCCAGCGGTGATTGCTCTGCCACAGTTCAATGTACCCACAATTTGAACTTCGAATTTATTTCAATTAACCTCAAACAAAACACATTGCCGCAGATTTCTACCCGGAACAATTTAATAAGGTATACCAGAGTGATTTGGGTAGTATTTATGATGTTTTAATGATTATGGGTCCATTTTTCCCCACCCAAAGGGGCTAAATTGATTTTTATTGTAAACTTTCGGATAAAATGGAACTAAAATTTGGAGAGAATCGAAAGTCGATCCAGCTTCTTAAATTTCGAATGCAAAATTGAGGATGGTGTTTAGCTTAAAATTCACCACCGAAAGACTTCTTTTGGAAAGAAATTTGTGCGTATCAGAAGGTTGAAACTACCGCTGTATTTCTTGATTATTTTCCTATCAATGAACGATAAAATTTCAGTTTTCTGACAGTCTCCCGTGATAAAACTGAGGAGTACATTCGCTTTTTTATTTAGTAACGTGGTGCAAAAAATTCTTAAATTAAAATTATCGGCACTAGTTCTGCCCTTCAGCCGATGCATGTGGCGGCGCTATGCGGCCATATGTACAACACAATGGTACACTAATAAAAGTACAGCTGTAAATACATTTGCAAATAATCCTACAATCAATGCCTGCTATTTCACTTTCCAATATTACTCATTGCTATTTTTTTCTTTTTGCAAACTTTCTCCAACGACCCTTCAACTCGACCAACAATTGATTACCCACAGCAGCATCGATAACGCCGACAGGCCGGCAGTTGTTGGAGCGGAAAAAGAGAATTCAAAACTTTACACATGTGTGCCACATTGGCCTACAGCTAAAGACGCTACTCAGCATTTAATGCCCAGCTGATGTCGCAAAGCATCGATTGAAAAAGGAAAACCTCGCCTTTACATAATAAAAGTTGTTGCATCCGCCCCCTGTTCTATGTATTTAATTTTTTTGTAGCAATTTTTGTATTCATTTATTTGCTTCGACGTAACATTATGAAATTAGGTTATTGTTACAAAAGGGAACAAAGGATTGGCAAAACGGCGTACAAGGGCTGATATTTTTCGAGTATGATGAGCGAGGGCAAGTAAGAGGCAGAGAGTAAAAGTGATGGCGGTAATCAGATTGGTGATGGTGGTGGCGAACAGCAGCTGATGAAGGAAAAAGCAAGGGATATTGAGGGTAAAGGTAGCGAGGTTAATGAGTAGAGTGAGGCAACTTATATTACATATGTGTGGGTATTGAATAGAATGAACAAAACACCTAGCCATTCATATACTTATATGTATGTGTTGGTATGTTTCATATGGCATTCCGTTGTTGAGGCGCCCTTTTGCAATACGCTGGCATTCTTTTAGCAAGCATGACTATAGTTTGCACATTCAAAATATCTGCAAACATATTAGGCTGATTTGTTAATTTTATAGAATGGAATTCAGGCCTTGCAAAAATACTCGTATCTCAGGTAAATGCATCAAACTAAGTTTTACCTTAACCATCTGTGCTATATGCTTTGTGAATTCTTTAATTTAAGGTTCAGTGGTTCCGTGAACTTCATTCCTTATTTTTAGAATTCCTTCAACTAGCATTTAAATAATTAGCGCACTCGTACACTACGTATAAGGTCTGACCGGAATTATTGCTATACTTTTAAATAGCATGACAAATTTATTTTCATTTAGAATCAATAGGGTTTAATAAAAGTAGATTTTTTGAAACCTTTGAGAGATATTCTGCGAGTTGATATGAATAAGATGTTTAATGGTTCTATACAAAATCCATAAAATAAATTATCGACCCAGCTTAATGCTTTTATTTATAGTTGTTGTTTTTTTTTACACTAGGGCGCCATTGCAGCACATGAATTTAATAATATTGCTACTTTATACACGAACTACTTTATAGAATTTACATACAATTAAGCAAACTAGTTCACTACTCTCTTCAATGTCGTTCTGCATATGTACAAACGTTTGGCGGAAAGCCAAATTGGCCTACAACGACAGCAGATGTGTTTTATGGAATTTATTTGCATTCAATTTTAAGAGTGAAATAGTGCCAAAGAAAAGAAAATTTAAACGATACTTATTTTCACAACTCCGTTTGATGATTTGGAGACGAACGGTGATGTTAAGGTTTGGCTACACAACGAAGACTCAGTCGGGACTAAAATTTACATGTGATATCTTCGACTATGGATATTAGATGAAATAAATTAATTTTAATTCTTTGAGTCTTCATAGGGCAATCTGTACTTTGACCTTAGTGCGATCCGTCTCCAATTGGGACCAAAACTTATTTGTGATACATTTGACCTTACTTGTACCGATTGAGTGGGGAGACTGCCAAATATCGTTCATTTGATACCGACATAAGTAATAGGGGGTACTCCCTTTCGATTACTGAATTTTGTGTGTTAAAACGTGAAACAATATTTTTTTAAAATTAATATTGGAAATTATTTAAAAAAAAGTAAATTTTTCGCAAATCAACCCTTTGATGCTGGTTACAAGGTTTGTGCATTCGACACGGCTTATGGCGATCTATTCATGAACCAAACTCCATTCCTAATGTTACGCTATTCTCGGCGAGCTTTAAATCTGGTTAGGTTTAGGAGTATTGTCTTCTTGAAATTTGGACCCCATTAAGTGTATCCAAAATGTGCGGTAACGAAATAAAAATTGTACATTAAAGTACCATGCGGCATTCGCAAATGAAAATTCGCCGAACCTCGTCATCAGCCATACAACCCTAAATAATAACTCTGCCTCTCCCTCAGTTAGTAGTGGGTGACAAGCAATCTGATTGATTTTCAACACCAATTCGTTGCTTCCCTATGTCACATTTGCTTTTCGAAATACCTTTAGGAAACATTAAAAATTATTTTCAGAAGATTTGTATTATTTTAAAAAATTGGACTATGGTAGCAGGTGATAGCTGTTGATATTTAAAAAGGATGTCAACAATGTTTTTCTCAAAGTACGACTTATTTTTCTGTTATATATTGGTACCAGAGAGCCTGTTCCAAACGGCAGAAGAAGATTTAATAAAATTCTTCAGAGACACGTAGATGAGTTTTTGGTTTTGCCATCCTTCGGTTAGTTGTTCCCTTATACTTTTTGGTTTATTATGGTGGGAATCGCAGAAAATTGCCAATCTCAACTTGAGACTTTCTTTCTTCATTTAGAATCTGGATTCTCACTCTTTGGATATAACAAAGTACACTTAGCCTTAGACATTTCGACACAAAAATACTGTTTATAATCACTTTCGGGCAAAATTTGTTTCAGACATTGGTTAGCAAGTTAAGACTGCTGGTTTGACTTTTTATAGCATGCAATTTATTACCAACATTTCAAATTTCATGTATTTTACTAGGGTACCTAATATTTTTATGCAAGGCTGTATACCCACGCATATGTATGCATAATATTTAATATTGACTACAGAGAAACCCCCATTCTTCTCGAAAACAATTTAATAGAGTTGCCAATAAATCAACAAACTGGAAGTGGTTTAAAGCGCTCACGGCTCAACCTCCACACAGCTTATCGGCTCTTGAGAGCTCGTGTGTGCCAATATGAGCACATTGAGTCAATCCCACCAGCGACTGAATAAATTGCTTTCTTTACCTATTTCTTTTATATTTAAAAAATTTAATTTTTTTTTGTAGTACTCACCATCCTCCAAAGTGCGGGCAATACGCGAATTCGATGGTTTCCCCTCGACCGATTTGTAAAAGGGGACAATGAAAAATTCATAGAGCGTATATTGCAACAGGCCAGTTAGCGTGCAGGACGAGGCGCCGCCTCCGTTCAGAATCGTTAGCATACGATATGTAGTGCTGCTCATTTCGGAGGAACCACTGGCGGTGGTGGCGGCTGCGTCACGTCTGGCAGCGGCAATATTTGGCTTCGCCGAAATTAATGCGGCCGTCGCAGCGTCCACTGACGACGACGACGACGATGACGAACTAGCGCTACGTGATCCCAGTAGTGGATTGCCGTTCGCGCTGCTACTGGCGGTTGGGGTAGTTGGTGGATTTCTCAATTGACGCGCATAGATGTAGAAGCCTTCCACGTATTTGCCGTTGATTATCTGCAAAGTTGAAAGATAAAAGAGAAATATAATATATGAATAAGCGAACAAAAAGAAGAAAAGTTGTATAATATAAATTGCAGCAACAATCCGCCGTCACCGACCACCGTAAGGTAGATGCAATGCAAATTGGTTGGAATTTCACAGAGCAATCGACAACTTCTTGCCGCTTGATTGCTTTGTCATGCTTCATCGCTATATTGACATTGACAATACCCCATTAAAGAAACGGCGGAAGGCGATTGAGAAAAATGTAAAAATCGTTATCACTAACCTGCCACGTCAATTTCATGCTTGTTGAGTCCACAATGCTCGCATTAATTAGTTCCACTACATCGCCGGAGAGCAAGCTGGCGCGCGCTTCACTCAAATCCAAGCCGCTATTGAAGAAACGCTGCAAAAGTAAAACAATGTAGATATTAGTTATCGCTAAAGCTTCCCTTTTAAATCCGGCTGCTCACACTTACCATGCCCACATTGATTGGCTCGGACATCGGACTAGGCAATGACAGCCCATGCGAATTTTCTGCCCGTATCACAAAAAAGTAGTTTACGCCCGGCACCATACCCACTTGCATGAAAGTCGTATTCTGTATGCGCGCTCCAACTGCCACCCATCCGTCCGTCTCATTCTTGCCGAACATTTCGACGACATAGCCCACCAAGCTAGATGCGCCAACCTTATTGCTGCGCGTCCACGACAGCGTTACTGTGTCTTCGGTCTTCTCTACAACTTGTGGTTTGCCTGGTGGACCCGGGTGAGTTGAAAGCTCAGGTGCGCGATAAAATTTAATATTTGGATTGGTTGGTGTATCCAAACGCAGGTAACCACTCCAAGATGACTTGCCATTACGATTACTGGCCACACACGTGTACAATCCCTCATCCTCATTCCGCACCAGATCCGCTATGGTTAGAGTGCCTGTTTCGGAGAGATTACGCCGCTCATGCTCATTCACATCAATTGGGATGCCATCCAAATACCAGGAAACCTGTGGAGTTGGCGTACCGCTAGTGCGACACGGCAGTGTAACGATCGATTTCACTGGCAACGTCTGATTGACAGGACCCAACTCAATTATGGGCGGTGGTAATTCAAATTGAGTATCCACAGTGACGACGGTGCGACTACTAACGCTACCTACTGCATTCAATGCATTGCAAACGACCACTTTGCCCGAATCTTCACGTGCAAAGCGCAATATCGATAGCACGGAACGGCCCTCAGGCGTTAAGGTCACCTCAATGCGCCCATCCCTATAGCCGGGGAATAGCAATGAGCTATTGCCTTCCACTGACCAGTAGAGTGTGGGTTTTGGAAAGCCATTGGCTTGACATTCAAAGAGCACTTCATCACCGACTTCGACGAGTTGATTTTTCGGGCGGATGGTGAACTTTGGTGGTGCTGTGGAAAAAAAATTGAAGAGCAGGAGATGTGACATGGTAAGATGGAGTGAAAAGAAAGTAAATAAGCTGTTATTAGTGGCAAATGTTTTTACAAACCAACGAGAACATTGGAGGTATATATTTCTTTTTTGATTTTTCTGCATTTGTGCTTCTCTGGTTTTGAAATGTTCTTGAAGAGCGGTCAGTTAATTAATTTTATGTGGCACATGGTGTGGGAATTAACGTATTACAGGGTGCTTTATATAATTTTTATTTCAAAAGAGTAATAATTATTAAAAAAAATGTTTTTTTTCATTAAAAGGTTTTAAAACAAACTAAACAATATATCTTAATATTTTTGTGGCACACATAGGTAGTTCTTAGCTATACCATTATTTTCCTGAAAGTCTGTGATTTGAAGCCAAAAAAAAAACGTGAGTGATTTAAAGCGGAAAAGACTTTATATCATAACATTTTCATATATAGTTTTATATTTTGAATTTTGTTTCTGTAAAAAACAAAAAATATTGTATGTATATTGTATTATATCAATATTATTTTGAATTTTTTTACCATAAAAAGTAGGAAGGCTTCAGCAGGCTCGAATAGAGAAATTCCTTCTCTGTTTTTAGCTCATTTTAAAACGTTTTAATTTTCCAAATGTATTAAATTTGAATAATTATTGTATACTTTTTAGTTTTAAGCATTTATTTTGTAAATATATGAACTAAACCAGACCATAAATGCGGTTTTTACGATTATATGACTTCTGCGCCACCTAGCAAATAATTTGTTACACCATTGAGATCTGGTCTATGCTTACAATTCAAAGACTCTAGCGTAAGGGGAAGTTAGCGAGAAATCGATGGCAGGATTTCTATCAAAAATACACAACAACGAAAACAAGTTAAACTAAACTTTTAAAACTAGTAATAAACTTACAAAATTGGGGCAGTACAAAATGTCCTTTGTACTTGCGCTTCTTAAATTCACGCTGAATCCGAATTCGTCAGCAGTGCAATCAATTTTGAGAAAATATGCAGAGCCGTATTATTCCCCGAATATCGATAGGGGGTTTAAATTACCCATGACACCTATGGGCTTCAAATTAAGCTTAAAGTAAATTGGAGCGCTTTATGCACCATAAGTCCGACATTCCGATACTTACTCGTCTCCTATCTCACAACTGAGTCATATTTTTTCTAATAATAGTTTTCAATCCTGAATTTAACTTGTCCTTTCAGTCAGTATACGGTTATGAAGGGCAAATAGTTTTGTTTTTCATAGAAGAAAACTTCAAGTGAAATATAACGAAATTTGCTATCGTTTAATAAAAACTGCAGTTGTAATTTATAGTTTGCATCCCGATCTATTTCTCAAGAAGCGTCTCCCTAAGATCTATGGTAAAGAAGCTTTCCATGTATTAATACCACCACGAGTTGCCCTTTGGTTTGCTAAGTAACAACAAGCGTTAGGAAAACACCTCTCTTGAAGCAAAAATAAACCAGACTACGGTGGCTGCCATAAAAATACTATTAATCATTATTTTTGCCCTGGATGGTTGGTTTATCAAGCTTGTCATTTTGATTCCACACCTCGTGCAACTGAAAACCATCGAGGGGCTTTGATGAATTACGAAGAAAAGTGGCTACACTCTGAAATATTCTGCGGCAATAGTTTGCCGAGTCTTTTTAGCCTCATCATTGCGAGAGCTGTACGTTCGCACAGAAATTTTTCGCCTACCTCCAATAGGCTCAGGTCCTCACAGCTACGACAGAGCTTCCCACGGGCGGCCAGTTCCCTTTGTAGAATGCTGTGAATTTGCAGAAATTTTGCTTACTAAATCCTGAAAGAGCTCTGGTTTTAGGTGGATCATAGGATATCTAGAACTACTGTGAATTCTTATACGATCCCTTAGGATTCTGCTTAGCTCTCGAATAGCTGAGAAAGGTGACAATGCCGGCCGTGTGGAACTAATTCAGAGAGTGCCTAAATATTTGCTTGTCTAGCTGACTATATATTCAACTGCATCTCGTGTGTGCATTCAGATTTATATAACTTACTGTCTCCTTAACTGCAGTCGTTCCGAAAGAATAACTTAAGATTAAAGACAGTTAAGCTCCATATGATTGAACTTTCCCCTCCAGTGCATCCGGCTTGGAAAGTTCATGCGAGCTTTGTGGTTAACCCAAAATGTATCAGAATATAATCAATGGACAGTGATACATTCTCAGGTGGTAGTTGGCTAAAGATAGAGTTGTGCCCGAAAGGTATTTCTTTCCATTACCAAGAGGGACGCAATCGATAGCATTCCTAGCAGCTGAGTTTTCGTTAAAGATATTTATCGGTGCTAAAACGAGCATCATTAATACTTTTTTCCACTAATTCCAACTAAAATTCAAGAAATGCTACTGGCAAAGGTAAGTGTCTCCAGTCTAGCTCCAATACTCATTTTTTTAAACATCTCAAGCTTTCTTTAAGCAGAAAAATTACCCTCTCCTATCCATTACAAACTGAAAGACTCTTTTCCAAAACAATTCTTATTAGAAATTTAAGATCCTTACTAAGCATCCGTGTTACTCCAACTTTGGCAACAAGATCTGTGGTCAAAACTTCGACACCCTTTACTCAAATTTCTAGCAAGCGAACACTCTTGTTTGTTCACCTTGCGACCGAGCCAACCAAAACACTTCAAATGAGCCATAAAACTCGTATGCTCGCACATACACACACACAAATTTACGTTTGTGTACAAAGTGTGTGTTGTCTATACGTTGGGTGGGTTTGTCCAAAACTTTCCCCAGTCATAGCAATTAACTTACCGTGCACGGTTAGTGTGCCCGTGGCTGTAATTGAACCGACCGCATTATCCGCTTCGCAACTGTACTCGCCCATATCTTCCAGCGTAACGTCATCCAATTTAAGGCTACGATCTTCAAGGATGTGCACACGACCTGCGAAAAATCAGAAGCAAAAAAAAAGGTAAATAAAATGAGCGCAATACATAAAAGGAAAATTAAAGTTCAAGTGATGGCCAAACAATATAGTGAAGCGTAAATGTGCGTGTAAATACCGATATATGTCCGTGTTTGTATATTTCCGTGTATGTATATAAATTCTTTTAAAAATAGGTTTTGGATAAGTAACAATGAAAGTTCGTGAAAAAGTTTTGAACACGCAGCGCAAGTGGAAAAGGCAGAAGAGAGCAACTCAGAAATTTGCCCGGAAAAAGAGATTGGGCTTTGCAGCCCACAAACTAATTCTTAATGATTTTGCTCGCTGTAGTTTTTATATATCCCAAAACATAAACAAATTTTCTGTTCAGTACCAATAGAGTAGAGAAAATGGTACACGTATACTTTACAGTTAGGTTAGGTTAGGTTATAGTGACATTATTATGCGCCAAACTAGCAAAACAAAAGCATCACGTATACGCCTAGGCGCACTCGTAGGAGTAGTGTATAGTAATGTAAGAGTGTCATGCTCGCTACCTAAAGTCGTGTTTCTAGCGGAAGGAATCTGCAGTATTTCGTACTTTCCCTACACTTAAATGTGTGATTATACGAGGGCGCCGCACTTATTCGCAGCTGAAGGATTTTGCGATTTGAGGGATGAGTTTACAGTGGTTGAACTTCAATATTTTAAAACATTTATGCACACAAACAAATAACTCAAACGGCTAACTCAAATTGAATAACATCAACCGTTTCGCATTATTTGGACAACGTTTTTCAAACAATGATTTGATCTCCGATGCCTGTGCTGTTGGTTCAGATATTTTTCCATCTGAGCATGTTGAAACGAAACTCAGCAGAATTAGCCGATAAGCTAATGCCAAGACAAGCTACGTAACGTTAAAGTATGCGAAGTGCTTCACAGTTACCGTTAAGATAGTGGCGTGACTGGTCGGGTGGATGAATTTGAGCCCTCAGGCATAAACGGTATATAGCCAAGAAATTAGAGTACCTCATTGTAAGGTATCAACAAGATCGCTACTGCAGTTCCGGTGTCTTCAAAATAGTGATTGATCTTGGGAAGATAACTTTGCTGATATAAACGCAGCCAAATTAGCCGCTAAAGTACCGTAGATCATTCAAGAGAAAATCGTTCTCGATAAACTTGGGTCATAAAGGTGATGAGGGAAACCCCCAGACAAACTATTTGTTCACAGAATAAGGAAAATATAAACTTATCATGGCAATTACTTTGCCGAAAAGTAGTCCGCTTTCATATTATATTAGCCTGTAACAGCCCTAGATAAAGACGACTGGCAGAAAGCAAAAAAAGACACGGAATAAAGTAATCATCATATCTTCCGATTCCAATCGTATACATCTTTTATTTTCCTTCCTAAATGAATGTCTTACAGTCCTTCAAGATACAATAAAGTTATCTTATATTAACGTGCACACGAAAAGGTATAATATAATAATAATTTGGCGCTTACATCATGCAGCTCGATTATTTGCAGAACTTCTCTCAATTTGCAGTATGCGTTTTGATGTGGAACCACAAATTGGGAAATCTACAGTTTTACACTCCGAATGGCAAATGATTTTTGTGAGTAATTTTTTCATGACAGAAATGCTCTCGGAGGTTTTCCTTTGCCTGCCGAGGGGCGATTACTATTAGAAAAAATTGTTTTTATAGTTTTGGATGTTACTTGCCCTGGCTGAGTTTGGAACCCGAGAGCTTATCAAATGAAGCGTGCTCACGGTACGCACTTGGCATCAACAAAATTAAAAAATACAGAAAATATATGCAAAATATAAGTAACAAACAAAAGACGATAGCCTGAGGGGTAAATCATTGATATCTTGATTTGAAATGAGCAAAACTTTAAAAAGGTATGTCTGCAAAAAGAAAGCAAATAAAATACCTACATACATTTACTGAACTATTTTTGAAAAGTAGGTTCTCGGTAACTGCAGTTAGAGAATACTTATGTTTTATATTTGAAAATGAATTTTCGTAATCCCTTGTCAAATTTCATTCAGGGAGAACCCGGTTTCAGCATTATGCCGTATTCTGTGTCTAGCTTTATTCTCCAATCAAAAATTTAAATGGGATACCGCAAACTCTCTCAGAATAAGCAACAACAAAAAATGGGAAACAAAAAAATCGAAATAAACTTTTTTTATTAAGATATAATGTCAGAAGTTTGGCCAAACTACATCACAATAATTGTGAAAAGTTAAAAAAAAATGGTACATCGCGTGGTCAAAATTGAGGGATGTGCTTACCATCTATTAGGGTGGTCCAGCATATCATAGTGATAATGCTCGTAGTAATATCGAAGTTTTTGGGACTTTTGGTGATTCATAAAAAAATAGTTGTTATTAAATAATTGTTCAGTAAATATTTTAATACTATTCTTTGAATTCCTCTGAAGAGAAGCAGAATTTGTTAATCTCAAAATGAAAAATGGGTTTTTTTTTTAATTTCTAAATTTTAAATAACAATTGTTTTTAATAAAAATCATTGCTATTTTTTCAATTTAGAACATTGCGTTCGGAGTTTTTTTTTATGGACTGCTCTACTGTTGATACTACGAATTTAAACACAATACATGCGCGATGCAAGAGAGAGTTCCCATTTAAAAGAAATAAATCTGTTCGAGAGTTACACGGTGTTTAGAAAAATTTAGTTCCAATATTTTTTTTTAAGTTGTGTCCTCAATCAACCAATTTGCATGTGGAATATTACCTTAATAATTTTTACAATATTATACAAGTCTCAAAATTTATACAAAATACACGAAAGTGTAGCAAAGTTACAAATCATTTTTTAGAAAATTTTTGGAAATTTTTCGGAATAACGATGTTACTAATTTTCTTGCACATAAAAATTATGAGCAATTGTATATATTTGTTTTTTGATTATTTTCACAATTGTAGCTTCTGATAGGTTTTCTAAAAAACTTATGTTTTTTACTGCCGCTTCCTTCAAATTTAATACACTGCAACACACCGCCTTTTACAAGCCAACACTGCTCCACATTGTTCCCCACACAGTTTCTCCAGATTAAGCTTGTCACTACAGTTCACACCTTGTCCACCTCAATACCGGTAACATAAACCAGATATATTTTAAGCCCATACAACTACAAACACTACTAACACTACTATCTTCCTGGCGAACAGCTCTAAAATCTTTGCTTTATTTTGAGTCACGTTGTACTCTTGCATAGTTATGGGTTGGTTAGTAGTTCAAGTGTTGCAACGAAGACTCAAGCAGCGCAGCAAGTGGAGTGTTGGATTTCTTCACTGCCACTTGTCAAGTGAGAAACGAAAGGAAGTAGCAATAGCAGCAAACAGAAGCGAACATTGTTTGTGGTTGATGGTGCACTGCTTCCGAGGGTACTACTACTAGCGTACTAAACACACACACGCACACTAACACTAATAAAAATACATACCTGCAAACAAATACACGCATTGTGCATTGCATTGTCTGTTTGTTGCATTTGGTGGAGTTGCATACTTCTCTGTGTGTGTGTGTGTGTGGGTGAGTGTATGAAATGTTCGGATTTTAAATGTTTTTGTTGTCTGTGGCAATTGTTTGCTTAACAAAAGTTTACGGAAGCTTTGGCGTTTACCTTTGAGTTTCCTACCTCTACGCTACCACACCACACCACCACATACATACAACCGCAATGTCGCGTCCGACTAGCAAAACTTTTTCTTTTACCAACACAAGCAAACAAACAGACGCGGATGCGGGTGTGGCGGTGTGTGTAAGTAGTGCTTGCTACTTGCCCACGTGCTTGCCGCTCAGCTTCAGCTCGTTAGCGTTTTGTGGCCCACACAAAAGACCCTCTGCCTACGCTTTCTTATTTGTTTGCATAGGTTAGTGCCTGGCTAAGCGTGTGAATGTGTGTGTAGGTGTGTGTGTATTTGTATGTTTGTTCAACATTGTTGTATTTCTACACATCCCTTTCATTCGTGTGAATTCCACCTGTCTGCTTGGCCAAACATTAAATCCACCATTCTCACTTTTGCGCACCCCCCTTCCCTCCTACCCTCCTCAATACACCTGAGGAGCCACTGAGCCTCAACCCTTAGGCCGCCCGCACATGTTCGTGCTGATTTTCCACCATTCAAGTGTTGTGCAAGCAAAACCAACAGCACAAATGTTGATTGCTGGCAACAGAGATTGGCAATTAACGGAATTAAAAGTTGCAGTTTGTTTTGTGGTACGTGTAGCTGCAACTAGAAGAGCAGTAATAAAACACCATACTGCCTCACCGGTGGACAAACAGACAACAGTGCCAACCAAAATGACTTTTACACGGCGGAAGTTAGTAGCAGTAATACTTCATTTCATCAACTCCTCCATCAGTCTGTCTGTGGTGGTCTGTCACTTCACTCGAAAAGACGTTGACCAAGTGTACTTGTACTATGTTTACTGATGAGGTCGAAGGCGCTAGATGAATGTCGGTATACTAAGAAAGTACTCAGGAGCGGCTACATACGTGTACAAATAATTACGTGGCAACGCAAACTCTTACTGGGTAACTTTTCGGACAACACGAGGAATCCAATCGGTTATCCCTTTGATTTGCGCCAAATTGAAAGTCAGATGAAAGTCAAGTCGTAGAGCAACTAGCAAAATTTTCTTTTCTTTCGTAGAAATGCTTTATTGCATACTCAATTGAAGAATGGATTCTATCTCTAAATATATGAGAACCCAAACTCGTATAATTTTAAGAAAATAAATAAATGAGGTTCACAGGGCCAGCTTTTTGATCCCATTGGTGTGATTGAACTAAAAGCGAATGCCCGTATGACGAGCAACTGAGGCTGATCTATTTTGGGTGTAACAGTTTCCAAACAGCCGGCATGGCCTTACTTATTGAGACTTATTGAATTTAAATTTTTCACAAATTCAATTGGATGTGATATTAAATAATTAACGCATAATAAATGGAACACTTCAGGAAACGAAAAGGTAAGTACACACATACATAAAAATATGCAGAAAATTATGTAATAAAAATGTATTACGAAAATTATTGAAAGCTACAAATCGTCACTATTTTCTTTATTTTTTATTAAGAACTCGAGAATAGATGAATATCGTATTTTTCATTAGAAATTAATAAGAGGACTTGATTGGGTATGAAGAACATTTTTAAATTTTAAAATTTGAGAAATTTATGGTGGAAAAGATACTTGCCTTTGGAAATACTGTGGAAAGTATTTTCTTCTTAATTTACTTATGAAGGGGAAATTGATTAGTTTTAATACAATTTATGCTGAATATAGAACTAACTGTCAAATTTAGCAAATCAGTACTTCGATATAGCATATCTGCAATTAGATTTGGGTAAACTCCTGAAGTAAATATTACTCCCTAACTGCTGATACATTTTTTCTTCAAAAATTATATTCGATTTATATGTATAAGTATTCACGACAAAGTTAGTTGACGAAACTCATAACTCAAATTTCCGAATTGTCCTCTATGAAACCACTTAAAGAATTTGTGTTTTGATGGAAATGCCTTCTTCTTCTTTACTTTGTTTTGTGAAATCCATCGAAGGTACATCGATAGTTGTCGTAGTGGCCGAAATAGAAGTTGTACATTTATCTTAATAACTCCTGCTCTCTCTAAATGGTAATTAATAAAGCACTCCCAGCCAGGCCGAAAATCATAGACATATGAATATTTGAAACGGACGAGCACGCCCAAAACGTAACAACAATTCTAACAATATTCTAAAAATAGAATTTGTGTTACAAAACAAAAATTAAAAAAAAAAACCACACATTCACTTAACAGCGACAGACTGTCGTACTTGAATTGTGTTGGTAGGACATAAGGAAAAGTGGTAAAAAGCAACAGCAGCTTACATGCCGGCTTTGGCCCATTGGCTACGCACTTGCCCAGCAAGTCGTAGGTTGTTGGTTCGAATGCCGGTGCAGTCATGAAAGAAATCTGATGAGGAGATGTGGTGATCTCCGAAATAGCTATAATTTCTACCACTCCTGACTGTTGTTGTCTTTTTTCCAATATACTTTTCCTTATACACTGGCCTTGAGCTCACAAATTAATATTATCGTTTAATAAAAACAGGCCGAAAAATCATAGACATATGAACAGAAGTTTAAGCTAGGGATCGCAACGGTGATAATTAAAAAATCATGATTCAGCCTTTATAAATTACAATTCATTCGATCCAACTTAATCTTTATTTTGTAATTGTTGTCTTTGTCGATTAAAAATGATTTTTCACATTTTATCGTATTAATTGGATTTTAATTTTATCGATCGTAATAAAAGCAGAGCGATTTACATTTTTTATTGTTGCTGTTATTGAAAAAACCTATAACTGAAAATGGAATATGAGATCGAAAAAATCAAACACAAAGAATTGCGATTATTTGTAATCCAAAAAACCGAAAAGACCCATCAATTTTTACGAAAGTATAAAAATATACCAAAAAAATATAAAATATAACAAAATATTGATTAAATATGATCGAAAAAATAAAAATCGGAAACAAATTGTTATGGAAAGGTTTAGGTAAAACAATCCTCTAAATAAAAATATGTAGCATTTCATTTCATAAACATTTGATCGGTATGGTTGAGTTTTTTTGTGTTCAACGATTTGAATGAATTTTTATCAGTTTTAAACTGTTTGTTTCTTTTTGTTTTTGAACAAATATGAATCTTCAGTACTAAAAAGTGTTAGTAAAATTAACTATATTTACCCCTGTGCCTTTTACTTTCTCTTTTCGTAGCACTAAAATTATAGCTTGTACATATAGACATCTGAAAAATATGTGATGCAAAAGGCAAGCTATATCTAACAGTAGCGAGAACTAAATGTGGTACTCGATCAACAATAACAACATATACATATAGCTTACTGATAATATGATTTTAAAGTGTTAAATCAGTGGCACCTAGGTGGCAATAACTCACCGCTAATCTTAAAATCAAAGTGAACATGTATTTATGTATGAAAGGTGTTAACTATGTAGATATCGCATATATAAATCCAGTTAAGCATTTTAAAGCACACATATTTGGTATATATGTACATATAAAACAAAGTAAATTGCAAAGACTTTCTGATGAACACTTACGTAATGGCATATTTCCGCCTGAAGCGGTGCGTCGCCACAGGACATCCGGCAATGGATCACCGCCAATGCGACACTGAAAGATAACCGAACTGCCAACGACAGCGGTTTGATTTTGTGGGCCGCGTATGAGAAATGGGCGTACTGTAAAATAAGGAGGAGTGGTGGAATGAGTTAAATGAGGTGAAAAAACAGCATGATTTGGTGTAAATCTAGCAAATTAATACTTTAAAAGCATAATTGTATTTATTTTTACAAGTATCTATATTCAAATCATACTCACCATGCACTTTCAAAAAGGCCGTTGCCGATTCACGTACTCCCACCACATTTTTCACCACACACTGATAACGACCATCGTCCGATTGTCGCGCATCCTGTATGGCCAGATTACCACCATCGACGATGCGTATGCGCTTATTGTTGCTTAAATTCATTGTTTGACCATTTTTACGCCATGAAATCTGCGGTTCCGGTGAACCACGTGGCGCTCCACACTCCATCAGCGCAACCTCACCTTGTGCAACGCGTGTATTTTGCGGTTCGAGGCGAAATTCATCGCGGAGAACTAGATAGGAGAAGGAAAGAAGATATTTGAAAAAAAGCACACAGTTTTTTAAATTAAATTTAAAGAAAATATTTTGTGGAAAAATTCCTATATTTGTATATTTAACCTTGTGCCATTTCGCATAACTAAAGGCGCGGTTGATATTGTGTTTTTTTTTTGTTAAACTAATTATTTACGTTTTTTAGTGGCACGTTATATACAAATTTACATATTTATTTATTTTATTTCGAGTCACTAGTAGCTTGAAGAAAATTTCACTAATTCTGCAGGGACTATTTGGCATTCTTGGCGAAATGTTCTTATATAGCCTATGGACCTCCTTAATAGCAGAAAGTTGTTGAGTTGTTTTAGGTTTCAAAAGCCTGATGAACTTAATAGCTCAATATACGTGGCACCTATCCGACTTTTCCTTTTCCCCAATATTTTGCTTTCATGCCTACTATTTTTTATATGTTATATTTTTTATCCTTTCCCCTCTTAATTTTAACTTATTTCACCCATTTTCAATTTATATGATTCAATCTTATCTCATCTCATCTAATCTCATCTCATGCCATCTCAACTTATCTCTTCTCAGCTCATCTTATCTTATCTTTTATTATTCTATTCAATTTTCAGCTAATCTACTATAATCTAAATTTCATTTAATTTTAACTCATCGAGTCTAGCCTGTGACCAGCTAATAACGCAACATGGAACAGATTCCTTTAAGGTTATATTCGAGCACTTCCTGGTAATGGGCAATCTCGTTACCTCCAATCCCAATGTGGCCAGATACCCAGCATAGCAGCCGTTTGGAGAGCGCGCTGGTGGTCGCTTGGATTTTAGTTATGAATGCGCCTTGGATTCCATCTTTGAGGTTCCGACTAGCGCAGTTCCAAGTTCCCATCACCACAACTTGAAAGTTCGTAACCACTTACACATCGAGATGGAAAGCTTTGTACTACGTCCCTTTATTTCTGCATCTGACGTCTCATCCGCCATTGACCCGCCAGCATGCCTTTTTATAGAACTGGAGTCAAGATGTGGAAAACAGTTTTATCTAATGTCTCACTAAAGAGTTTTGACTTCGAACTTCTTTCGAAGCAAAGTTGCCATTGGTCATGGCGTTCAAAATTCTATATATTTTCAACTCTTTTATTGTCTTTAGGAACCCAGATCGGGGCTTTTTATAAAGCAACCCAAATTCTGGTGTAGCGAATTGCTGCTCCCTTGAAGCTGGTGTTGCCTATATAAAAATCTAGACAGGGGTCCAGCTTTTATATTAGAAAAGATTCCAACACCGCAGTTGTTTAAGATTCCATAGAGCCAGTGACCATGTGGAAGATCAGTCTTGGTTTTTGGAGTGCACACTTAAGCATGGGTTACAATTGGCTAAACGAGAATGCAGAATACCATCTTTATTTTTATTGTAGTAAAGGGTAATAAGCTAAAATATTTGCTTAGAGAAACAATGCGCCTATGTAATTTCTCTGTTTATTATAATTTGTTATTATTTTCCAATTTATTTATCAAAGTTTATTATAAACAGTTCTGTTTAATAGTCTCTTTAGTTATTTATTTCACTTGTCTTTAAGATGCTTTCTCTTACCATTATTAGCCCTTATTAATATTGTAATAACATTCATGCTTCCAACCAGCTTCCTTTGTGCGCCGTCTCTACTTTTCTAGCTTGGCTTTATAAGCGCATAAATATATAAATTTATTTACAAATATATTATCCTTTTATCCTTTCTAATGAGGCGCAGTATGCAAATAATACGCTCAGCTTTTCAAAGCTAAATAAATCTTTCATGAACATACCTGATGATTTGTTTATTGGCGAACAACTACAACTACAACTACAACAACCAATATAACAAGTCTTCAACTTGCGAATATCCTTTTCAAATGCCAGCGTAACTGGCGCTATTTGCCATTTCAATATTTTCATTACAAAGTAAACTATTTTATGAATAGAAATCGGTATTATTAGTTGGCAACAACTGGCTAAAGCAAGTAGATAGAAGGAGATGTATAAATATAGAGGAAGGATGTTGGAAATATTGAAATAATCAAATAATTTGTTTTCTTACAAATGTTAAAAGATACTAAATTAAGCTTTAGCAGAGTTGGCAAGAGACGGCGGCGATTTGTAGAAAAATAAGCAAATATTTGCAATTGAAAGAACATAAAGGGCTGTGTATAATAGGATATACGAATTGTTTACATAGTATGTATGTATATATAATCCTAGCAGACTCCTTGGAGTTGGTTGTTTTTGCAAATAAGCTAGAGAATATTCTGTTCCAAAGCGACATACACTTTCCCTTCCCACCTCTTGCGTCCTTACCTTCAAGCCAATTAAACTTATTTAACGCAATCAGCCATTGCTCGCAACTTGTTGCTTTGCACTACATAGTATAAATATGTAAACTGTTAATTCCACCTGGCGCGAATTACCACTGTGTGCTTAAAAACATGCTGTAAGTTAAAATGACTGCGTTCAGCGTGATGAACTCATAAAAAGAGCTACTCATACGACCTTACACTCAAATTTCAATTTCTACAGATGCATTCTGCACAAGGCAACATATACTCTTATTCTCAATCTTTATCATCCACTTACATGCAACTTGTAGCGTAGCATTGCGCGAACGTGCCACACCAAATTCATTTTTCGCCACACACCAGTATGTCCCCGCGTCACTTTCACGACGTGAATGTATCACCTGTAAGCAAAACAAAAAAGGATGAAATAAATTACATTTTTCAAACTGAAAGTAAAATGTGTAAATATATTCTCGGTTGATTAAGAATGTGCAATAGAGTTATACTTATTTTTAAATAAAATACCAATAAGTACCATCGACTTTCAAAAATCAAAATCTGGTGTTACTTTCAGCGTTTAATTGACTATTTCCCCTTATTTTATTTAAGATTACTTTTATATAAATGCAGAAATGTATTGACCCGAAATAAAGATTTACTTCTGAAGCTTTTATAATGTTAATTTCAGCTTCATACTAGATGGTATTCGTATTTTCGAAATTGGATAAAAACATCCAAAGGCTAAGTTCGTACTACTTATTAAGGGGTTAAAAAAAATTAAAAGTAAACGTGTGTGATCAAGATTTTCCTAAGTAAACGTTATCGAAGCTGGGCATTGAAGTAATTTAATAGTTGTTCATTCTAATTTGTAGCTTTGGATAGATCAGTGGAAGATCGGCATGAGTTATTTAAGGTGGGAACTTAGAGTGAAAACTTTAAGAAGAACGATTTTCCGTCATCGCTTGGCAAACTGGCGTCTCTAAACCAAAGTTGATGGAAAAGCATCCCAATGTGTATCAACTGTTCGCGTTTCGGATAAAACAAAAGTCTAAAAAGAAATCATAAAAGGTTCGCAATTAGTCTCAGCTGAAATCTGATGCTTCTCGATCGTAAGTTGCACTTTGAAGGGGGAACTCTGTAGATACATTAAAACTATATAAAATTAAAATTATACTCAAAGGCAATAAAGAATATTTTAAATATAAGTTCACTATTTTTAAACTACTGAAAATTGTTAGCCTTGAGGCGGAAGTGCATTCTTGACTTGAAAAAAGAAGATGTTTGACATTTTGTTTTAAAGTGTTGTTTTCACTGTTTATAGGGTTGCCAGTACGCTAGTATTCTGATTTCACAAAAGAGTGTGCAATTCAAAAACGACACTTTGGTTCTTCATTATTCAATACTGCGATTTCGTTTTATGTTATTCTACTCTACTCGATTGAAATAGATAAGATGGAAATATATTTTTGTACTTGGTTTATTATGAAGGAAATTCATCCATTTTGATTTCTCCATTGGGTTAACTTTCTCAGTTTGAAAAAACAAATATGTATTGTTCGGATTTACAAAACCTTGTATTATTAAATCATGAGTACAAATTATATTTATTTCATATGGAAAATAAATGCTTTGCAATTCGTACGAAAATCGAGTAAACGAATTTGATCCATTAGCATGTAATGAAAGCTTGGTTTGAAAATAATTTATTTATGAGTACTGGATTCAGTAGTACTCCATTTGAATTCTTTAATTATTCAGTAGCGGAATTTAGTTAATATATTTTTAGTTAATATATTTTTTTGTTTAAATTATGTGAACTTTAAAACTCTAAATACAAATATAAATACGAAATGCTTGTTTGGCTTTGTTGGTATGCACCTACTTATTTAAAAACTCCAAAACTACTAAGTGGAGTGCTCTCAGGTTTTAATAATATATTTTTACTCCATTTTGACATCTCAACCAGTTTCTAATGCATAGACCAAACGGCGGATCTAATAGGTAATAGGTATACTTTTCAACTGATAAAAAATTATATAAAATATTTTGTACAATTCTTTTGTCAAATGGAAGAGAAAAAAAGAGCTTTTGTTCTAAATTTTGAATTTGAATTTGAATTTACTGCTTAAGTTGAAATATTCAGACATGTGCCCATTTCAAAAATCAAATGAAGGGCAAATTGTTTTTTGTTTGTCAAAATCATTTTTGTATTTTGAAAACTATGTCTTCACACTTATCAGTTTTAGTTCAAAAATTTGCAATTAAAATTCAAAAAGTTACAATTTAAGTTCAGAAAATTTCAAAATTATGTAGTTTTGAAAACTGTTTATACCTTGCATTCAATGTAAATAGATGTATACATACATATATACACATACATTAAAGTTATATATTATTAAACTGTTTGCTTGGAGAATAAATTTAACACTTAATCTTTAAGTAACAATATAAACACAAACCAAAAAGAGGAATTAATTTGTACATATGTACATGTGTGAAATAATGAAAGTAGTATGGGGAAGAATATTGCATATAATGTTTTGTTGCCTTTCGTGTAGGTTATGATAATACAGTATGTATACTGAATAAAATGAAAAAAATTTTCTGAATTTGAAACCGAAATTCTGAATTTGAATGGTAACTTTCTGAATTTGAATTGTACTTTTCCGAACTTAAAACGCAAATTCAGAATTAGAATTGCAACTTTCAGAATTAGATATGGAAATTCTGATTTTGAACTAAAATTTTCTGAATTTGAAGTGAAAACTCTGAACTTGAAATGGAAATTCTGAATTTGAATTGCAACTTTCTAAACTTTAGTGAGAAATTCTAAATTTGAATTGTAATTTTCTGAATTTAAAGTGGAAATTCTGAACTTAAATTGTAATTTTCTTAACTTCAATTGCAATTTGTTGAATTTAAAATTGAAATTCTGAATATAAACTGCCAACTGTGGTCCATTGGCTACGCACTTGCCCAGCAAGTCGTAGGTTGTGGGTTCGAGTTGCCGGTGGAGTCATGAAAGAAATCTAATGAGGAGATGTAGTGATCTTCGAAATAGCTATAATTTAATATAGTTTAATAAAAAACAGGCCGAAAAATAATATACTTATGAATAAACTGAAAAAGGTGTTGTCACAAGTTAAAGCATACAGATGCACATACATTCAGTAGTCAGTCAAAAATTGTAAAAATGGCACAAAAGTATTATATTATATTCTTCGGTCATTCTTTTAAATAAAATTGTAATGTACATACATACATAAGTGTTCATTTTATAATTTGCTTCCGTAAAAAAATAATATTTTTAATTGATCAAAACTATAAAATTTACTATACAGCTTAATTGTATTACATTTAACTTTCAAATGTGAGGTATTTTTCATTTAGAAATATATTTGAATAATATTGCACCTCCGCCAAATGGACTGAGACTGTTCGACTTTGCCGGGGCCCGTAACATGGTAGTCTGTACCAACATAGCAAGATTCACCAGGCTACGTGGCTATCTCCAGATCGAAAGACGCGAAACAAAATCGATAATATTGTCACAGACGGAAGACATATTTCCAGTGTATTAGGCGTACGCAGACTCCACAGTGTTATAATGCACCCAGACAGTACGACCTTCAATATTTAAATATTATTAGTTTTCAACTATGTAATATAAAGTCCAGCGGAATTTTATGAAATAACTTAGTAGTTTTCCCACCCAAATAATTTCGATTTAGTACACACTGTCTGCCCTCTCTCTATAAATTTTAGAAATGCTCGCCGAGCTAGACTTTTGAAATTAAATATGCAGCACGTGCGAGTTAAATTCTTACAAGTTGCAAACATCAAAGAGAAATTTTCAAATATTGCAAAATCTCTGTCTGCTGTCCAAAATCACAACAAAATCAGAAAAACAGCAAACTCTCACAAGCATTTTGCAAAAGGAAGTATCAACCCTGGTTATCAACAATGTGAAAAGTAAGAAGAAGGCCAACGCATAAAAACATTGTGCCGACTTCATTTAATTTAATTAAAAATGTTACGCAAGTGCGTTATCTCGAGCATCTACTGTTTTTGTTTTTTTGCTTTTTTGCACTTTCCTTTGCGGGGTTACAACGCCCTTCGAAGCGTAGAAAGAGATACAACAAAAGCAAACAAAAATCCAACATACAGAAAATTCAATACGAACTTGTTTTTGCTCACTCGAGTTAATTGACAACGATGCCCTCCTCCCCCCATTGAGTTTTGGAAAAAGCAAAAATTCCACAACCATACATTAGAAATACTCTAGAAGTACAACAAATGTAAAAAAAAGCTTGTAAATATAAATGTAAAAGTTACAAAGTCAACATTTTGCAAGTTGAATGAGTTTTAATGCTGGCCAACCACGGCACCAAAAATTGTGAAGAGGGACAAATGGGTGAGTGGAGTGAGAAAAACTCATAGCCCATGACAATACAATTTGTATCAAAATGATGCAACCATAGAAATTTTGAGGCAGATAGCGGGTGCTAGCTAACCCTTACCTTTGGTCATGTAGTGTGGTCCAACATTAGAGAGATATGGCTGGTTGTATGGTTGCATCCCTTCAAGTGCTATTATTGAGTGCTCACATTGAAGTCCCTGGAAGCCTTTTGATGAACATTTGAGGCGATTAAGTTTTTATTTTATTAATTTTTTGGATGTGTTACTGGTGGGTGCTGAATGACGTGTGGCGCATCATCACAATGGAAAGCTGTAATTTTGTGCAAAATGTGGCGATTTTTTGTTCTGCGTTTTTTAACAGATACCTTTGTGCATTTCAATAATTATTTCGAATGAATAAAATTCGCGCAGTCATAAGGAAAATGTTTTTCAAATTAGTCACGATGTTTGATATTTTCAGCGTGAGTCAAAAGGAGATAAAATTTATTAAATTTTTAAAATAAATTGGTGATGAAAGGAAAAATTATTTTGTTATTAAATTGAGAGTTTTCATGCACGTATACAAATTTGCAAGGCGGGAGATAGGCTTGTGCGTCTATGTTTTTGTGTTTAGGTAAATATATTTACTTTTACTGACCGACAAATTTCAAAATATTTAGTCTTCACTACCAAAAAAAAACAAATGTCCACACAATACTCACAATGTTGACTTTTGCTAAATATTTTTCGTTGTTTTTTTTTTTGAAGTGTACATAGTGTATTATACATACATATATCATAAACAATAAAAATTAAACTATCAAACTTTGTGCAAAATATACCAAACCTTAACAATTTCAAAAAATTTTCATATTATTTTAAAAATTTTCAGAATTTGGAAAATTAGTTCATTAATGCACATTTGTAGCTAACTCATTACGTAATTTTAGTTTTATAACTACATGCAAGCACATTAGCTCGTACCGTATGATGTGGTACTCATAGGAAAATAATAGGTCCGTTTCTTTGTAACCTAAAGCAACAACACTAACTGGGAAAATATGACAGTTGAGCCAACTCGGTTAAATGATATCCTACCTGAGATGAATTATTGTTAGGTAGAAAAAACTGCGCTATTGTGAATGAGCCGGAAGAAAAGACATGGGAAATTTTAGTTTAAGACCTAACTCGTTTTTATTTGCATAGTATTTTTAAATATATAAATACATCAACCTAAAATTTGGCATCCCAACTATTTTCCATTCTTAAATAGCATGAAATAAATCTCATGCTTCTTGAAAGATGCTAACAGGGTTACTTTTACAACTAAATTAAATTTTATCCTAGTTGGAGCGTTCTTTTGCTAGTCGGTTAAATTAAAATGGCCCAATATTCGCCGGTGGCCTTTTTAAATAGATGATATCTAATTTACTGGCATTAGAGTGGTGCGTCCTTTGCCATTGCGAGGCTGAGGTTCAGGTACTTAGGCTCTTACTTCAGAAGAGCTCTCTCAGGTGGTGATTAGTAGTCTGCGGGACTTCATTTTGGATACGGAGCAGTTAACCATCTTTTGGTTGGGGTGTGCATCATCGTTCTAAAAACAGGTGATATCATAATGGACTCTAATTATATGTCTAAGTGAGTTACCTCTGCGGCGGCTACCACATCAGCCTATCCCAACATAACCTAGACTGGTACGTTAGGGTGGTAAGTGCCATTTGGGTTGGCTTGTGGTCATTAGCCTTTGGAGCACGCGGCAAAAACATCGATCTATCATACTTTGAAAACTGACTGTAAATGATGAATATATAAAGAAAATAAAAAACGTCCCCTGATGGGCAGAACATTGTTGTTTTTTTTTTAATTTGCCAGGTAAAACTATTTTAGTTTAGGGGGTGTACGGCGAACTCATTTTTCTGGTCTGGTGTAATGTATATGGAGTAAAATCACATTCATTACATTAAGAGATATTTCAATATCAAAAGTTGCATGTTGTTGGAACGTTTGTTATATCTGGAGTCAGCATTAGACAAAGTTATTGTATAGTATGTTACAAAGGTGCGTACTAGGGTTAAGGTCGTAACTCTAAAAGTTCGTTATAAAATAACGAAAATAAAAAGAGCTATTTATTCGATTTTGTGCATCAAAAGTAACGAGCGTGTTGGTTTTATTCTGCCACCTGATATATTTAATGCCAAAGATTTTAACGGCCATTTGAAAAACGTGTTTAGCACATGTTTTCCAATTTGATAGGCACGTCAGAAATCTAATGAGATATGGTGGTTACAACTTCTACAATTTTGACTACTGCTGTTTTTGTAATTTAACAAAAAATTTGCCAGAGTAGGACGATTTATAGTAGAAAAGTTGATGTTAGCCCTGGATAATAAATGGCACTGGATATGATACAGTAGTTCAAGAGAGAGCAGGATTAGAAAGATTATATTTCTGTTTTACTGTTTTACTCTTACCTGCTTCAGCATCACTGGAAATATAATTTAATATAAATTTCTGAAAATAAATTTCAAGTGTTTTTTGGCCGATCGTTAATAAAAAATAGGATATAAGAAATCATTAAAATTTAATTTAATGTTAAATAATAATCAAGGTTTTTTCAACAAGTACGATATGATTTAAAATAAATTCTAATTAAACAATAAATATGTACGATCACAACTCAGTGTTTCAGAACAAATTTCCGTCAGCCCCTGTCAAAATATGTTTGGAGACAACTCAGTTTCGGTTTAATGTAATTTTCAATGCTATGTTACATTCTGGCTTCGTTGCGATAGAGCAATTATTATTATGTCTTTTATGTTAAGTACTTGTTTACTTTATTCTGATTAAGAGATCGCTAAAACTATCACCTCAGCTTTGTTATAGGAGGGAATCCGATGAGTTCCATTTCTAATGACACAATACACAATAAATCCGGCCTGATCAGACCCACATAACTAAATTCAATAGCATTAAATTAAAAACATTGCACTGGTTTATAATTTCGTCCATAGCAAACAAATTTCACCAAAATTATTACCTATTATTTTTACATTTTGAATTTTCTTTCCTTTCATATTTATGTAAATTCTTTTTGCTTTAAATAAATAATTCTTTTAAAGAGATTTCATTTCTGCCGGCTGTCAATTTTCCCAACCATTTCGCCTTGAGACGCAAATTGATTTACATATTTCAAATTTTATTTAAACGTACGCTTCAATGAGGATATTGAATAAATAATCTGAATATCAAAGCGTAAATATTACATTTATAGAGAAAGCAGCAGATAGTAGATATAAATAAATATTGCATACAATATTCTTAAATGAATTGCATTTACTTGCTTTTATTTATATTTACAATCGTACAATAGGAAGCACATTTCTGGCTTTTACATATGTAAAATATGCACTAGCTTTAGAATTTCATCACAATCGTACTATTTGATGTTATATAGCGAAACTTTGAAATGTGCACATCTTTTTGGTTTACTAATCAAATATAACCCTGAACTCACTTTTTTTACTCACCCTTGTCTCTTTCAAGTAGATACAGTAGGGAACACAACATAATACAAGGTGATATTGTTGCTTTGTATTTTCGCATTGCTTTTCATGATACATTTTCTAGCTAATTTGTTTTTTCTTTTAATATCCTTCATTCCCTAAAAAAAAGGCGTAAAGACTCATATTTCAAATTTCAACTTTCTATGAAAATGTTTAAGAAGCTTTTAAGTATGTAGATACATATATTGTCCGTCTAATTTTTTGTGATTTTTTTTTTTTTTTTGTTTTTTTTTTTTTTTTGAAATTTGTGTCTATGAAACTTTTTTTATTTTAGGCATGGTTTGAAAAAAAGCAGAAAATACGCTGTACTGTGAGCACAAAAAAAATATTTAAAATAAATGGGAATTTATATAAAATACACTAAAACGGTGATAAAAAAAGTTGACATTTTGAACAATATTTATAGAATTTTATTATATACCTACTTCTAATTTGGCGTTGTATGAGTTTTTTAGGGAGTTAACGATATTTGTATTAAAACAACCAATTAAATAAAATTCATCATGAATATCATTGCGAATATTATAAGAAGATTTTCGTATGACTGCCCACATTTATGCACCCCACTGTATGTAAAGAGTTTTGTGTGTTTACTACGTCTGTATATACCCAGTCTCTCGTTAGAGTAATATCGGGTTTGGCATTTGATACTGATAACTACCAAGAACGGGATTTCCTCACTACAAAATTATAGTAGTCCATTGTAGAGAAGAACTGAACTTCGGCTTCAGCCAAAAAATAACCGGAATTCACCCAATATTTGTTATTTTTTATCAATTTAAAAATTGTACATAGTGTTTTGCAGTAAGAATACCAAACGAAATTATTTAGTAAATAAACAAAGTGAAAATGCCGATAGGTTATTATTTCTACATCTTATATATATATATATATATATATATAAATCACGGTGTTTGTGTTCGAGTTGATTTTATGAAATCGATCGATTTTTATGAAATTTGGCATGTTTATTTTATAGTTATGAGAATAGGTCGTAAAGTATATTTTATGCTTGGGAGAGGGTTGGCAACTGTTTGACAAGTGAAATTTAATTAAAGTATAAATAAGTTAGGTGAAATATTAGAATAACTGTGTCAAACGGTTACTCTCAGAAAGAAAGTTCATAGCAAGGCCAATTTATAGAAGGTGATGGCATAAGAGCAGCTGATTTGAGTTTTTTTTATTCACCTACATGTATTTTGTTTTTGCTTTTGCGTATGAGCTTTCAAAAGCCGTAAAAACAAAAACAAAATGTATTTAAATTTTGACAACTCTTACGCAGAAACAAAAACAAAATACATAGGAATTTTGTGGTTGTATTTATAACACCACCTTGTATGGATCCGCCTAGGTTCATAGCTAACTTTTATGAGGGTTGTCATCTGAATAACAAGTCGAGTTTTATTAAATTATGCACAAGTTATATTAAGTCTTAAAGTATGAGTGTCAAAGGGTTCGTCTTGGCGAAGAGAATATTTATTAATATTTTTTGGATAGAGTTGTATTTAAATTAAATTATTGTTATATTTCAAAGGATCCGTTTCGCTAAAGAGAAGGATTGTAGTGAGCTATATATTGGAGAGTAACAGTATAAGTTTATTGGCAACATTTTTGCAAACATTAGTATTTTCTTATGTATGTTGAAATTAATATGATTTAATCTTAAACCCATTTTTCAATAATAATAATCAAGATCTAGATTTTGTTTCTTAGTTATTATTTTAGACTTTAAAATTGTTCGGTTCGCGTTCGATTGACCTTACAAATCGATGGTCGGTCATTCCCTAGTAAATTGGAGTTACGCTACTTTCTTTGCATTCTCCATTTCATGGTAATATTGGTATTTAGTGATGCGATTTGATTAGCTGTGTACGAGAGAGAATCGAGGCAATTTTAAAACAAATGAAGAAGAATTAAAAATCCCTGACAAATTAGCCTATATCGGGTCAAGAAAGAATATCGTGAAATTTCGAGAATCAAACATCCCGGAAACACAATTTAATACAACGCACCTGATTTCTCTTACCATGTTTTAATTAAGATCATTGAAAGCAACGACCAATTGGTTCTACGATACAGGAACGACCCAGATTTACATATATCCGGCCAAGGACTGTCACTTCAGCAGCATTCCCCAAAATTGTATGGGGAATATTTCATGCTGCTACAACAACAACCAAACAAAGTAAAGAGCTCATACGTCCACTTATAAACCCAATACCTTCGTACGCAAAAAGAAACTGTAAGCAACTCTTTATTAAAAATCAGAATAAAGTGCTAATTCTCTATTCGTACAATAATCGATAACTAATCTTGTGTTTTGATGGGTACTTAGATATACATAGGCGTACATGCGAGTACATTCATATATAGTCAACGTAAATGCATATTTATATTCGTACTCACCTTCAGAAAGAACAAACCGCCAGCTGGCAACATAATCCGATGTGAACCCGTATCCGTTTTCAGTTCGTGCCCATCTTTGAACCATTGTATTGATGGCGTTGGATCACCTTCGGCTTTGCAATTGAATGTGAAGGGATCATTTTTTGGCACTGTCATATCCATAGGGTGTTCAATAATGCGCGGATTATCGCCTGAAATAAAAGGGGGAGAGAAGAAATTAATTAATGCTGTAATTTTTAAAATGTCAGTGAATAAGATATGTATGTATGTATAAAAATAATATTTTCAAATTAAATTTCAATATAATTGTAAATCTAACACTTTGAGCATCAAAAGATTAAAATTGTACGCTGTTTGTATTGTTTTGAATAAGCTTACATTTTTGAGCAAATAACTTTTAAATCTATATGCAAATAGAATTTTATTCTCTGCCTTAACATTTTTCTGTTTTTACCATTCTTCGCTAGCAAATATTAAGTAAATTAAGCTTAGCTATTTTCTAACAATTAATATATATATTGTAAATTCAATTGAATCCCTGTAAAGACACCATTGCCCAGAGAAGCGAATTTCCGGTTCGGCGCTTGAAACGCTTGTATCGTTTTGTGCGGTTCGAAAAAACCGCAAATACCAGCATTTGAAGGTTTCAGTTTACTGAAGTGAATATCACGTGATGTGCCACAATAGTTCGACGTTCCTCTCTGTATCAGTTGAAGTGTTAGTTTAATGTTTCTACAAGAAGGAACTTTTGGTATGTCTTTGTTTTGTCTTTCTTAATGTTCTCAATTAGGTAGTGAGGCCTCGAAATTGTTCTGTAGCGTGAACTCCTATTATAGGGCCACATTTGGCTAGGCCTTCCGCTTGTTCATTGCCTTTATGGCTCTAATGGCATGGATAGCTTCAGAGCTTTTATATCAGCTTGACTGTCCGCTATAATGCAGATGACCTTCGATGTTGCACCTCTTCTTATATACTCTCTACCACAAATCGCTATTGCATGAAAGACCGCTAGAAAAATAATGCCTCCACATTGATATCGACTTTTTAAATTCGGCCCAAATACAACAGCTCCAGTCCTCATATTTTCGACTTTAATTCATCCATATCCCAAACCTGCGCATTGAATTTGGTATATTTTCCCTGTTCTTAAGACATGCCCCGTCCATTTGTCTTTCTTCATTAAGACAGATCTTTATTGTTCCTATTACACCACTCTGCAATTAGCATGCCCTTGTATTTGCACCTCTTTGTTTAGATTTAGCTAAGAGATGCATTAGTGGCCATTGCGCTCACAGTCAAACAATTTGATGGTCAGTAAGCCATTTTGGGGGAAAAGATCCCATGGTTTAGGCTCAGTCGAGTACAGCCAAATAAAGCTTTTATCGTTTAGGTAATGACTGCATCCAAATGTGGAATCTAGGTGAGTGTTTCATCAAGAATAACACCTAAGTATTTTGCCACCTTGACACAATTTAATCTGGTTGCCTTCAGATCTGGCTCAGGTATTCTTCTTCTCGGAAATGGTAACATACAACTTTTGGCAGAGCTAATGGACAACCCTTGCTGCTGCACCATTCTAATATTCAAATAGTATATAGCTTTAAGTAGTATTGGAAATATATATATTCGATAGTTTCGATATCGTTTGCGAAAAATATTCGATAATGCCGATATTCATTCTCCAGTTAATTATTGGTTTTTTTCTGGTCGATTTTTTATTTAGAACACACAAGTTTTGAGCGCATTTATAAATATTATTTATGAGATATTCGAGGAGAAGGTAAGAATTCCTCTACAGGACACCCACAGCATCGTCACTAGCAATTCGAAAACTCTTCGTTAATTCAAAGCCATATAATGAGTAATCTTTTTTTTCTAAAATGTTACTTTTAGGTCTCAACATACATATTTTAAAGTAACACAATTTGAGATACTCCATCTGGTGATACAAAGATGCCACAAGACTTAGTAATGCCGGTATTCTGTGACTCAGTCTCATCTCAAGTTACTAAATTTGAGAGTTCTAGTTTGAGAAATTTTTTGCGTCTTGAGACGATTTTGGTATTCAGTAAGCAACAGGCTCAAACAATTTCACCAAAAACTATGGTGACAAGCAGTAGAGACAATCAGCGGACGGTAAGTTCAGCTAGAGATACACAATTGACTTCAATCAAAATTTGTTTACCGATTACACACAATATACTTTTTCAAATCTTTGTCAACATTATTATTGCTCTTTAAAAATAAAAACAATATGGTTATCCTAAAATTAACATTGAAATTTACCGCTCAAAACTCTTATTACAGCATTTTATGTGAAGCGATTATTTAAAATGTGTTTGGACTTATCAATAATCGATATATACACCTACCATCTATATGTACCTTCGATCAAACTGGCAGAACAAGACACATATGTAATTGTAAGCAATTTGAACAAAATATAGCGAAGTAACAAGGGACATATCGAGTGCTACTTCATTCTCGCGCTTGTTCAATACTTTCCTGAATTTCTTCCTTTTCCTTTGTTGTGACCTGCTCAGGACTAGCTGACAAATTAGTGACTTTATTTTGAGACTAGAGACTTGGGACGGCTTACTGAATACCGAATAGTCTCAAAATCAATCCTGCCACCGAAAAGTCTCAATTAGTGTCTAGAGACTGCTTACAGATTATGGGCATTAATTAATTTCGTTTGATTCAACATTCAATGCTTTTACAAAAAATATACAAAAGTGATTAGGTTTTAAAAATTCCAAAAAAATTTTCCTGAGTATAAACGTTTATAAACTCGAATGCGTGGACATGTAATTACCAGAACGACAAATGACTCTGGAGGTGGTACAACGTCGAAATCGGGTTTTATCTAGAACAAATTTGGTCAAGTGTCAAGCCAATTTATCATAGAATAGGAAACGTTGGTTTCTTAGCCTTCGCTAAACATCTCCCTCCGCCAAAACAATCAAGTGACTTATGGGTGTCCTTAACGAGTCCGACGAAGTGTATACAAAATTTTTAAAAATTACATTTCCAGATCCAACCTCTATAAAATTACATACAAACACTTACACAAATTAATTTAACAGTTACATAGTAAAACTTTTGCAAACTTCATCGCCACTTTATCGCCAATAACTCTGACACCAAAATGAACAACATAAATTTCACAACTCAATAATCCAAAATCCCAATTAGCGCACATCCACTAATTGAATGCATTTGGCAATTTAAATTTCAAAATGTGTAGTATCGACGAATACTATTGTAAACGGGGTCCCTTTTGCTGATTTCAAACTGATTAAACTGCGTTACTTTGGTTTAATTATAGGTTTAATTTATTTATATTTAATTTACAAAGTTTGTGAATCGTTATTTGATCGCCGCTTACGTGTCGGTCCGTTTGCACATCAGGAGTCATGAATATAATATATGCTGCTGCCTGCGCTGGTGACAATCAGTTTTTCGTGAGCGAAGAGAAAACGAAAGACGGAGCGCAAATATGGAATAACCGATACTTAGCAAGTATTAGTTGTTGGGACAGGTGCTTTATAAGAGTAGCAGTGTGGCTGTCGAATTCTTCACTTGCGCAGTACAGTGAGTTGCAAATATGTTCACTACAAATTGTACATGCCGGCCCCGATGCTGAGTCCAGCATAAATGACGAAATCGTTGGTTTGTTGATGTTGGAAAGTTGATTCAGATACGCAACTGCCTACAAGAAACTAAGAATTGTGTTAGTGAGGTAGGTTGGCATCATCGGAAGTTGGAATTGGTAATCTGCAAATTTTAGAAATCGATCGCTTATAAAGACCGTGTTGTGTGCGAATCGTGGCTACACGAACAAGGTTGTCTGACCCTGGATGAAGGTCCGTAATACGTCCTAACAACCATTGATTGGGGGGTACCCGGTCATCTTTTATCAAGACAAGTTCTCCGACTGATAGATTTGGCTCTTGCCTTCTCCACTTAGGACGCGCTTGAAGGTGAGAGAGCCAATCCGAAGACCATCTTGTCCAAAATTGTTGAACTAATCGTTGGAGCTCAAAATATTGCGATGATAGCGATTTGTTTTTAGAGACAGTTTCCGGTGGAGACAGTAAGGCATCTCCTATTAAAAAATGCCCGGGTGTAAGCACCAAAAGATCGTCAGGGTCGGAGGTAAGTGGACATAACGGCCTGGAGTTTAGGCACGCTTCAATCCGAATCAAAACGGTAGATAGCTGCTCATACGTCAATCGGGTTCCACCAACAGCTCGCTTCAAATGATATTTGATAGATTTTACATTGGCTTCCCAAAGCCCTCCAAAGTTGGGAGAATGTGGTGGATTAAAATGCCATTGTATTTGTTGGTCGCAGAGTTTTGGAATAACTTCACGTTCCAAATCGGCTCGGAACTTTTGATAACTGGTTTTTAGAATTGCGTCTGCACCAATAAAGTTGGTGCCACAGTCACTATAGATGTCGTGGCATAGTCCACGTCGCCCGATGAAACGCTGTAACGCCCACAAGAAATGTTCGGTAGAGAGGCTGGTGACGGCTTCCAGGTGTACTGCTTTGGTTGCAAGACATATGAAGATGGCTATATAACCCTTGTATACCGTGTGCCCCCTATATCTTGAAGCTTTCATTTCGATCGCGCCTGTATAGTCGATTCCAGTTGCAAGAAATGCTCGTTGAGGTGGATTTACACGTGCAGCGGGCAGGTCTCCCATTAACTGCGAGGTTACCGAAGGTTTATTCCGGAAGCAAGTGATGCAATGCCGCAGATGATTTCGCACTGTTTTGTAAGCGTGGATAATCCAAAATTTTCGGCGAATATATGCAAGCGTCAATTGCGGACCACCGTGTAAAGTGATTTCATGAGCAAAATCAATTACAAGTTTCGTGAAGTGATGGTTGTTTGGCAAAACCATTGGATGCTTCTGATCATATTGTAGATTTGCATGCTTTAAGCGACCACGAATGCGAATAACTTCGTTGGCATCTAAGAACGGTGTTAAACTGATTAATTTACTAGTCGTGGATAAGTTGACATTGGATTTAATACATCGAATTTCAGGTCCAAAGGTTTCCTGTTGTACCAAGTGAACAATCCGGAAAAGACTTCGCTGAAGTTCGGTAGTGGTTAGCGATCCACTATTGCGGTCTTCGATCTGACCTGTACGAAGATTGTGATGGAATCGTAGTAGCCAGGCTGTAACCCGTATAGTTTTGATGTAGGAAGAATAGCGAAGTAGGAATGACGTCTGGGCCGTCGTTGAATGAGCGAATATTTTAGCTGGTTTTGCTTCCAGAACGGTGCTGTCGATATCTTCATAGCTAGTCAAGGAAGAAGGCCAGGCCGATTTATGTTGCCGAAGCCAAGTCGGACCGACCCACCAAAGTTCGAATTGTTGAAGCTGAGTTGGAGTTAATCCTCTAGTCGCGCAGTCGGCAGGATTCTCATGAGTTTGAATGTGATTCCATTGGCTGGGTAAGCTGGCTGACAAAATTTTGGCTACACGATTCGCCACGTAGAGTTTCCATCGATTGATATCGCCGGAGATCCAATGTAGCACGATTGTTGCGTCGGTCCAATAAAATATCGGAGTATCGCCACAGCGTGGTTGCAAGTGCTGTTGTGCCCATTTGGCAATGGTTGTGGCTAATACCGCTCCACATAATTCGACTCGCGGAATCGTAATTGGGTTTTTGGGTGTGACCTTGGCTTTGGACGTGAGCAGATGAGTGTGGATCTCACCATGTTGGTATTGTATGCGAAGATACACGGCAGCTGCATAAGCAGATAATGAGCCATCGCAGAAGCAGTGTATTTCGATTGAGTGAAACTGTGGTGTGTAATGAAGCCAACGTGGTATCGAGATGTTTTCAACATTTGGTAGCTCAGAAACAAAATCGCGCCAAGTAGCTGCCAACGACGGAGGCAGCTCTTCATCCCACTCTAGGCCGGTCAGTTTGTTATCTTCACGATTTACTTTCGTTGTCCAGATTGTTTTTAGAATGATTTTCGCAGCAATAGTTATCGGACTTACGAGTCCAAGCGGATCGAAAATACGTGCGATTGTGGCTAGCACAGATCTTTTAGTTGTTTTTTGTAAAATTGTAAAATTTATGGAAAATGTAAAAAAATCGTTATTTGGCTGCCAATGCAGTCCAAGAGTTTTGATGGTTTGGTCTTCGTTGAGTTGCCAACTGGAACTAAATGATTGATACTCGACAGGAATCGATTCCAAGAGATCAGGCGTATTGCTCGACCATTTCCTCAGTTCCATACCGGCAGACTGGAAAGCTGAAATAAGTTGATCGCGTATTTGTGTTGCTTTAGCGATGGTGTCACTCCCGCTTAACACATCATCCACATATATATCGTTCAGCAATACCTTTTCGGCAAGGGGAAAATGTTCCTTCTCGTCTTCAGCGAGTTGGTGAATGACTTTTATTGCGGTGTATGGAGCTGAGGCTGTGCCAAAGGTGACTGTGGTTAGACAATATTCTTGAATGTTTCCGTCTTTATTCCGCCAAAGAATTCGTTGGTATTGCGCGTCCTCGGGATGCATATCAATACATCGGTACATCTTTTGTATATCCGCTAGAAAAACATACTTGTACAAGCGCCAATTTAAGATGACAGCTGGTAAATCATTTTGCAACGGAGGACCAGTGCACAACATATCATTAAGCGAACGCCCATTCGACGTTTTTGCGGAGGCGTCATACACAATGCGCACCTTCGTTGTATGGTGGTCGTTTTTAATGACGGCGTGATGTGGCAAGACACATGAGGTTACAGTGGGCTTGTTAAATTGGGTGAGTGAACAATGTTGCTTTTCAGTAGATGTTGCCGGAACAATTTGATTGCAGCGAAAATAGTCCTCTATACCATCCATATATTGAGCATGTAGAGTTTTATCTTTCTGAAACTTACGCTCTAATTGTAATAACCGATTAAGCGCAATTTGCTTGGATTTTCCCAAGGTTTGACTAGGATCGTAAATTGATTTTAACGGAAGTCGAACTAAGTATTTGCCGTTGTCTTGCCTTACGTGGGTTTTGCAAAAGAACTCCTCACACCACTTGTCTTGCTCTGACATTGCGGTTTCAGCAGGCACCTGTTCACTTTCGTAGAACCTGTGTACAAGGGCCTCTAGTTCAATATTTGCATGATGGCACCGTACAGTGATAGCAGACGGTCGCGAGGAATCAATTCTACCCAACAATATCCAGCCGAGGCGAGTCTTTTGAGCAATTGGCTGATCATATGCGCCGATTCGCATTTCTGGTAATAGAATTTGAGCAGCCATATCAGCACCCAGAATGAGGTCGATCTTCTTTGGCTGATAATATAATGGATCTGCGAGGGCAAGACCATGAATATAAGTTAATTGTTGTGGCACGCTGTGTCGACTTGGTAGCTCTGTAGTGAGCTGTTTCAGCACATAAGCGCTTTCAATATGAGCAGCAAAGGCTGTGTCCTGGCAAGAGTTAAGGGTGCAGCTTACAACGTACCTTGATTGGCTTAGTGCACTTGGGCCCACTCCACAGATGTCAGCATCAGTAGGATGACGCTGAAGTCCTAGACGCTGAACCGCATTTTCGGAAATAAGGGTACCTTCCGAACCTTGATCTATGAGAGCATAAAATATAGAAGATTGGTTAGTCGCTTCATTACGTAATGACACCAAAGCCGTAGCTAGCAGAACCTGTCTGGATGAATTGACAACAGACGATTGTAAACCAACATGTGCAGAATTTGCTGCTAACGTAGCGTGAGCATTAGTAATCCTCTTTGCATCAAAGACAGGAGTTGACATAGCATGTAGATGTGATGGGGCTACTTGCCCTTGTGTTGCAATCGGTGCAGGCGCATGTTGAGCTGATGCCAGCGTAGCCGTATTTGTTTGTGTAGTCCGTGGAAAGTGTAACAACGTGTGGTGACGTTGGCCACATTGAATACAGTTTTTGTTGCTTGTGCATTGTGATAATGCATGAGACTTACTTAAACAGTTGATACAGAGCTTGGCCTTGTCAGCAATGCTTTTCCTCTCATAGCAGTCTTTGGAAAGAAACATGGGACAGCGACGTAGTACATGGGTTTGCCCACACAACACACAGCAATCTTGAGAAGTCATGTTGACTTTAGTAGCTGCATGGTGAGTTTTAACATTATGAGTTGAGCGCGCAGCCGGTTTAAATTTGCTTAGATGACGATTCTTATTATCGTTAGTCAGCGAAGCTGAAGACGACGCATTGAAAGTCAGATTACGATTTTCGATTGCGTCGATGGTAAAGAGACGATTGGTTAAAAACTCATCTAGGTCTAAAAATGTGGGGATGTCTATTTTGCTTCCCAGATGACGTTCCCAAGCCGCATGTGTTTCAGTTGGTAATTTGGTTGTTAGGTAATGAGCGATCCAATGATCGCACTCAGTAATTGGAAGTTTCAGGCGCTTAAATTCATTCACACACACACTCGCCACATTAAGCAGGGTCTTTATGTCGTCTGACCTTTCTTTGACGAGAAGTGGTAAATTGTACAGCGTGTTCATATGATGTGAAAATATTATGCGTGGATTATTATAGCGTTTTACCAACAGATCCCATGCAGTAACGTAATTTTCTTCTGTTAAAAGCATTTGTTGTATGTCAAGATCACGCTCGAGTGGTAAAGCCTGCTTTAAATAATGAAATCTTTGGATGGAACTCAACTCAAGGTTGCTGTGAATAAGGCGATTGAAGGAATCATGGAAGCTAGGCCATTCGGTGAACTTGCCAGAAAACGATGGGACTGGTAAACGCGGAAACTGCGTTTGGGCGACCAACCGAACTTGTGAATTAGTCGACAGTGTAGAATTTGTATTTTCCTTTTCAGGCGCAGCGGGAAATAGATCATCTTGACATTGTTTTAACACACAAAAAAGTTCCAAATAAATTTCTTCGAATTGGAAGGCGACATCAGTGGTAAGGTATTCATCGTCGGGTTTGATGTCCGAACAGACAATCGATTTGTGCGTAGCCCGAAATTCCTCCTTAAGTTCATCAATGCGCTTTAACCGCTGTTGAAAGTACGTTTTGGTCTTTCGTGCCACTGAGTCCTTTTTAAAATTGACAAGAATTTTCTCAAGGGCCGAAAGCCTATTGATTTGCAGCTTAATTAATGCTGTATCACTCATAATTTTATTTATTGATATTCAATTGTATGCGAAAAATTACTTGGTAAAAACTTACGCTTGTGTGTATTTATTTGATGTGCGTATGTATGTACGAACACAGCACAGCAAAGGCAAATTCAATGATGAGTTTAGCAATCCAAACGTTGACAGCAAAGCGAGCAGCAAAGAACTCCAGGTATGCAGTGTGAAGCCGGTGAAGATTTTCGCGATGTTAGCAGAGGCCGATGCAAATAGGAAATGCCGACGCTGACTGCGAACAGCAACCGTTGACTGCAGTGTGCGTTGAATGCGTGCGCTAACGACGGCGATGGCTGGTATGTTGACTGCGAACAGTGACGATGCCCTTGAATATAAACAGCGGTCACAGAATTCACAATTTGCAAGTAGATGTAAATTTTGTTTGAAAGGTTCCCCTCATGGGCCACCACAAAATGTGTAGTATCGACGAATACTATTGTAAACGGGGTCCCTTTTGCTGATTTCAAACTGATTAAACTGCGTTACTTTGGTTTAATTATAGGTTTAATTTATTTATATTTAATTTACAAAGTTTGTGAATCGTTATTTGATCGCCGCTTACGTGTCGGTCCGTTTGCACATCAGGAGTCATGAATATAATATATGCTGCTGCCTGCGCTGGTGACAATCAGTTTTTCGTGAGCGAAGAGAAAACGAAAGACGGAGCGCAAATATGGAATAACCGATACTTAGCAAGTATTAGTTGTTGGGACAGGTGCTTTATAAGAGTAGCAGTGTGGCTGTCGAATTCTTCACTTGCGCAGTACAGTGAGTTGCAAATATGTTCACTACAAATTGTACAGCACATTTACATTTATTACGTCTTTAACAACAAAATACACAGCATGAGCGCTATTCTTAATAATTAACGCAAATAGATTGAAACATAGGTACACAATAAAGACTTTAGTAGGACATTAATCCTTAAGCGTTTAACAATAACAACAAAAAAAAAAATAAACATAAATAAGAACTCAATTATCAAAAGCTGTCAGTGGGTAGAATATGATGAAAATGAAGAGAGACGACAATGGTGGCAATGACGATGATGATGACAACGATACACCACCTCACTTTAAGTTGTGACCATAAAATAGCACCAGGACGACAATAAGAGTCCAGGATGTTAGAGGACATAATTCACTTAACAAACAATTGAATTAACATCAAATGTGAGAAAATGTGGTGAAACTGAGGGATGGAGAGAGAGTAAAAGAAAAGAAGGTGAGTAGAAAGCGCCACAAAAATTACTTATTATACAATGCATAAATTTTAATGAGAAACAAACAGATAAATCGACATACAACATTACATTGAACCTCGTAAATAAAGGAAATAAAAAGCAGGACAACACAGCCATCATGAGAACTGTACGACACTTTGTAAGCCGCTGAGGGCAATTGCAAAAGATTGGTGCTTGCCAAAGTTGAATTAAGATTGTGGACGCCGCTTGAATGTGGGCAACATTGTGAACGTGGTTGGAGGCAACGTAATTACAAAATGGGCGGAGGAAAATTCGAATACCAAATATTTAGTAAAGCATTTGGGTACCGATGGAAGAGAAGGTCGCACATTCCACAGAGAGTGAAAAGGTTGAAGAAATGCTTAGAAGCGTAAGCGTAGCTAAGAGAAGAAAGAGCTGCTTTCGCTGGAAAATTTACTGGCCAGGCGAAGGTGCTAATAACTACTGTTGTTGATGTTGGCAACTCTTGGAAGCCAATGGATTTATTTGAGGCTAAGTGTGGTACCGTCCTTTAGTTTTGTTATTGTAGCAGTTACTGCTATCATTGTTAATGCCTTTGTGTTTGTTACTTTTTCGTACAGCTTCTTAGTTGCTTTGACATTCGCAACATTTTAGCCGGAAATTAAATTCTGCAGATTTATTGAAAGCGGATAACGTCGAAGGAGCAATAGAGGGACAACTCAACGCATTGCTACTCGTACAGTGAATGCTGGGATTGAAATCAAGCAAGCGTACAGCGAAGTACATGAAAAGTTTGTGAGAGTAATGGATAACAAGAGGACAAGTATAAGTAGAGCTCCAAGTGATATCTCGATGTCACTTCTCCGCCCAAAGATAATGCTATCAACTCCAAATTGCATAAGCCCATCGTGTGAGTTGAACTTAGTATGTTCTTAATATTACGCTATCGACTTTGTCACTTGATTTTCCAATTATCCTGCCTGACCAAAGTAACAGTGGAATGAACAAAACATTTAATAAATGCGATTCTTATCTACATAAAATATTTCGTCAGACGTGGGTAAATTTAGTCCGAAGAGCAATTACTTGCTTAAAAATTATCTAAATTAGAATAGATAGGGAGAGTTATCAAATTTAGTAAGACGAATTTTTGCTGGTATTAAACTCAACTGACAGCTGGCTATGTAAAAAAAAGTATATTAATAAACAAAAAGTGGAAATAATCGAAAAACTTAAAAAGGTCAATCGTAATGGAAGAAGGCAAACAACTTGTAAAATCATTTGTGGTTATCATGCGAATGTGAATGTATTAGATACAGAAGTTTGTGGATGTTCTTAGTAGATTATATCAATAATTAATTATGAACATTTTCTAGATCAGTTAGCTGTGTATTTCTCACGCTCCACATTCTAACACTTTCAGATTTTAGTCTGCAAAGGAAAAAGCGGACCTCACGTACATAAAAGTACTTAGTTTTTTACCAAACTTCTTTATGGTATGTGCTTATAAAAGATAGCTCATCATCTAAAACATTGGAACTTGTAAATAAGGTTTTCATAAACAACGCAAATTAAAAGAAAACAAGAAACGGAGTTAGGGGGTATGTCGATTGTGCTTGCATCGGCCTACATGGTGTACGAAGCCGAATACCCTCCTCCCTCTATGGTTCGGAACTTGATATCCAGGTATGAGAGCGGACACATGTTGGTCGGCAGCGACGCTAATGCTCACCATGTCAACTGGGGGAGCACGGACATTAATGATCGAGGTGAGTTACTTTTCAACTACCTGCTAACTACTAACCTACTTATATGCAACAAAGGTAGGGATCCCACCTTCATTACTAGGAACCGTAAAGAAGTTTTGGATATAACTCTATGTAGTGTTAATCTATCTGAACTGATCGAGAGTTGGCGGGTTCTAGACGAACACTCCTTCTCTGATCATCGTTATATTGAAATCGTATTGAACTTTTCTTTTACCAGCCCAAAAGTGCGCAAAAACCTAAAAAACACGGATTGGCGCTCTTATAAAAGGTTATTTGAGGATAGGCTGACCAGCGAACCTCTTATTGAACCTAACTGCATCGGGGATCTAGAGAACATGGTGAACGTTTTTACGATGACCTGCTCAAATGCCCTAGAGCAGGCTTGCCCTGAATCTAAACAATGGGCAAACGTAAACCCCATTGGTGGTCATGTGAGTTGGACTCGCTACGCAAATCTTGTAGGAAAAATTTCAACAAAGCCAAAAGACTTAATCTCGAACTGGTATTTCAGGAGTACAAAAAGTCTCTCCAGACCTATAAAAAAGCTTTAAGGGCGGCAAAGAGATCTTCGTGGAGAAACTTCTGCGGCGGCATCGAGGGTGTTTCCGAGACAGCCAGGCTAAGGAAGATTCTCTCAGGATCCTCTAACCCGATAGGTTTCTTGCAGAGGCAAGACGGTTCCTGGACCTCTACGGGAAAGGAAACCCTTGAACTGCTACTAGATACTCACTTCCCTGGGAACACAACTGCGGAGGAAAGAACTCCTCCGTTTATTTCTTCCAACCCCGTCAGCATACCGGTTTCGGAAGAAAAGGTTAAATGGGCTATCCAAAGCTTTAAGCCATACAAATCTGCAGGGCCGGATGGGATAATACCTGCTCAGCTAATTAAGACACTGGAGGTGTCTGCAAAATGGCTCTCTACTATTTTCAGAGCCTGTTTCAAACTTAATCATATACCGTTGGCATGGAGAAATGTCACGGTTGTTTTTATTCCTAAAGCTGGTAAGGCCTCATATACTAATCCAAAGGATCTTAGGCCTATCAGTCTATCATCATTTGCTCTTAAGGCACTTGAAAGGATTGTTAGTTGCCACCTGTCCGATACCATCGACAGTCGACTACTGTCTAATGACCAGCATGCCTACCGCAAAGGCAAATCTACTGAGACTGCACTCCATAGCTTGGTCGGCTATATTGAGAAGTCTCTCAGTGCCAAGGAATTCTGTCTTGTAGCCTTCCTGGACATTGAAGGCGCCTTCAATAATGTGCTTCCAGAAGCCATAACTGGCGCCGTTAGGGATCTAGGAGCCGAATGCTCACTGGTTGAGTTTATAGGCCAGCTACTCAGTTGCAGAGTAGTAAGGGCTAAGCTGGGTGCGAGCGAATTGTCGCGGCACGTGTCGAGGGGGACGCCACAAGGAGGTGTCCTATCCCCACTTCTGTGGAATCTCACCGTTAATACGCTACTGCGAGATACGGTATGGGGTGGCGCAAAAGTTGTCGCGTACGCTGATGACGTCGCGATCGCACTCAGGGGAAAGTTTCCGCAGACACTATGCGAGCTGATGCAACGAGCGCTTCGGGAGGTATCCAAGTGGTCCACCCAATGCGGGCTCAGGGTCAGCTCAAGTAAAGTGGAACTCGTACTCTTCACGAGAAGGTATAAAGTGCCTTCGGTGACCCCACCGGTACTAAATGGTACCCGGTTAAGTATTTCTACAAGTGCCAAATTTTTAGGCGTTGTTTTAGATAGGAAGCTGAACTGGAAAGAGAACCTGGTTCAACGTCATGAAAAGGCTTCCATAGCCCTCTACACTTGTAAGAGAGCCATAGGCCAAATGAGGCTTTGAACGCCATTTTAGACCTCCTTCCTTTAGATTTGGTCGGACAACAGACGGCAGCGATGACTGCTTTGAGACTAAGAGAGACATCCCAGTGGCACCCTGAATGCCAAGGGCACTCTAGTATTTTGAACAAGTTCTGCTCTATTCCGAGCAGCACGGACCGGTGTGCTTGGACATCGGTAAATGAAAGTAACTTTACTACACGAATTCCAAGCAGGGAGGAGTGGAAACCTGAGTTTCACACTCCACCTGAGAGCATTGTCATCTATACAGATGGCTCGAAACTCGATAATCAGGTAGGAGGGGGCGTTTTCTCACGAAACCCTCTCCTGCAAATTTCCTTTAGGTTACCAGATCA
Source organism: Anomoia purmunda (assembly GCA_951828415.1). Taxonomy (NCBI): domain Eukaryota; kingdom Metazoa; phylum Arthropoda; class Insecta; order Diptera; family Tephritidae; genus Anomoia; species Anomoia purmunda. The sequence continues at coordinate 73,979,932 of OX639994.1, read as the reverse complement.
CTGCAGCGTCTTCCAGGCTGAGGTCTCAGCTATCATGGAAGCGGTGAAGAAGATAGGGACCGGGATTATAGGAAGAGACATCTTCATTTTTAGTGACAGCCAGGCTGCAATCAAAGCTCTGAGCTCTCTCACGTTTAACTCGAATATCGCGCTGGACTGCCGCCGATCTCTACAGGAGATGGCTAAGCAGAACAGACTGTACCTCATTTGGGTCCCTGGTCACCGGGACATAGAGGGAAACTGCATGGCAGATGAACTTGCAAGACAAGGTACGACCAAGCAGATTCTTCAGGATAAAGAACGCATTGGTATGCCGTTTGCCACTTGCAAAATGCTACTCAGAGATCTTACATATAAACAAGCTGACAATAGATGGAGGCAAAATACGGCCTGTCGAACCTCAAGGCAGACGTGGCCTAAATGGGATCGGAAACGGTCGCGCAGCGTTCTCTCTCTAAGAAGGGAAAACATTTCGAATGTGATCGGGGCTCTAACAGGGCACTGTCTGATAGGTATACATGCTGAAAGGTTGGGAGTGCCCCTCCGAAGATGCTGTAGGAGCTGCAAGAATGACGAGGAGGAGGAAACGATCTTGCATCTACTGTGTAAGTGCCCTGCACTGTGTAAAAGCAGGATGCGACATCTGGGATCACCGTTTCTGGATGACCTTAGTAAGGTTTCTAGCACCGAGGTAAATTGTCTGTTGAAGTTTATCAATGAGGCAAACTGGTTTAGTAAGGGGTAATTTTTCTTTTTGGGATGGTACAAAACTTTTCTTGTGGTAACACAATGGGCCAAATATTGGCCTAAGTGAGCCGCTGTAGGCGGCTGCCACTCCAACCTAACCTAACCTAACCATTAGTGATTTAGTAAAAGCTATTTTTGAGGAAGAGCTCCCGAAAATTTTATGAAGAGGTGCAATGACTTATAAAAGGTTTTAACCCCGTGACGCATTCATACAAAGTTCTATCGAAAAGGATCGACACACACCATCTATTTGTCGGCTTTAAATCAGCTCTTGACAGCACGAGAAGAAGTTTCCTATATGCCGTGATATGTGAATTTTGTATCACTGCAAAGCTAATACGGCTATGTGAAATGCCGCTATGAACAACACCACCACTTCAGTCAGAATTGGAAAAGGCCTCGCCGAGCCGTTTGAAACCAAACTACAAACTCAAGGAAGAACCGCTTTTACCAATATGTAGACAAATGAGCAATAGAACCCTCTCTCGACGAACCAATACCACACTCTATAAGTCTCTTAACATGCCCGTGCTATTGCATGGCGCTGAAGCATGGACGCTATCAACATCAGATGAGATGGCCCTTGGAGTGTTAGAGAAAAAACTTATCCGAAAGATTTTTGGACCTTTACGACTTTGCGGCGGCCAATAGCACAGCAAGACCAGATGGTGTCCCCCATTGGCGCTAGTTAGCAAAACAAAGGAACAACCGGCGTGCCTTACTAGAATCGACCAAAATCGTGTAGGGGGGTATTGCGCCAGTTGTAGATTGATTGAATTTTTCAGTTAAAAAGGCAACAACAGTCAAAGCAGTAGAAGTCATAGTTGATATTTCAAAGATCACCACATCGCTTCATCAGGTAAGTGCGCAACCGCTGTGCCGAGCCGAAGTGTGACGTGTGTTGTTGCTTTCCACTTTCCAAGTTCCAACCATAATTCGAGTACGCCCGTCTGGCGCTATTACCAGTAATGTGGGGTTGTTGCTAGTTTTTTTTATCAAATCTAATTAATTTTGTTGGAATTTTTTTCCTTGAATGGATGAGGAACCATTACAAAAATATATTTTTAGTTTTTGACCTAATTTTATTTATGCATATAGAGTGATTTCATTTATAAAACTCAATTAAGCTAAATATTTGTTGTTGATATAATAGAAAATTTTCTGATATGATTTGACTCATCAAAACCTGAGAAAGGCGTTTGCCAACAAAATATACCGAACATGGAAAAGCCGATCTAGCTTTAATTGAAATGAAGTTTTGTACGTAATAATACCAAACTTAATTTTTTGTATTTTTTTTAGTAAATTTCCCAATTAAAGCATTACGGAATAACTTTAACTAAGTTTAAAAAACATAAGATCCAAAAGAAAAAGTTTATTTAGAATACCAGCCTCCACTCGAATAAACTTAATATCAGAGAAGTACCAATGCCTATTTCTTTTTGCAATTTTCGATTCGCATTTTCCAAGTTAGATGATACTATGCGGAGTCAATGGCGAAATGGTATCTCTTTAAGATACCAACTTACTTCTTACTTACGTAATTTTCGCTATAACCGCTCAAGCGATTTTGGCCGAACTTCTCCTACAATTTGTGGTGTGCGTCTTGATGTTGTAACACAAATTGAGGGACCAACAGTTTTACGCCGAATCCGAACGGCGAGTGTTTTTGTGAGAAGTTTTCTCATGGCAGAAATTCACTCGGAGGTTTGCCGTTGCTTGCCGAGGGGCGACCGCTATTAGAAAAAACTTTTTCTATAATGTTTGGATGTTACTTGCCCCGAGCTGGATTCGAACCTAGGACACATTTACCGTTGGCATAGTCCCCGACTGATTTTTCTTGAAGGTTGTGACTATCCGCATATTCAGGTATCTAGATATCCATCCCTACTTTCACTTGTGTTTACTTATTATTATAGAAGTAAATTTTGTCTCTTTCATTGTTACATAAATATTCTCGATAGAATCGAGTTTAGTGACGAGAGAACATCTTCGCCTTTTTAAGAGGTCTTGATTGAATAACTCATACATATTATTTTCCTTCGTGCTTCATGGAAGGAACTTCAACATTTAAGCACATCATCAATAATTCTCACATTATCGCAAGGATTTGTATGAAATAATTTTCCCTTTAAACACTAATTACTCTCTGTGCTTATTCTTTTAAAATCGTGAAATGCTCGCCTATTCGCTTTTCGAAGTAATGATTGTCAAGTTCACTTTATGAAAGAACACCGTTATCCTTCAACTTGAAGATTACTATGCCCTTTCCTCTCAACCATTACAAATTCGCACTAGCTATGTTAATCAAAGTCCCAGCTAATCGTTGACCCCTGAAAAAGAATTTTTCCTGCTTTCATGCATTTTGCTAAGTGCGCAAACTTTTTACTTATACATTTTTTACGTGCTTTCATTTTTCCTTACCTTCCGGTGGTGATCGGCTTTAATTTTGTAAATGCCTTGCAATTAAAATTAAGTTCATTTAGAGTTTATGTTGTTTAATGCCTGTTTTGCTTACAACTTTCATTCATACATAAGTTGTTTTTTTTTTTTTGAAAGCAGATGGCAAATCAAGAAATATGCTTAAATATTTAAGTGAGAGACCTTTCTGTTGATTACTTAGGGGAAATGTACAGCAATAATAATAAAAACAAAGATGCAAATTATTTAAAAAAAAAAAAAAAAATACTCAAATACTAATTGCTTTGTTGTCTGTTGTTTACTGTTTACTACCGGGCTTAGCCGGACAGCTGCTAATCTGCACAGCTTCCTCAAAAGGATACGACTATCGTCTTGAGAGGACAACAAGAAGCAAATAAATTTGCACAATCAACAGCTCCCTCGAATATTCTCGACACTAGCGAGCATAATTTATTTTTTAAAGCTTTACCCTTAAACTGCCCGCTCCCCGAACTCCGCCATTACATGTAGTGTCTTTCAGCATTTCAAGCTGCCCGCCGTCAAAGCGCATAAAAGCGCATTCAAGTACTTAACGTCAATTAAAAATTATGACAAAAAATTAGTGTAGAAAAGGCTTGGCTGTCAGACGCCAATGCCAACATCAACGCTAACGCCGACAAACGGCGGCATAATGGACAACGTAAAATGGCAGCAAATATAGAAGCAAGAAAAAAAAGCGAGCATAATAAAAGGTTTACGAAAATCTAAAACGAAAAAGGATACAAAGAAGAAAAAAAAGCGAACAAAGAAAAAGTTTAAATTTAGCTTAGGAAAAAATGCTAAAAAGCTCTTTAGCACATTTTTAATAATTAACAGCAAAATATTGCCGAGGAGCCGAACGAGTGAGTGCGATTATTCTTCTTTTTTGCTGCTGCTGTATGTTTTCTGTATTCGAGTACTAGCTGCTGCTGTTGGTCAAGTGGCGTTAATGGACAGTTAGCTGAATGCCGCTGATTGGAGTGTCAACGCTTTTCAACTTGTTTAAGTTCTACAGTAGCGCGGAATGGATGTTGAAAGGCAGCAAATGACATTAAAAGGTTGCCGTGTTCTGGCTGGCGTAAATGACCGCCGAAGCGTTGAAAATGGTATGCGTTGGAGGGAAAGGAGTATAATAGTAGATGGATGATGCGCATTAATATATTTTCTAAATTTCAGTAGCACATTTACAAAAATCTTTTAACTAATCACTAAGGGAGCGTATCTTCATCACACAAGTTTAAAATTTGGGCAGGGCGTATGAGTAACAAATTTAATCAATAATAATAATATCAATAATTTGGCGCTTACAAATTTTAATAAGATGCTTGGTATTTTGAGCACTATATAAATGCCACATATTGGAAGAAGTTCAATAGGAAGAATAATCAGTTGTATCAATTTAAATACGTTTTGTAGAAATAATAATATCATGATTGAAAGCGTAAATCTAGTCACAAGACGTTTAAGAGATTTTTTTTACCTGCAAATTGTGCAAATTTATTTAGAAAACCATGGTTTCGGGAATGTTACACACCGGTGACAGTTATATTTCCCAAAATTTAATGTTTGGCGAAGGAACCGATTATTTCGTGATTTAAGCCTAGTTTTCGAAATATGCGGAGCCACATGCCATACAGCGCGTCAAATAATCGTCTCACTCAAGGAAGGTAAACGCGTTATTTTCCTGAAAAGGCCCAGTCGATTGGCCACCGAGATTGTGCGATTTAAAGCCTTACCGTCTTTGGTGGTACAAAAATTCATTAGTGCTGGAAAGTGGAAACTTAGAACGACTTGGTACGCGATAGAGGACGAATCTTTATTATAATATGGTCCTCATTGCTCGAAAAACTGGGCGAGAATCGGATTTCGAAATTACACCAGACGCGATGGTTTAGTAATCGCTTTAACTCATCTTTCCAATAAAATAAACTTTAGATTATAATTTATGTCCTCACATTTTCTTTCAACTTAAAAAATATTGTCATTGACTCTTTAGCTTTGGCTTTGGGTTTAAATTAACTAAACACGGTATTTACTTATAAGCAAATTTATTGATGCAAAATTGCTTAATTTATCCCGTAATGCCACAAGGTCTTTATTTCGAAAAGGATGTGCTATCCATAGGAAGAAATTGTTGCAGAATCATCAGCTGAAATAAATTTGCATAGCTCGTGAGACATATGACATATTTGGTGAATTTAAAAGGTATCGCATTGAGTGCTATCGTTGCACTATGGTTATAAAGCTGTTTCATCAAAATTCTTAGTTCACACGCATATTTATATTAATAAAACATTTCCAAACGGGTTGAAAGAAGCCAAACCGAATCGAAACCGATAATTACAGTCAACTTATTCCGCTAAGGTTAATCGCAAAGTCAACAACTTCACACCTCGAACTATTATCTATTATTAAAGGTATCTTCCTATTTCAAATAGCTTTTTTAGAATTAATGTTCTAAAGTGCTTAGATATTCCCTTCAAGATTTTGTTTTGCCATTAATGCCTTTGGTATGAGTTTGAAAGTACTATCAAAATTACATTATCTTCTGTTAGTAAACCGCATAAGAATTTAGGGCATTTCATGTCTCTGCATGCCCCAACTTATCATTATTTAGCAATAGTAAAAATAGTAGTAGGAATTCGTACTAGAGCAAGTAAAAAAGTGGCAGAAATTAGTAAGAATAATAGTATAATATAGAAAAAATAGTAGTAGTAGAAAGTATTACCATAAGTCAAAATAGTAGTAGAAATTAGTAAAAAAAATAGTAGTAGCATTAATTAAAATAGTAGTAGAAATTAGCCAAAATAGTAGTGGAAATTATTAAAAAGAGTAGCAAAACTAGTAGTAATAGTAGTAGAAATTTGCAAAAATAGTAGTGGGAATTATTAAAAAGAGTAGCAGTGACCAGTAGTAGCATAAGTTAAAATAGCAGTAGCAATAAGTAGTAGCATTAGTAAAAAAAATTAGCATTAGTAGTTGCAGTGATAGTGGTAGTAATTAGTAGTAGTAGTAGTAATAATTAGTTGTGGTATTAGTTGTGGTAGTTAGCAGTAGTAGTAGAAGTTGTTGGAGTAGTAGTGGTACTAGTAATTAGGTCTTGTAGTGTTAGTAAGTAGTAGTAGTAGCAGTAGCTGTAGTGGTGAACCAGTCCCGAACTACTGAAAGGGCTTGAAATGGTCCAGAAATATCTAGTCCAAAATAGTTTCAAACTACATATGTATATAGGTACAGATGGGCATACATAGTACATATCTACATATATATTTATATATAGATGCATGAACATACATACCATACATCCAAATTGATATGTCGCTGCCTCAGTATGTCTGTTTCTTTTTATCTCACACAAGCGTCATGTCGTGACTTCGTAACGCGGTTTTGACGCGACTTGCGCGACGTATTGTAAAAAATCTTTGCCGCTAAAAAATTTTTACTTCAAAAATTAGACAAAAATCCGTTCATAATAAAAACGACCAAATGGCTTTTTGGTAATAGATCTTTACCTTTTGACGCACGATTTTCATAGACGATATTTGCCGTAAAGCGCTTGAGGATAGCTACATATTCTTATAACCTTTTATAGAGCTGCAAAGCCATATTTTACTACTAAATTATTGTACTGCGAGTTGAATACGTCTAAATGTTTGTTTTTGCTTTTTGGTTTTATAGAAATTAAAGGCTTCACTATTATGAAAAATGCTATAAACTTTCATTCGCCTGAAAAAACTCCCAACTTTCGTAATTGGATTTAGCGCATTGGCTTGCTTGCTATTTAAACATTATATTTATATAGAACTTCGTACGCGTAACTGTTTACTTTTGTAAACAATGTGTAAATATCTGCTTGACATGCACTTTAAATTTTTAAGTCACTCGGGTTGGTAAAGCACCCAGACCTTTTCCTACGCAGCATTCGAACGCCGCAGTTGCCCTTTTCACAGCTAATCTGTTTTCCCCCCGCTTACTTTGCCGGAGTACGTACGCATTATATGCTTGTTATCAGCTAACGTTGCTTTCGTTCCCTCACCCCTGTTTATGCAAAGTTTTAAATATTTGATCAGCCTCTTATGAGATTTTTCCATCTGAGCCGCAATTTCTTCTCATTTCTCCAGGAAGTGGAAATACCAAAGCAAATGTGTTTCTTAAACTTATGTGTGCGTGTGTGCGTATTGAAGTCGATTCTCATTCCACATGAAGTTAAAAATAAAAGTTTGTAAAAATCCTTGAATACAAATGTACATATGTTTTTGAAGTTTAGCTGCACCCATTTGCAAGTTACAACACAAATCCAGACTAACTCACTGATCCGATTATAGTGCCCTGTCGCGTGAAATGATAAAAGCGATGAGAGTTAAATGTTCCACATTTCTAAGGGTCACCGGAAATATGTAAAATTGTCAATGATTTCAGGATCCACATGTATACCCGCTTCATTATTTTCGATACAAATTGGAATCTAAATAAATCGAACGCTATTTTTGTGCGGTTCTTTAATGGCGAGTCTAAATCTCATTTGGAGATTAAATGCAAATATACAAGGTATACTTTTTCTTGAATTCCACATTTGCTATTTATAAAAGCCTTTCGGTTTCTACGAGCTGTGAAAAGAAAATCGGCAGAATATTCGTCAGCCTTGTTGCGATTCACTCATTATTAGTACGAAATAAAACAAAATTTCCTAGATGTCTAAAAATCCCGAAAGAGAACTCACAAGGTAGCGTTGAAAATAGACGACCTTCTAGCTTTAGGACTCAAGATATTCAGATTTTGTAAATATGTAAGTAATAGCAAATTGTTCATCATTCACACAAATTTATTGCTGTTACAAAATAAACCAGTTTGAAACCCCGATTTCTCGTAGTATACTATCGCATTAAATCAACCAGTACCTCGTTAAGAGTATATACATGTTTACGTACTTACGCTGTTAAATGCATACATACAAACATCTTAATATATTTACATATATATGTGTACAAAAAATAGCTACAAAATCCTTTAAAGGTATTTACAAAAACTGGTTCCTCTCATTTAATTTTCTTCACAACCAACCAAAGACAACAGGCTTAGAAAGGACCAAAGTCGACCTGCAGCTTAGCAGCTGATGATACTCGATGACAAGAAAAACTTTCATCACGTACATACTGACATACATATCTTACTTATGCACTTCTTCAAATACAATAAATTCTACTTAAGGGAGCAACATAGGTGAAAAGTGTGGGTAGCCCAAGAAATGGCAAAGGATTCGATTGCGTTAGGTTAGCGGCGTGAGGCGAATAATTTTTTGTTTTTCAAACAGATACCAAGATAACAAAATGTACTTAAATTTATTTTGAAAAAAGAAATTAGGAATTTAGGATGGGGCTGCAGAAATTCGTAAATATATAAAGCAAAAGGGATACTGTTGCAGAAAAGTAGCATTGAAACAATCAAGGAAAGGAATGAATTAAAGGAATTAGTTAAAAAAAATTAGGACTGCAAAGATGTTTATTTGTGCAATACATTTCAGCTTTATTTATTGAAGTTTTTTTCTTCTTTTTTTTTTTGCTTCTTTCATATATAGGGAAGTTTCGTTTCGAACTTTCCCACTTAGTGCTGTTCCTTATTTGAAAAATTGTCAGGTTAGTTTTGAAGAGAACGCTTAAAACGAAAGTCAAGAATGACCTCTGTTCGGGGGGCGAAACCAGCTTTATATTCGAGGTTCATACTTTCAGCGAATGGACGAAGTCATATAAATCGACTATCAATTACGTTTGCGGATACCACTTATAATAATTGTTTTTTGAATATTGTAATAAGAAATATTACAAAATCTAATTTTAGGAATATGTAACTAATATTTAAAAATAACCGCTTCCGTTTTGGCTTGCGCGCTGTATCGAACCCACATTCGGTAAACCTAACCTCAATAAAATAACCATTAGTGTCTTCGCCATATGTCTTGCGTTAGTCGAAATAAAATAATACATATTTTGAAACTAAATTTAGTAAATGCATATTATTTAGTCAGAACCTGGTTTTCTATTGCCCATAGAGATACACTTTCTGTATCAATATGAAAGAGAGTGTAATCTTAGCAAAATGTACATATACAACAAAGAGCCTGCGCAAAGTTTAATTTACTATAGCAAATAGTATAAGAGCTTATGTCGTCAAAACACTAATTAAATCGAATCGGATTCTAATAAAAGTCACATTGCCTTAATCCATTTCCTTCCTCTGTTGCGTATACGCAACGTTACTTTCAAAAAATTCGTATATGCAGTGTGTGTGATGTATTCCAATACATTTTTTTTTGTTCGAAAGCTATATCCTTAGACTTTCTTCCCCTTCATATCTAAACCACCTACGAAATACACACTCTTGTATATGTAGACACATGTTAATTGTTTTTTATTTGACGTGGAAATCCGTTCACATTAAGGCAAGGAAAAATTATAATTGGTTTGCGAATTATCTGGGTGGTATTATGCGTGTTCTGGGTGAGTTTCGAATCTATGTTGCGTGTACGCAACATGACGTCACGGTATTGCTAGATGCCGAAAAAATATGAATTAATTCAAATAAATATTTCAGGGCTAACTGATTGGTATGTTGTAAAAATTCAGCAAGTTTTCATTAATATATCAAACTTTTTAATTTGAATAAAAAAAAACTTTTGAGTACGCAGTTTAGTGACCCAATTAATTTAGCAAATACCATCCGATTTTTTGACATTTATTTAAAATTTTGGTATTACGCCAATCTTTCACATAACGGATAAAATCTATCCCGTTATTTTAATTCTTTTCGCAGACGTTTTGTATAATTTCTGCCATATAAATTGCCTGCTTTCAATTAAAAAAGTTTCCAAGACCATAATATAAGATATTAAGAAAAAAAAATAAACCGGAATTCAGCACATCCACTAAAATTTAATGAGAATTATAAGCAGCAGTTACACAGCAGCAAATTTAAAATTTTCATAAAAATTCTAAAGTTAGAAATGTTTATGACGATTTGTAAAATTTTTATAAATTTTGCACAAAGTTTCAAATTCCAATTTATATGATTTTCGTATACTACAAACCAAAGTTTTATAAGAAATTTGCGAAGAATTTATCATGCAAAATATTGTGAATATAAAAGAAAAAAGAATCAACATTTGGTGAAGTTGTTTGGATCCCTCTATACACTTCTGTCTAGATTTTTGGATCTGCTTCTTTTTATATGTTTAAAGCTTAGAGATTGATCTTCTTTTCTATTATTCTTTTTAAGCCATGTGACTGACGAAGTTTCTTTGTTAAAAATAATGGTCCCTTCTTTTGATATATTAACTAGCTCCGGAGTTACAAACGAAAATATGATTGCAAAAGGTAAATGTACGTACTTTAACACGAAAATGTGTTAAAACATTTTCGCTACCGGTGACACTCAAAATAATTAAACTAGCAACTTTTCCAGCTAGGTCACTTAATTTCTTTTGTTAATATGTAGAGATATTTCGCATCGTCAAACTAAAAAAATGTAAATAAAACTTGCTCTTTGCCTATTGAAAAAAAAAATTATTTTAGAATTATCCGTTATGTTGAATTTAATATTCGTAATTTACCAAACGAAATTTTATATTAATAATGAACTGCTTCAGAGAATATCTGCAATTACATAAAATTTTAGTGATACCCAAATTATGAACAATTTTTTCAATAACGAAGCAAATAATCGCATAATAACTATTTTAAAAATTCTCTAACCAAAATTTTCACTTTTCACAATGCGTTCACCTAAAACTTTCAACCATTATAAAAAATGATAAGGACAAGCGGTCTACTCAATTCCTCGGTCATTAAAACTGTTTTGAAGTTGTTCGTACTTCATAAAATTACCGCAATTCAAATAACAAGTGCCGAACAAAAGTAAAACAAAAAATGGTCAAATAAAAATATTCAAATTTATTATGGTTTCAGAACGATGATAAGTTTCTATTCAAAGTTATATTTCGATAAAGGTGTGGTTGCCTCCCAAAGGCTCTACTTTACAATATTTTTTTTTTAACATGCTTTCAACAATACTGAAGCCAATTACTTTCACCACCTGCGGGTAAACATATCAATTGGGAAGACGTAGCAAATAAAACACAATAATATACAGAATATTGAAGCCAACTGGTTGCCAACTGCAGTCGGCCGCAAATATTCAGACATATCAGGAATTCTGAAAAATACAACAATTTCAAACAAATATTGTCGCATACAACGAAACGAAGTTAAAGCTTTCGCCTGAGACAAACTATGTACATATATTTGAATGGGTACACTGCCTTGTTAGAAAAGAAGAGAAGTAACGAGAGGTGTGTGGCTAAAGGCAGGTGAGCGACAGCTACAGTAACTTTGGCAACTTTTCTACCGATTATTCAGCTAACGTTGCACTCACATTTGTACATACATATGTATGTACATGTAAAAAAGCTACCCTGCCGGAATAGAATTACTTTAAAAAAAATTCAAAAAGTCCTTTTTGAACTACAAGTGTTTTAAATTCTTCCTTTTGCTTGACTATTGCTTTTTTTCTTTCTTTTTCCAACTGACTTTATTAAAAAGGCGATGACCTAGGAGCAAGTCAATTATCTGACTTTTCATTCGAATTCAACTACTTTTAAATATTTGTGACAGAAAGAACATCAAAGTAAATTTTTTTCCAGCGGTTTTCTTTTCAACTATAAGAAATTCCGTTAATTTAAAACTAGTCTAATTACTAACTCCTTTCAATCCAGTCCGTTTCCAATTATTTAAAAGTATGTGGAGTCAACTTTATAGTAATTATATAATTTTATTTTTCGTTTAAGAAAAACATACATTTTAACTTTAATTCAGTACGCAAATGAAAAATAAGTACACAACTATTTCGGGCATCAGTTGCTTAATGTATTGTAAGTGTCAATTTCTTGTTCAATTATGTACACTGCTTTTCAGGCAAAAAATCAGGCATAGGGGAGGCTAATACGTATTCTCTGAACTCAAAACACTCATTTTTTTTAATTTTGGTTTGGGTAGGGTTATAAGATAACGGTTATTTTTGTATTTTTTTTTCTTTTGGGATATGACTTCATTGACAATTTTGCATTGCTTAACTGCCTATCTTGTTCGAAAGACAATCCATGCGCTTTTAACGACAAAAAACTTATTGGGATTGAATGAAAACAAGTTGGTTTTCAAATTTTCTTCAAATTTTTGGCGATTTTTTTAACCTTATGTTAAAAGTAAGAACCAAATAAAAGACAATTTGCAATGAATAAATTCATCTTTCATTAAGGATCCAATTATTGAAAATGTGCATTGATTTAAATGTGAACATTTTTTATTTTTTTTTTATATCTTTAAAAAACAGTCGGTCACATAACGGAAGGTTTTGTTGATTGTATTTGTATTTATTGTCATATATTGTATAATTTTGGTAAGATTATGCATTTTATAGAGAAACACAACAGATTTGTTATATTCTAGCGTATTTTAGAGTTTGAATATAATGGGTAAACAGTAATCCTGCTACGAAACTATGAGAGCCATAATTGTTAAATTCAAACATTTAAAAATTTCAAAAATAATGGTTTTCAAACCTGTACACTATTAGAAATAGAAATAGAACCGTAAAAAAAAGTTCCACGATATCAAGGATCTCAAATAGCAACGACTAGGAAAGACGAACTCATAATTTGTGAATCTAAAAAATACCCTCAAAAAACCGCACATGATATTTGTGTGTGTTTTAGGTGAAAACAACGCTTCTCCATCGATAGAAGCAGTTGAGAGACGTTTGAGAGAAAAAGGTTAATTTGGAAGGATTTCTCGGAGGAAACCCTTGCTAACGGAGCGAAATCGCAAGAAAAGATTGGAGTTTGCGATCAAACAGCGCGATTGGTCTATTAAAGATTGGAAAAGAGTGGTTTTTCCTATCAAACAAAAATAAATCGACTTTCATCTGATAGAAAATATTACGTTCGGCGTCCCCAACTAAAAGCGCATGACCTTGAGACTTGGTGGTATATAGAACAGCATAATTAATTTAACCTGCATTTGTTTCAAGGTAGTTGACTTCCAACTAATTTTTAAATATTGATAAATTGTTTAGACATTCTGCTTTTTCCGACAGGGTAATAACACGCATGTACATATATTTGTTGTATATATTTCTATAGAATTAATCCTCATAAAATATCCGGCAGCCGATGATTTGTGTGGAAAAAGTTGTAGCACAAACAAAATATTCATAGCAGCTGTAGAGCTGCAACAGCAGAAAGTTGTCAATGTTAGAGTGATGATTAAGTTGTCAACTATGCACATGTAGAATACAAAAATGCAACAGCAAGCTTTGAATCCAACCGCAGCAAGCATTCGATTGCGTATACGCATTGCAGGTAGAATGGACCAACTGGCGATTACTCGTACTAGGAGAGCAAATGCAGTTGAAGCTATTTTGCATAGATATACATATATGTGCCGTAAGCGTTCGATTTAATGAATGCGAAAGCATGTACCGAAATGTATGCAACGGCGTGTATGTTGCAAATACAATAACAACAACAATAATTCAGCAATGGCGTAACACATTCCGGAGGCTGCAAGCCAAAATGTCAGTCTAGAAATGCAGCTGCTGCATGCTACTACGGTGCAACAGCAGCACGCCTACTCAAATCAAATCAGCCAAAGCTTGGTAGGAGCTATTGAAGATAGAAATACAAAAGAAAAATAAATATGTATGTAAACCAAAACCTGCATGCTTTAGAAGAAAGGCTACTCAGCTCCTCGAGTGGTTGTGGTTGGCTGAGAGAGTACGCCCTGGCTTAGAGTACCGTGCATCTAATTAAGGCGCACCAATAACACAAATCAAAACAATAATTATGCATGCAAGTAGAATATAGTAAAATATAGAGCCAGGCAATAACGTAAAATTAAAATTAACTAATATGCATGTGTATATGTAAATGCAGAATGTGGAAAACATTTGGTTTAAAGAGAAAAACAACAAATAAGAAGAATTGTGACTCCTTTATGCCACCAAATGCTGAGATAGTTAAATGCATATCTGCAAATATTTACGACGTTAAAATTTTCCACAAAAAAAATAATAATTTAGGAGTCTCGATAAGTTAATGAAAATTCAGTATTTTTGTAAGGGCACGCGAGGGACCTAGGGTTTTGTGCAATCATCGAGATGTTAATTTATTTAGCAGATTTTCGGTGCCAGGACATTATTTTGTCCAGTGTGATGAGCTGAGGGTAAAACTCTGTGGAGAGAGAAAATAACAAACAATTCTATTAACATATGCGTTATTTAAAATATATTTCGAAAAACCAACTTACCACTTCAATCTGCTTTGGGGATTGTCAAAGTGCTAGAAGGAAACAACGGGTTGCTTTATCTTCGGAGAGGCCGCAGTATTTAGCAGAGCCTTTTGACGAAAGCGATAAGTTAGGGTTGCCATTTGGCGAAGGAAGTGAGCACTGTGTTTGTTTGGAAACAAACTCGGAATATTTTTTAATCAGTTTTAGCAGGGCAATACTTTGAAAATGGAAATAGCGATATTCGGAGCCATCACTGAATCCACCGTAGTACGAATTTTCTTGAAATATACGAAAAAAACAACAACGGAAACCATCGTAGTACGAACGTTGCACCTACTTTTAATGCATGCCTTCGTCGCTATTCGGACTTAGAGATGCCATTTTTTATCTTGAGGACATCTACATGGCCGGTCATAATTGTTGGTATGTTCGGTCTCGCGTTTGTACAGCTAATGCTGCTTGAATAAACGAAGGAAAGGTTTGAGATAGCGCGTAAGGGGTTAAGCCAAGTATGCGTAAATTTGTTTGTTGATATCATAATCATTCATTATTGGGTATGTTTTGATTTTTAAGGCAAATATTAGATCGATATTTTTAAAAGTAATTTAAATACAAAGTGGTTTGACACGGGGAAAAGTTGTGATGTTTGTAAAGTCTTCAATTTATTATAATCGTTCAAAATATATCAGCAGTCCACATCAGGAAATTTACGTAGCAAATAAGGTAAGGTACGAAATATTCTGGCCAGATTAGTTATATTGTCATTGCAAAATTGGAATGTCTCTACATTTCTGAGAATTTTATTACCTAATAACAAAAAATAATATTAAAATTTTTCTTTTTTTTACTAAAATATATTTTAATAAATTCATGAAGGTTAATATCGAATAATTATTAGAAGGTACCGGCGAAAATCAAACAATGTTTGGGTGCTATGTACGAGCATTATTCCTCTTGGTATTCCACCGTAAAAGAACGGCCGACATCATTTTCCTTAGGAAAGTAATTTATCGATGATAAACCGCCCCCAGAAGGGCCATTCGAATCCATTACGAAAGAAAACGTAAAATTTTGTGGATGAGACAGTGCTAGAAGGCAGGTGGCTAAAAACTTGACTTTTAAAAATAAGAAATCTCAGAATCCTTCAAGAACATTTGGGAATAAATGAGGTCCGTGCAAAATGGATCCCAAAGCTTATTTTTGCTGTTCAGTAATTAGAAAGAGAATGGACCGTATTTAGTTATTATCTCTCTGTGAAGGCCGGCAGAAAAAAAATTTTGTTTAACTGTTACTAGTGAAGGTACCGTGATTATTTATCATGATCCTCTGCCAAATAGGGAACCGATAAAATGGCTCACTCCGAACTCACCGCGATCAAGAAAATCAAAGGTGAGTTAACCTCTGAAAAAATTGCCTACTATATTTTGGTATTCCAAAAAAAATTAAACTGGAACGTAACATAAAAATAAGAGGCAATTATTATAATTTCTATCTAAATGAGTTGCGAGATGCTTTTAAAAAGACCTCGAGAAAAACTTTCGCGAGAAGGATTGTTGCTTCAAACATCGGGTGGTTCTTTGGCTCACGTTAAGGAGCGTGGTTTCACTGAGCTGGACCAACTCGCCTTGGACCCGAACGAATACTATTTATGTATTATTTACATTGAAATTCGAAATACCACACTGATAAAGTAGATTGAAATCAAGATTATATTGAGAATTAATAATATTGACTTGATATTTACCTTTCAATTTATAGTTCAGGACATAAATAATGAGATAATGAAAATTTGTTAACTAGAAGTTAACAATTCATGCTGAGTGTGTAGAGTGTGCTAGTTTCTTCCGAAGTATAACGGGTTCAACTCTCGGTCGGGTAAATATCATCAAAAATTGTAGAAACGCTTTTCTTCAATAGCCACCGTTCTTCGGCGGCTCTCAGTTTGTGGTATAACATCAAGACGCACAATACAAATCGGAGGAAAATTTTTTATTAACAATTGTAGTAAGACAGAGATGTGAGAAATCGGAACCAGTCTAAACCACTTCCTTCTAGCAACGGCGGTTTCACGCTTCAACATTTACTCGCGCATATGTATTTTAGTTTTGATTTTTTTTCTATAATCTTTTTACATCACTGATATGGGATATATGTACATATATAAATTCCCCTTACGAGTTAGTGGATATGTCAATCGCAAATATACTGTTTCCAATACTGACATTGCGCAGCTGGCGTTTTCGTCGTTGCACACCTTGGTGTTACATTTCAGTAGTTTGAAGAAATGGCAATATACTTATCTATATACATATTTTGTTTTTGCGTAGGCATGCAAACAACTGGCAATTGTGGCGCAACTCCAACACGTGCCACACAATAGCGATTTTGTGTGCAACCAAGTCATCATGTCATACACCCACATGCAGTGGTTGGACACAGGGAAAGAGAAAAGTAACAAAGAACAAAAAACAAAAAAACTATTTGTGGCAGGCGGCTTTAAGTCGAGTCTTTTGTTGTTGCTACTATGTTATTTGAATGCTATTACAATTGCTACTGCTACTATATGGTAGTTATATTTCCGTTAGCAGCTGCACTTGCTACTAGTGCAACAGTAGCAGCATATTTGTGGTAAGAGTTTCCACTTCGCTTTAACTTTTCAAACAGATTTGCACACTGGCCAAATTGAGTGGCAAAACTGTGCTAGAGATACAGCTGGTAACTTTCTTTTTCTCCTTTTGATTTACCTTTTTCTGAGCTTATTTTCTTTTCTGTTTGCTGCAGGTGTGAGGAGTGTTAACGAAATTTGTTGCTGCATACCAGAACATACCCTGTTCCGCTGTTTCTGTTTCTCTGGCATTATTTTACTTACGTCTGTGCCATTTAGTCAATCACATTTTTTAATCTTTTTTCTCTAACGAAAATCTCAATTTTTAATATACCCAAGCTCTGCGTATTTCACAATCTGTTTGGATCTTATCACTTTTCTTCTTAAGATATTTCGTTTTGTATGATCTTTAATATTTTTTTATCTTGCATTTTTTTTTACTTTCCAAGAGCTTTGTTGTCTATATAGTTATGCAATTTCTTGGGCTAAAGTGATATTTAATTTTTAAATAAATGGATTTATATTTTAAACACCTTCCCTCTGTGTTTTTTAGTTTTCTCGTGAAGGTTTAGACAGAGGAAAAATTTTTCAAAACTGGTGTCCTGCTAACAATTAAACTTACGAATTTAACTTAAAATTAGGACATCAGTTTGTTACCTTCCCGGTGATAAGAATAGACACGATATCCGGGTGTCGTTTGATAACCCGACGCCTTGTCAAGATTATTCAAATTTAGTGACTGAGTGCGTTTTTCTTCATTTTTTTAGACCCTTCTGACCTTAAAATCGATATGTGTTTTCCGAAGTAGTGGATAGAATCTGGCCCTTTAATATATCATATATTTTGAATGAATATATTGTATTAACATTCAATGAATCTTTTGTTTTTTTATTTATAAGGAAATCATTTAACATTTCGCTCATGCAATTGAAGCACACTGTACATGAGTGAGTCCTTCTGCAGGCCAGTTTTTTTTTACAAAAGCAACATATACGCTGTGTTTTTCTATCCTTGTAACAACCTTCGCATGGTCTGCATCTTTTTTGATTATCCGGCAGTTGCACTATAAAACATTTAGCTGGTTGTGGATCAGTATGAGGAGGATATTGGTATCTTAGTTTCGAAAGTAATGAGAAGGACGAGGAAGACTTTGGATTTCCTAGAATTCTACCCATAAGGTAGAATAACATATGATTCTTCATTACATAGTACTCAAAATGAAGCGATTTTGTACAGGTATAGTTTCGTAACAAAGTCATTGAGTTTCAAATCGATTGCAAGCTTTCTATTGGGTATATTTTATTTAAATAATAAAATTTTGGTAGAACCCTGCCCAAAGGTCAACGAACGGATATATATGATAATGATTCCCCATATTCTAATATCTTTACTATAGGCAATTCTTGAGTTGTGCCGGGTAAAAAATAATTAATTTTTTATGAAACATAAATTCCCAATTTTCAATATTTTTCTGGAAAGTTATCCATCATAACAGATCTGTGTAAAGTTAGAAGATCCGTAGCAAGGTAAAAAGTGTTGGCACTTTGATGTAATTGATGTCAAAAATAGCTGCAACTAACTTAAAGATCAACTTTATATCGACTTTGACTACGGGGTATTTTTTTAGCTGCACGAAACTTATTCGAATTAATCTATATTAAACCATAAATATATAAGAATGTATGTTTCCAATATAATCTAAGTCAGCATACTTTTCAAACATCATCAATTAAGTAAAGACTTTCTATTCTTGCGCCATCTAGCGGGCCAATATTTCGTGAAAGTATTTCTCTTCGCACCCCTAGTATGCGATTTCAGCGCCACCTAGCGGATATATTTTTGATAAAGGTATTTCTCATTGCGCACCCATTATACGTTTTTAATTTCATTAAAATCGGTTCACAAATACAGATTTTCTGAATACCTTGACTCTAGCGCTACCTGGCGCACTTATTTAAAAAAAAAAGTATTTTTTATTTCCCCAGAACCGTACGTTTCTAAAATCATCGTCAATAGCGGACCATAAATACAAATTATCTGGCTCATCGTATTTCGACTCATGCGCCACCTAACGGATTAAAATATAGTCTTTGCCTGTGCCATGGCTCTAAAGAACATTCTGTCAAAATTTGGTTAAAGTCTGTTCATCGGGTTTTGAGCCAAATTGCAACAAAGAAAACGGACACATTTCGATATTTGCGATATGCGCTTTAGATATACAAATTTTTACGCTTTAAACTATTCACTTAAAAAAAAAATTAGCCGCAATTAACCAAATTTTCATAAATCTTAATTATTAACACAAAATTTCGTAGCAAAATTTTCATCATTATGTTTTTCGAAAATATCATTTTATGTCGTCATCGTTTTATGTTCCTGATCCAAATCGATATATTTTCTTAATATTTTTTGTTATGAAAGGATATAATTAACAATATAGTACACCGTTATGCGCATTGTTAAAGATATCGTTTTGTTTCATTTAACCCAATTATGAGACAAAAAATAATGTTTGTTTCAGTTCACACACACTTAGGTATTGTGTAGGAAATACACTTTTCCCATTCCCCTTAAAAGTTGTTTCTCGCACATTACCATCATTATTCAACTAATCAAACATCCTGTTTGCTCAACGCTTCACCTAAATTACATCCACCCACAATTGCTTGTAAGATTGCAGATTATAGAAACTTGCCGCAATTTGATTATAAACACACATACATATGTATGTACTTATGTAAACAACTAAATCTATATTTATTTATACTAACTAATACTGCATTTAAGCTTTCTATTTGAACATAGAATTCTTCGCTTCTTCGCTATCTTAAAAATATAAAACAAAGGCGAATTTCCAGCTAAATAAAATAAGAGAAATTAAGCGTAAAGCTTTTGGTGTACATATGTATGTACATATGCACATATGTAAGTATAAATGTATGTAGTTAGGTAGACATACAAAAATTCTGTACAAACACTTAAAGCTTAAGTCAGACAGGAAATTATGCTAAAAGCAGACAGCACAGACAATACAGAGACAGCGTACAACAAACCATGAGCGCTGGCAGGCAGACAAAGAGGCAGTCAAATCAAAACACAAACAAAAAAGGAAGTGGTAAACATTTTCTGTTTGTTTTTTTTCTAACACTCTTAGTCACGGTTGCATGCGAGCTGTGGGCAATAAGAAGCTACGATGTGCAAAGATGACTAGGGAAAGAGGTCAGATTGTTGCGGCGAGGGTCCATGCAGGCGACGAAATTGCCACCAAATATGACTGCAAATTTCACACCTGCGCCCACTGTACACCAACCGAAATGAAAAAGGAAGAAATATACCCAGCCACTCAGCACAACGCCCACACCAAGCCACAACAAATAATGAAGATGGCAAACAAATAAATGCATCGCTGAGTTGTTGTACATCTCAGTTGGCTTGATTGTTGACAATAAATGCAACAGCAGTGACAGCAGCAGACGCGTCATCAGACGCACCTTGCATTTTATTGGGGCTAACATTCGTTGGCCAATGCGTGTAAAGAAAAAGCAACGTGCATATGGCTGAGTCAATATACAATGAAAGTGCGTAGACAAATCCAACAACACTTAGCATTGCATATGCGCATAGATATTACTTAGTATGTACGTACATATGTTTGTACATACGAGTATCTATGTATGTAAGTTTATACGAGTAAATGCCATTCTATGCACAGGTAAATAAACAATGAATCAACGTTGCTACCGGTGTTTACACGCCCGCGGCCCTTTTGTCGCTTTTATCTTTTGAATGTGAGTTTTGTTTTTTTTTTTGTAGTTGTAAAACAATAAAACAAACACAAAACAATAAGTGAATTGCTTTAAAAGTATATTTGTATGTAATGGCACTACACATGTATGTGTGTATGTACATTAGGCTTGTAAGGCAATTGCTTTTAATAATCACGTGAAGATGAAAAACGCCAAAGTGAAAATGCAGCCCGCCAGCCAAACAGGAAGTACAGTACTTGTACGAGTGTAGTATGTGTATTTGAAATGTTGAAATTTGTTTTGTTGAAAAAATCATCATTGCAGCTGCCAAGAAGTTCCTACGCACGCACTCACCTGAAAGGGTGCGTTGGTTTGGTTTATGTTTTTAGCTTTTTCTTAATATCTACTTCTTTTTCTTTTATTGGGTGATATGAGAGTGTGCACTTAGGTGAAGTCTGATTGCTCGGGGTTGCGGTGGTGTTGATATAAAATTGCAGAGATTGATGCTAAAAGCACGCACGCACTCGCTCACTACGAGTAGATATATGAAGATAATTGGGCGCGGTGAGCGAGTGAGTTAGGAAAGGTGGATTAAGATGTTGATAAAACTGTACAACAAACGAGACCAAGCCGGATTTTGTTAATATTTTCTGAAAGTATACCCACTTGCGAGAAAACCGAAGTTAAATTTATAAATAAAGATATAACTAGGTTAGGTTAGGTTACTGTGGTAGTTCCCCAAAGGGAACTCACATAGACATAGTAAGAGTCCGTTGTGATACCACCTAAATTAACCTGAGAAACGTTGCGTGCCCCGAATGAAGTCACGCAAATTACCAATCTCCACTCCAGAAAGGTGTTCTGGAGAGCTAAAGAAGTACGAGCCTAGGTACTTGAACCTCAGTCTCGCAAATGCAGGGCAGCTGAGCAGAAATTGACAAGATGAATCCACCTCATCCTCCTCCATACAGCTGCGGCAGAAAGGGTCAGAGACTATTTTCAGCCTAACCGCGTGAATACCCAACGGACAATGCCCAGTCAAACCACCAACCAGGGTCGAGAGTTGCCGCTTAGTAAGCGACATCAGCTCCCTTGAGCGCCCGCGATCCACTCTCGGCCAGAGGGACCTTGCAGTTCTGCATGTCGTGGCAATTTCCCAGCGCTCGCTGAGACGACATAGAGCCCATCTGTCCAGGAGAAGCCCATAGGCAGTCAAAGGAGCCCCCACCCCCTCCCTGCAAGGAGAAATGACTTCTAGGGTACCTTGCCGAGCAAGCTCATCAGCCATGCAGTTCCCTGCAATGTCGCTATGGCCCGGTACCCAAATTAGTCTAACGTCGAGATATTCCGAGGCGGCTGCGAGGGAAGTCAGGCATTCCCTGGCCAGTTTTGATCACACCACTAACGATCCTAAGATATAAGTAACTCTGTGTTAAATTTGTAATTTCATAACCCAGGCATTGTCCTGCATCAAATAAATACAGTAATCTAGACTATGTACTTTCCTTTTTAGATATTTTCTTTTAATTTGATGAATTTATTGAAACTTAAAATCTAAATAATTTTTGCAGGTCGTAAAAAGCGATTCGACTCAAATTTTTTTGTTAATTTAAAAACAAAAAATTGTTTGACTAATTTATTATTCTGTCATAAGAAGGTCACAAACTTAGCCATTTAACCCTGGATAATTGCTAAGTTAAATTGTATATTTTAAACTCTGAGTTGATGCCTAATCAACTGCAAGCAAATTTATCCATTTAACCGGTAACCCCTGAGTTAAATAAATAGTTAAATAAATAGCTGCTTTCTCGCAAGTGAACCTAATAATAAAAATAATTTTGGACTACATCAAATAATTTTTGTGAGAATGTTTTTCAGGACAGAAATATACTCAGAGATTTAGCATTGCTGCCGAGTAGCGACCGCTTATTGTGTAAAATATTCTACAAAATATGTCCCGTGGCAAAGAAAATGTGCATTTAACTGTCATATATTTGCACCACACAAAAATGCAAGCTAACTTTTGTAAATCCATCTATGTTTGTATTCTCTTGGAGTAACATTTACACAGGGAAGGATAACATCAGGTTCAGAGAGCAGGCCTGTACCACACAAGTAGGCTACACGTTCAGGCAATTGACATATTCAGCCGTTCTAGTTCCACGAATGACAAATAATAATCGGATACCGTGTACCAACTTTTCTAAGCTAAATCCATTTATTTGTTTCTTTGGTGTTCCCAGCATGTCAAAGTGGAATTTCCTTTATGAAGTAATGCTACCTTTCTCCTTCATTATTTATATAATCATTTTCGAAATTTTGGTTTCTAAACACATGTAATATCTGGATAGTTTATTAGTTTTCACTACCTTGGAAGTAGTTTAAAGTTTCGTTCCGCATCAAAATTTCAGATGGCAGCTATATCCGACGTAAATTTCCTTAAGTTTATCCTGCAAGTAATTTTCTAGCAAAGTTTCGGAAAATATAAAACAAAAATCATCCGGATTACATTTGTATTTAAATGCTATAATGCAAGTATTTTTTCTGATGTCTTTAGTTTAATATTCACGTAGAGTGAGACCAAAAGTATGAGGTATTCGAATTTTTATGGTAACTGGATTATAAAAGTTTTCTCAAATTTCTAAAAATGTCATTTTATTGACATAATATGCCTTCAATTTTGAAGTAGAACTCTTAGGTTTAAATTTTGACTTTCATGTGGGGTCATTTACTGGATGGAGAACTTTGAAACTTAAGCTTTCTACAGAAAATAATATATATAATCGTAAATAGGCTTCAAATTATCTTAAATAAAATTCTCTTTAGTATACAGCGGCTAACTAAAATATCGAATTTTTTTCTATTAAGTTTTGCGTACTTTTTGCTTTGATGACCAAACCACTTGCGTGTTTTTTAAGTATGAACGCATACAGTTTTTAATAGTAATAATAATAATAATTTAGCGCTTACATCATACCTTGATTTTTGCCGTACTTCTCCTACAACTTGTGGCGTGGGACCTACAGTTTTACGATCCAAACTAAATGGCGGCAATTGTGGCTGGAGTCAAATGTACGCAAATATTTTCAGATGTGAAATGACAAAAAAATGTCGATGTACCTAATGTGTCGCAACTATAGATTCAAGGCGAATCCATACAAGGTGGTGTTATAAATACAACTACAAAATTCCTATGTAATTTGTTTTTGTTTCTGCGTAAGAGTTGTCAAAATTCAAATACATTTTGTTTTTGCTTTTACGGCTTTTGAAAGCTCATACCCAAAAGCAAAAACAAAATACATGTAGGTGAATAAAAAAAACTCAAATCAGCTGCTCTTATGCCATCACCTTCTATAAATTCGCCTTGTATAGATTTTTCATATGTTTACCGTCATCTCAGAAACTAGGTCTGCCCCATAGAGGCTATTATGACATTCGGAGACAGAAAAAAAATTTACTTTTGTTTAGCTTTATTTTATTCTTGCCTTTAAATTTTTTGATTTCACATATTTTACTGAAATCAATTAAAGTTTGGGTCAATCTGTTATTTATAAAATATATCTTCGATTAATTTCATCGAAAGAGTTTGATGTATTGAAGGAAATATTTCTCAAACGTATGTAATTTATTATTTACACATTTAAAATATAATAAATTCAAATCATTGAAACTCTCAGCACAACTATAAATAAATAAGCAAAGCGCCATATTTTACTCACACTTGCCACATCTGAAATTTGAGTCTATGTAATTTATTACATATGTATCTGCAACTACATATTTACATATGTACATAAATATGTAAGTAGGCTGCTTATCTTCAATGTTCACTTTTGTTTGTGCGTATGATATTTTTTTCTTTACATTTTTCTTACTCAAAAAACTTCTAAAATATGCCAACTTATATGTAGAAATCTACTTACCTCCAGACTCCTAATTGAATACCACATTTGACCCATATACACTCGGTCAGACGGATAGCCTTTGACTTTGCCACAACACATAAATTTTTAATTTTATTTATTTTTCTAAAGTGTCATTGAAAAATACACCGGACGGAATGTCATAAAATTAAAAATTTAAGACCGTTTAGAAAACTGATGCATTATGAGTGCGGTGTTGGTCAATCTCAAAATAATTAAGCAATTGAAAAATTTCATAGTAGAATTAGAAAAAAATGTTGTATTCGCCTCGTACGGTAATACAGAAATAAAAATCGTTTGGAAATCTAAGGCGTTACATTGAAAGCAATATTAGGATAACATTAAAAGCCGTGAGCTGAAGTGTAAATAAATATATGAAAATAGATGTATTTCATAAAAAAAAGCTCGTCTTCGAAACTTACTCTGTATGATCGAATAATTTCCCAATCGAACTTCAAAACAGGTAGTAACGACTATTTTTCAAAAGGTTCTTTTCCTAAGAAGAATATCCAATATTAGTATCTCGGCATCTCTGGCATTAAGGCATTGTGGCCAAAATCAGCAAACATCATTGGGTTTAGAAGTAAACAGTTTTAGTCTTTATATTATGTGCTTTCATTTTTCATTGATACGAAACGAAATTTCACTCAAAAGTTAAAGTATATGGAAATAAGGACTATAGTTCAATAAAAACAGTACCATTTGTATGTACCGGTTAGTTTAATTGCCAAAATACCTAAAGGCCTAAAGGTAGGCAGTCATCGACTTACAGATAGGGTAACAGTGAAAGCTGTCAGTAAATTTTTTGTTTGGTTTTAATCTGAAATCGCAAAGCTTACCTATAAAACAATCCCAAACAAAAATTTGATAATTATAAAAAAAAGGGGGAGGAGTAATCGAAATAAAGTAGTAGAAACTCATCCAATTTATTTGAGCCCTTTCTCAGGAGCCAAAAGAAATATAGAACAATTTATATGTAAATTCTAAATCTACAATGTTTCTTCTTTTTATGGATATAGAAAATTTTAGAAAATAAAGTAATAACTAACTATACGACCTTTGAGTTTTATTTTATTAAGTATTTTTATGTATTTTTATGCCAAGTAAACTTTTAGGGAGTGATATTTTTAAAATAAATGTATTAGAACCAACTTTCCTTATTATTAATTATCAATAAAATCTGCACTTCTCACATCTTACAGAATTAATGTGCATATAATCTATTTTTCCTTTCGGTTTCTTTAATAAAAATCTTATTCATGACATTAATATTTGTGTTTGTATTTGAAATCATTATTGTAATTGTTGTCGAAAGTCCTATTGTTTTTATATTCCATACTTCAATGGCGATGAATAAAAATATCTAATTTGGTTTTTAAATTTTTTAAAAGACCACTTGTAAAAGTGAAATCGTTGAACAAATACCACTAAAGATTTAGCTTTCAGTAAACAAATTACGATAGATCATCTTTCCCCTTCTCACTACAACAAAAAAAGTTGTCAGGGCTTTCAATTATAGAGTAGCGAGTTATAATAGAAAATCAGTGTCATATTATTACATTGGTTGGGTTGCAAATGTCTAAAGGTTATGTTAATCATATCTAACAGAACAAGGCATGGCTTGGGAGTTGTTAAAAAATGAATGTGTTCAATATAACTAATAACTGATTACCAAACGCAACAGCGCATGACATGAAAGTCGGTTGGCTTTTGATTCTTTAAGTGAGAGTTCTCAAGTCATGCTGTGTTCCGTAAGTAGCGGGTGTTTTTTAGACTGATAGAACATTTACTTTACTCGATGGAAAACCAACAACAAGACAACAAACTGTACGCACAGAAGAAAATATTGGTGCTGTAAGTGATAGTGTTGGAGAAGATCCGAATTTGTCTATTCGCCGCCGTACTCAACAAGTTGGACTTTGTCCATCCACACCATGGAAATTTGAAAGTGGTTCAAAATTGGATTGACAGCATCCGATTCACCAAAGCTGGTCGTGTCGGACATATGCCAGAAATCGTTTTTAAATATTAAATGTCATGAAAATATCTTTCAAATAAAAAAAATTTGCCATCATACTTCATTTTTTATGTGTTTTATTTCAATTTAATGCTCGCTCAGTCTAAAAAAAAGTCCTTTATATAAAACAGAGTATTAGTTCTTATAACGCGCGTTGCTGTCGAAAGCTTCATTTTCGTTACTAACTAACCAAAACTTAGCCCATTTTGAACCAAAAATGTTCGCCGTCAAAAGAACGATTAAGTTGTTTCAAACTTTTAAATTTATGTCTCCTTCACGTAAAAAAAAAATCCATAGTTGCATAAACAACATTTTATGATAACTGGAGATGCTTATGCCCGATTTTTAATATACAGTTTTTTTTTGTAGCTGGACCGATCCGGTTATCAAACACAACTTTTTGATTACCGTACTTAAAGAATTCCTCCTATTGCCTTATAATTGAGTTACGAAAGATCACACTAGCTCTGCTAAAATTTACTCTTCGCTGCCAGAGCAATCCTGTTAGCGTTTTAATGAAACATACGATCTTTTTTGGCATTATTTTGGAATGAAAATAGCTGTTCTGTCAAATTTTTGATTGGTTGGTTATATATTTAAAACTGTTTTTTTTTTGTTAAACTGAAATTTCGCAAGTACTTTTTTAGCGTACATTCCAAATAGCGTAGTTTATTTTTTTTTGTAGCCCTACGTTTTTGGTCGGTTATCGTTTTACCGAGTTATCTTCACTCCAATATTCAGATAAAACATTCCCTGGCGGTTGGCAAAAATAACTTATTTTGAACAAAAATGTCCTCGAAATGGCAGCAAGGACATGGTAACCTTTAAATTATTAAACGAATTGACCCAGTTTAATAAAAACTTTTCCTTAATTTGCTGTACTTGTTCCTTTATTTTTAGAAAAATTAACTTGACGTTAATGAAATTGACTGTTTTGATTTTACTTTACTAGGAAATGAAAATCTTATACAAATGTTTTTTTCCAGAAAGAAATCGAACATTTGAATTTTTATTTTATTTATATTTTTGCCGATTTGTGTACATATGTATATATAATTTTTATTATCTTAAAATGGAATGAATATGTTTTAATAAAAATGTCTAGGTTTAACTAAGATCATATTGTTTACATTGGCCATATGAACTCTAGGATGTTTTATGTAAAAATTTTCAATTTTAAATTTGTTTAAGCCAGTGCTCCTCTCTTGCTGTGCAATAACAATTGTATTGTTGTCTCTCATTTAATCAATAAATAAATAAAATTTGTTTAAATACTTGTAGAATGTCAAATGATGACACCGCTATGTTTCTATTGGTTCAAAAGCACTGGCGAAGTTCAAAATTTTTAAGGGAAATTTTTACTAATATTAAGAAAATTTACATCCTCAAATTAATAACACAATCATTTCGGTATGAAGCTGAATTTAGGGAAAAGTTCCCATATTGATGTAATGTTTTCTATTATTAGGTAAAAAAACAGTAACTCTGATATAAGGAAATTGATTTCTTGTTTTAATGAAATACTTTTTTCTGAATTTATAATTTTCCAAGTTTGCGTTGCCACTTTATGTGTAGTACGCTATGCTAGAAAGTGTTGGTTTTAAAACTCAGGTACAAAAAAAAAAATAAAACTATAAATATTAAAATCATTTATATTTTTATTCTAACAGTATCGCTTTTTTAGTATTTAAATAAACGCACTTTAAATGAAGCGCCACATTCCAACACATGTTATTCAAACAAAGTTTCCCAAACTGTCATAACAAGCAACAATGTAGAAATCGCTTAACAAACAAAAGGATTACGAATTTATGACAAATACCAAAAATCATAATAACCAAAAAGCAACAAAAGGGATATTCCAATGCAAGCGCACAAATCCATGCGCGCAAAACATACACATTCATATACATATACATATTTACACTTATTCCCAACTGGCAATCAAATGCATACAAACAAAGCGAAGGGAAGAGACCAATAGCCGCTGGGGAACGCGTGTTTCGTGGTAATTTTATTGTTTTATTACTGTGTTTTAGCTAACGTACACAAACCACACACACACACACACACACACACATACACGTGCACGCATAAACTCTCAATTTGGTTAGATAGAGACAAACAAATAATATTAACGAAATCAAAAAATCAAATAAATTATGCAAATTTCTACAAAATCCAAACGGTTGTGAAAACGGAATGCAAGCAATTACATATTTAGGAATTGAGAGGAAGAGAGAAAATCCAGCAAGAAATGTGGATTAAGGACAGAGCAATGGGACTTTGAGCTGCAAACCGCAAATTGGTAATCCTTGTGTGGTAGCTAGGCGAAATAAAAGCAACGGAATTGAATGGATATTGAAGGGAAATGAAATAACAGTATAAAAGTTTTAGAAAAAATATTCGAAGAGGAAAATCATGACAACATGCCGCCACAACTGTAACTACATACAAGGAACTCCTCGAAGCATATTGCTCGTTAGCACCACACAGCAGCAGCTATAGCAGCATTAGCAACTTGCAATGAGAAAGGACATTTAGCCTGCGGGCCAACTGTGCACCCTATTTCAATATTTCTTGCTTCGCTGCAACTTCTCCTTAGCACAATCCAGCTGCTGCGCAGCGAGTGATAGAGTGGTAGAGAAGGGAAAGCATCGCATATTTTTCTACAATATCACATTGCTTACATTTATTACTTTTTACTTATATATGTACGTATGTGCGTACGCTTGTATCTTTGTATGTAAGTGTAAGAATGTGTACGAGTGGTTTTATTATTTCATTTGATTGTCTTGGAATATTGTCTACACTCAAGAGAAACACATTGTCAATGTCGTGCCGCCGGCGTATTTATGCTTTGGCACGTTCAACAACCTTAGCTAGGCTAGCCTCGTTCCGTTACAAAGTACGACAGGGGTGTCGGACGTCTGCGTGAGAAAAGGGCCATTCATAACTGGCATGTCCTTTGCGTTTGTTATATTGTCTTCAAACCAATATTCTTCTTCTTCTACCATTCTCATTAGATCTTTCTCAAGCTTCGCTAGGACATACATAATTTGCTAAGCCATTCCCAACTGGCTAATGAGGCAAAACGCCGCAAGGTGTTAAATTACAGTTAGTCAGCCAAACAGCGGACAAAAGTAGAAAAAATTAAGCAGAAAACCACAAAGATGATTTCGCAAAAGAAGAAAATCGCAAAAAAAAGTTCCTAAATGAAACCGCTGAGCAGTAATTGAAATGTTGACATGTGATAGCTGCTGATGATTCTGCAACTGCTGCGCGAGTATGTGTGTGTGTGTGCCCTTAAGAGCCCTGCAGGAAATGAAACTAACTTCAAATTAACTAATACCTAAAGGTCATTTTTATCTGTATATTTTCATTAAGGTAAACTAACTATTTTTCTATGGCAATGTCCGAAAAAAAGCACCGCTGCTTACCTCTGCAACTAATTCTGACTAGCTAACTTTTTAAAGTTACATGATAACTAACTAATAGCTAACCATTTTTTATCCATTTGTAGTTAGCGAAATAATTACTAGCTTTAATTTGGTCTCCTGACATTAGCATAGAGTTACATATTGTTCGGTTAAAATAACAAACAAATAGATTTTGGTCCAATATTGAGATACGAAATAATCGATATCACATCGACCATTGTAACGAAACCGTTGCGAAGGTGATTCGTAAAGTCGAGGACAAAATTATTCTGCATTACTTTTTAACTAATTTAAAGGTGGTTTTTCATAGTTAACAAATAGCGAGATATTATTAAACAGGGTTAATTTTTCCAATTGACATTTTCTCTCCGCAGACACCATCGATTCATATCGCCAGCAGTCTTGTATTCACTCCTTCAACCTACATCTACCAACTGATGCCGCTGTTGCTGATTGCTTCTAATTAAGTCAAAGTCAAATACGAATATTTCATAGCCAAATGTCGCGCCAAGCCGGCGGCCAGATTATGTGGGTGTGGCGGCTATATAAATCGAAGCAACACTGTAGCGGCGAAACGGAAATGTAGCATACATTAAGGATGCTTTTAGTGTTTCGATTTGCACAAATTGATGTGCGGCAATTATCAAGTGGAGTATTTGGTATGCTAACAGCGGTGGGAAGCGAATACGAGCATACAATACCAAGCAGACAAACGCTTATCAAATTACAGCCAGCACAACTGATTTCTATGATAGCAGATATCATAAAGTAACCAAATAATTTGGCTATACCATAAAATTTTTTTACATTTTTGTTGGTACTTGTTCGCGTCCGTGGAGTGAGTACAATTGGCAGTTAACAAACAACATACGAATTATTAAAGCATTTTACGTACTTGCAACACAATTCACGAAACTAAGAGAACGCTTTAAGTCTATATGTGAACCATTTATTTCTCTAAATAGAGCATCTTTTTGTAACGGTAGAATTCAAGTGCACGGTTAATCTGGTAGAAAAGTATTTGTCTAGAAAAATTGATTTCCTGGATCAACGTGATGTTTTCGCCGCTAATGACGTGAAAATAATCACGCAAACGATGATACCGCATTCCTGTGACCCGAGTTTCTTTGAGTTAAAATTAAAATATTGAAATTAATTCCCTACTTATAGTGAAGGTTTTTTTACTTCAGTATTTTTACAAACGGGCCTGTTTTTATTTTGTAACCGACTGAAAAATGAACACTAGGTAGGATGACGAATAGCATGATATGCGACCTGGAATGTAGTGTTGGAAAGTGAAACAACTGCGCTATTGTGAATGAACCCTAAGAAAATGCATGGGAAACTTTAGTTTAAGACCTAGTTCGTTTTCCTTTGCATAGTATTTCTAAATATATAACTGCATCAACCTAAAAGTTGTCAGCATAACTATTTTCCATTCTTAAATAGCACTAAACAAGTCGCATATTTCATTAAAGATGCTAACAGGGTTGCTTTTGCAACAATAGGAAAATTTTAACCGAGTTGGAGCGTTCTCTTGCTAGTCGGTTGCAAAGAAACGAGCCTTATGTGATAAAATATCCCCAATTTTAATGAATGTTTTTTTTTTTGTAATTTCAGTTTTTTTGAAATGTAAACTAAATTTGTTCACTTTTTTCATAACATGCTGGATCAACTATAAAAAAATTTAACTTTTATAACATTTCACACATGTCACCAAAAATACAAGAAAAAAACGTCTCATTTCGAACGGAAAAACGAAATATTGCGCAATTGATAGCAAACCGTAAACTAAACCTAAGCAAAAACAATTTAAATTCTAATTTTTGTAGTAGCTCAGCAATGGTTTTAAAGTTGATGTAATAAATATGTCGGAATCATTTCTAAGATACAAATAGTAATTTTGTTTATTTATGCAAGGATTTTTTTTAAGTTATAGTGTATATTTTGAATACTTATGTAAGTGCATTTATACATTTGTCTATTTTTTCTAATTGCTTTTTGGGATTTACGAGTTACTTAAATAAAGTAATAAATTGATTGGCAAATTTTATTTGATAAGCATTAAAAAGTTGTACAAGGTTTCGTTCTACTTTATGATATCAAGTCGAAGTGGAAGTCTGTTTGAAATAGTTGTATCTGAAATCCGATTTCAACCAAATTGTATATTTTGACCTTTTGAGATATTATATTTCGGATTTCAGTTTTCTACAATAATTGAAGTGTCTATCGCGAATTATAGCAGTCGCTATTTTTGGCAGCAGCTTTTATGGGATCGCAACACTTTACGACGCCGAGCCGAATACTTGAGCGGAAGGAGGAGAGGGGCAGGCTTCAAGTGAGAGCTGATAATAGTTCCCTTAAATTTGCAAAATTGGGCGTTTAAACTTAGCTTCGGGTCAATTTTATTGCAGCAGGATTGAGAAATCAATGGTTTTTCTATTAACCCCTATTAACTGCAATTGCACTAAATTTACATTCTACTGTGCCACTACGAAAATTGTTCGTCTACTTAATA
The DNA here is from genome assembly GCA_951828415.1 of Anomoia purmunda. Lineage (NCBI taxonomy): Eukaryota > Metazoa > Arthropoda > Insecta > Diptera > Tephritidae > Anomoia > Anomoia purmunda. Next base: position 73,947,167 of record OX639994.1, on the reverse strand, counting down.
AAATAATAATAATCAGAGATGAATTAAAAAAATTTAACCAGCTACCGAAGTAGATTTCATGTAAAAATAGCAAGTAACAAGAAATGTAGTAAAAGAGAAAGAAACAATTTCAATCCTACAAATTTTTGGACTTTTGTTTTGTTCGATGCGTAATTTGCAAATCGCCTGCTATTGTTCCGATAAATCTACTACGCTTTGATTCTTAGATAGTGGCAAACTGCTGCTTACTTTTAGTAGTAAAACTATTGGTTTTAAATTATTCGAAGGTTGACGGAATTAAACCAATGCAAAGTTTTTTTCCCCTCAACTGTCCTACTTTTGCGAACCTACGACTCAGACACCTTGGCGCTCATTTTCAGCATGTGCATCGAGAGCGTGTAGAAATCAGAACCGTATTCCTTGCCCATTCCCTCCTTCAGTTCTGTTTACTTTATATAATAATCGAAATAACAATTTTGATGATATTAAATTAACATTGTTCAAATGTTTGGTAATCAAAAATGCACATAAATCAAGTTTATTTCGATCAAGAGTCATCTGTTTTGACCGAAGTTCTAACAATAAATTTTTCCACTTACCGCCGATTATTCTATGCTTATGCATTTTTTATTTTGTTTAGAATTCTTACCTGCAAATAAAAAAGAAAATAATTTATTAAATAGTTAATTATTTTCATATAAGTGCCAAGCGAAAAGGCTGAGTGACTTTATATCGAGTTAAGCAGAGTTATTTGAATATAAAATGTAAAAATTTGATTCAACCACCAATTTGAAAATAAATAATTACAAAAGGGAAACAAATTATTTACTCATATTAAGTACATACATTCACACATACTTATGCGTGCATACATAAATATCCCTTTAGCATATGTATGTAGTTCTCTTTGAGCAAAATTAACGGGAAAGCGCAACGCGTTTGAGCTGCCAAAATAAAGTCCGGCTTTGAATCAGCGAATGCAGTGAATCAGAGTGCCTCTTCAACAGGCACAAAAACGAACAGATGTTATTGAAATGATGATATCGATGAGTGAACGAAATTCAAATGCAAAATACACACACAAAAAAGCAAAAAAAAAATTACAAATTGAAATCTCTTTACCTAACTGAGGGTCAAAGGGAAATAAAATATAATCAAATGCAGAAAAGCACAAAGCAATATTTTATTAAGAGATTTTTTGGAACAAATAAGAAGATATGTATATGTATATGTATGTACATATGTGTGTATTTATGTAGGGCTGCATGCACCCAATAAACAATTTTTAAGAGAACGACCGTGCTTCGGCTTCGCACATGTTTGGCGACTAAAGTTCGGTTCGGTTACGGTTCACACCGGCGAAAAAAAACCTAGCTTTAGCCAAACATTTTTCAATTTTTATTCTTTTAATTTAATTATTAATTTAAAAATTGTATAAAGTTTTAGTTTTAATATTGTTCGCTTTGAAAAAAATCAAAGCAGTACATATTTCAGATATGCATTAATAATATTAAATTAACAATACATTAAATAACATATTGATCACTTTTGTTAATGAACATCTGTTGTCAAGAAATTGTAACATTTTTGGGTACTAGTTTCAAATCCCACATTTTCTGTTGAAAAAAGTATTATCTTATCTTTTTTCTTCTCCATCGAGTGTACGATATTTTAATATTACAATCAAAGTATTTTGTTGTTGCTTTTACACAAATAAGTATGTGTATTTTACGGACTGAAATGGATGTAATGTAAACTATTTTAAAATAAGAAAAATCAATTTTTTATTTTTTAATTCATTAACTTATTATTTTCGACCGTGAAAGTTGGGTGAAGTTCGGCTCGGTAGGTCGTTACCTACGAATATTGAAAATTCGTTGCGAGACGTCTCTAAAATTTTTTCATAGCCCTTACATATTTCCTTACTACTTTTGTACAAAATTATTATCGTGATTTTGTATAGAATTACAAAAAAATCTACAAAATCTGTACATTGAAATTTATACTACCGACTTCGTTCAGAAAAGTCTGATAAATTCGAATACAAATTGTTACAAATTCGTTAAGTTTAATCAAAATACTTAAAATTTTTTTTATGAAAGGGTTGCATTCAAATGATTTCGGCAGTTTTGGATTGGTGGGTAGGTATTTATCTTTATTTACATATTTCTTTTTTTCTACATCTGCATGTATGGTTTTTCAAATATTCATATGCGTTGGCGGATCAAGGCATCAATATTTTTAATTCAACGGCAAACAAGCAGTGAATGGGCGAAGATTTTTTTTTTTACCTTTTACGTTACACACAAAAATCCAAACAAATTTACTGCTTTATGTTGTTTACAGAACTGTGGTAAAGCTTTACGAGTTCGTTTGTGCTTGTTGCTTTCATAAAAATGCGGCGCAATTATAGAAAATGAATTTCAAATATGAATAAATAGGCAAACATAGGTAATGCAAATACATGTACATACATACATATGTACATATATTTATGAGTATATAATGCGGACTTTAAATGAAATTTCCTAAACGATGCCAGAGGAAAGATCCAGCACAGAGGATATTGCTGACCGCTAAAATACTAAGGAAATGGAATTTTTCGTCATATTACTGCATATTTTACGGCGCTCGCTCGTTTTTTTATTTTTTCAATGTCAAATATCTGGAAAAAGTATAAATATTAGTATATGCTGGTAAGTTTATATATCGCATTGCAGAGTGAATGAATGAATGTATGTACCGGTATCCTGTGCCAAACACTCGCAGTACTTGAAGTAAGAACATCAACGTAAAGTCGAAATTACGCCCCGAGGGCTCGCACCGCAATACCCTAAGAGTCAAAGCATAAACAAAAAAATTTTTTAAAAGAATACTATAAAAACAGTTGTATGCAACAATAACGACAGAAGCAACTAAGCAATGCAAGTCAGTTATTTATGATTATTGTATTTAAACGCACACGCATGAAAACTCACACACTCCCATGTGAATGTGATGAACCCCTCCTTGCCGCAAACTAGCTATGAAAATAATGAAACCAACAATACAATAAAGAAAAAAAACGAAGAAGAAACGTATGAAGCTCATAACCAGAAATGGAAAAAGCAGATCTTAAAAGCAGATAATGTATGAATGTGCTATGCGGCATTTGTTGCAACACTGCAACGTCGAGGCACACACACACGTGCAGGCATGCCCAGCAAACACAAGGCCCAATATTGGTTAATTTTGGTTTTCAGATCAAGTCGCGAACGACCGAGAATAACATTGGAAAACAAGTTTAGAACTGCTAAAAATACAGAGAGAACTCAAAGTGATTTTTCCAGCATGTAATTTCAGGTTCCCTACATTCATTGTTACAGGAAACAAAATTATCGTTGAAACTTTTCATTCAAGCTGTTGTCTTCCTAAACATTATTGTTTTCTGAACATAATCTAATGCAGTAGTGGTACATATTTTGACCGACATATGAGACATGAAAGAAGAACCAAAAGGCAGAAAGTCCAAAAAGTGAATTAACTCATAATAACCCTAAATTGTTAAAATTTGATCTTCGAGCTATTTCTATTGCTTATCGATTCTTGATATAGAAACGTAACTGCGCTGTGAATTTCAATTATTAAACCATTCTTTAACGTCTGAATTTAGAGGATATGCCATTTCAGTAGTCACCCTCTAATCCATACCCGTCTAAAATGTTTACTGGGATGTATCTAAAATTGTACATACTACACACTAAATGCGCTTTTGTTTTCTTATCTGTCCAACGTCTGATGATTGATTTGATGCCAAAGTGATTTCAATCACAAAAACACAGTCAACAGCAGGGTTGCATTTAATATAAACGACAGAGACGAATGCCAACCACAGTTACTATAAAATATACCAACGCTCTTTTCTGTCATCTTAGTTGAGTCGGGAAATATATAGTTTTGGATTTGCATTGAGGGTAGATTTAGTATTTTAGATTTGCACAAATATATCGGCGCTATATTACATGTGCATACGAACTGCTTGCTTTTATAATATTGCAAAATACACAAGGGGATATTCATAGCATGTGCATTGGGCTAGGCAAAACAAAAATTATGATTATAAATATATCAAAATATCGATATTCATGCATATCGTCGCTCTTATGTCAAACTATCAAATATGAAAATGGTTCTCATTTTCAAGAGCGTTAATAAATAATTCGAAATTCCGCCAAGAGTTCCTCTGGCACTTGTTTACAAAAGAATAGCACTAAATTAAATATTTTTAGGAAAAAGCAGGAACCGCAATCATTATGGGTTCAAACAAAAAAAAAAGGTATGTAATCAATATTTTAAGATTTTAAACTATGCAATTAGTCATAATAATAAAATTCTGAGTATTATATTTTTGATCAGAAATAAAAACGATACAATGATAATAAGTTATACATTTTTGAACAGAAATTAAAGCAATTTGTTTACTAAAAATTATAATCTTTTCAATCAAAAATTAACATAATTTTTTGGTTTTTAGCATCAAAAGTATTCATTATAATATTAAGTTATAATTGTTTCATCGAGAATAAAACTATACCAACACATTTATTTATTGCATATGCATTTATTAACGAAATATGTGGTTAATTACAAAAATGTATATATTATATTTGGCGAAAACAAAAAAAAAAAAATTAAAAATGTTATAATTATTTTTTTGTCAAGCAAATAAAAATCATAAAATAGTTATTAATTTATTTTAATCCAAAAATAACAAGATCCTCTAAATAAGTAAATATTTCATTACGAAAAAAGAACACTATAAAAACGAGTTTTATTTCTTATTAAGGCAATTACAAATTATTATTATTATTATTATTATTTTTATAGATATCACTCAAAAGCTTTTAAATCGTAACAGATTCATATTGGGGATGAAAAAATATATGCATACATATACTCGAAAATGTTCTCCGATATTTCAGAGCTTTTGACTTTTTCAATGAAAATTTAAAAACAAAATTTAATTTATTCAATTTAAATTCCACAAAGTTCAGACTTACATTTATACACCATTCTAATAGCAAGCGCAACATATCGGGTATGAATAAATTTTTACTTTCGCATATTTGATAGTTTGACTTGATAAATATCAATGATGTATATATGTTTGTATGTGTGAATAGCTATCTGAAAATAGTGTCAAGAAAATCGTGAAGATATGGGGCCCGAACGATGAACATTGGCATTATTCGAAAACACCTTAACAATAGCGAGTCAGTTAGCTGTCCTGCCGAACAGTACGTTTCTTTGGAAACCTATTGATTGACGGATTCAACTGCACACTAGCAGTGCTAATTTTATTTAAAAAGTAGAGCTTTATAGATAGATGTTTACACTCATAATGTGCCGCCTAAGAAATGGCATGTCTTGATAAGACAAAATTCTAGAGAAATCCCGGCTGCGAAAGACTTGAGAACCTTAGCAAAACAAAGCTTGTTCTCGTATTAAAATTATTTCCTCGGATGTTATAGCAAAACCCTACACTACTGAGAAGATAAAAGGGATTAAGTGCTGCATATTATAGTAAGTTTACACTGTATACAAAACAATACCGAAAATAAGGGATGTTTTTTAGACTGATAGAACTTCAAATTGAAAGAACCCACATAAAAAATGAAGTATGATGCCAAATTTATTTGAAAGATATTTTCATGACATTTGATATTTAAAAACGATTTCTGGCATATGTCCACCACGACTAGCTTTGGTGAATCGGATGCGATCAGTCCAGTTTTGAACCATTTGAAATTGCCCATGTTGTTAATGGACAAAGTCCAACTTGTTGAGCACGGCGGCGAATAGACAAATTCGAATCTTCTATCACTTACAGCACCAATATTTTCTTCTGTACGTACAGTTCTTTGTCTTGTTGTTGGTTTTTCATCGAGTAGAGTAAATGTTGTTCGAAATTTATCAACAGTTCGACGAATAAGCTGCTCTGATCCTTCTGATGGACGATTATGTGGACCATGAAACTCACGAAGTACTCTATAAGTTTGGTGAACAGAACACTGATTTTTTAAGTAAATTTCCACAATTTGTAGACGCTGTTGCGGCGTCATTCATTCCATGAAGATTTGCCAATGCTTACTGAAAAGAAATGTCAAAACGAAATGTCATTTACCAGCTGTCAAGTGACAGCTATCCCTATCGAAAGTTCTATCAGTCTAAAAAATACACCCGTTTTTTTCATTTCCTTAGCTTTAATCGTTTTGCTGTGCTAGTTGGCAACCCCATTTAAAAAATGTTTCAGGTAGGCTTCTCTAAAATGTGCTTCATTTTTAATATCTGTTTAAGGCTCGTTCCAAATAATACAAAACTGGCGCGTTAAAAGCTTTCGTTATTTCTTACAGGGCGAATTTGACGGCATACGTTCCTTTTCTGACAACACAAAAGATAATTAACAAACTTCTACCAAAAGTATTTTCAATGTTGAGTAAAGAGCAACCGAACTTCAGCTTCGGCCACCAAAGTTCTTTTCGGCATTGACCAACAAGGAAACGAGCTTTGACTAAACATTTGTCAATTTGTGTTAATTTAAAAATTGTATAATTTTTTATTTCGAGTTTTAGCAAAGCAAGATTTGCAAGAATAATACTGAAAGAAATTAATAATTAAATAACAAATTGAACACTTTTCGTAATAAGCATCTGCTGGTAAGAAATTGTGACATTTTTGAATATTTTCTGTTGAAAAAATTGCTTTAAATATCTCCCTGCTCCTCCTCGAGTGTGTTTGGTTAGTAATTGTTTAGTTTTATACCAATATACGGATCGGTTCCAAGGTGGAATTACTATGCATTTAATTTTATACTACATATAAAATTATTTAATTTTCTGCATTAAAAATATTATTTATTTATTTTTTTTGCACAAACATAAGTCTGTTTATGAAACGGACGTGATTTAAACTATCATTTAAATCTGCATTTTTTGATAGCAATAATGATATCTAGAATTTTTAAAAATTCAGTGATTTTTATGTGTTCATCTTACAATAACGTAAGTTATGTACGTCGGACATTCAAATTTATAATAGAAAAAAGAAAAGCTTGTTTGCATTTGAAGCGGGTCCATTATAAATAGGTTCAACTATATTTAATATATTTATAATTATCAACTTAGTTTAATTGTTTAGATAAGTGAATCCAAATTAAAAAAAATGAATTAAAGCTTTCTGAAAAACCTTTTGGTACTAAATATTTGTGTGTTTACCTTACCATCTGTTTAAATAAATCTCACTTAATTTAGAAATATCTCTTAATAACATTGTACAAAATATTTTACATATTTAGCTTTGAAAGACATCCTACATACATTTGGCTTAAATTTTAACTTTATCGCAGATCTCCCTTCATTAAAAAAAAAATGTAAGCCTACATTTTTTTTAAACAAAGACATCCATCTTTAACTAACTGCGTGGGTTATTTCCGTTTACATAATTACTAACACAATTTAAATCAAAAGATGGTTTTATTTTGCTACTATTGCAATTAATTTAGTCGCAAATCGGATTATATTTGGGGTATTTGAACTTACTGTAAGCCAAAAAATACTTGTCGGCCAGCCAGCCAGCACGTCTCACTCTCAAAACGTCGGGCAAAAATTATTACATGCTGCTGCAAACAGCCACTTGGCCACTTAGCGGCTTATGGTCCTCAAGTATGTAGGATAAAAAAACAAAAAATTGAAAATCGTAACGACATAACAGCACTGATATTGGCAATAATCAAATCGCTGGCGCTTATAGCGTTTCTAGTGCAATTGCGTATGTATGTATGTATGTATGTACAATCATGGCTGCCCACACTCGTGATTATTTAAGATTCTTTCTATTATAGCCAGCTTATTGCCAAAAAAAACCAACTCGAAAAACTCGAAACTACCCAAAAACAAAAAAAAAGTACAAACCAAATACAAATGAATGAAAGCGAACCGAAACCCGAAAACCATAATAATGCCATCATAAAAATCTAAACTCATTACAATTGTTGCCAATTTGTCGCTCCCTCTTATATGAACACACTCGGACATACATAGTACAAACACAAACATTAATGAACATCAGCCGCTACGTTCTCACGCCCGCCGGCCGCGCATCGCTCTGTTGGCATTCATCGCCGTCTCTTGAACCAATAACCGTTGATTAAATTAGACCTCAAAAGTCCGACAGCCACCGATTATAATACGAATATTACATACTTTCTGTGTATTTACATTACATTTTGTTTTTGTGGCTTCCTTTTCAGTTGCGATCCAAAAATTGTCTGGCACATCATCGAATATGCCAATATGTACCTATAAACTTAGCATGTAGTAGAAATGAAGACAGTTCGTTGTAAAGCTACTTAGCTGTATGCCATGAATTTAGAAACGAATAGCGAACTAGTTCAAAATGGAGGTAGTCTGGAAGGAACCGGTGCTCGTTTTTGTCCTAGCTGTGCTACCTTACCTTACAGAGTCGTTCGGGTTATGCTCAGTTGAATTGTAGTTTTCTTTTGTTTCTACAAATTTTTCTCCTCCTAATGGAACCAAATCAGAGGAAGGTCTTCTCAAACCTACTCATCTAACCCCCTCTCCCTCTGGTCCAACCCTGTCGAAACAGCACGTTTCCTGGCCCTCCGCCAAGATGAGTTTGACGACAACGAGCATGGGTGAATCCGCTCTTTATAGGTCGTGACTAGCCGCTACAACAATAACAAGAACAAGGTCTTCAGAGAGCAAAAATAAATAGTGGGATTTACATTAGCTTAGTGAACGGGAATGTCCCTTCAAGTAAATACATTAAACGTGAATCTAACCATTCAACCATGGCTGTGTTACTCGTAGAGCTGGATAAAAATGTCCAAATTTATTTGGATTTAGAATCGAAAACATCGGTGGCGGTTCTCATTGAAGAGATATTGATACCCTCTGTGGAACCTTGTTTTGTTTTGTTTCATTGTTCAGATCACCTCCATTTTGATATATAAAAAACAGTACCCGCGAAACCCCCGAACTTATGCGTAACGTTTTACACAGATTAATAAAAATTTAACGAAGCGACTTAATTTAAATCTGAATTCGCTACACTCTGCAATGTCTGCAACATATTCTGGATTTAGAATAATTAGAGCTCGAAAGCAGAGGCAGGACTCAAAGTTTTAAGTTCTAATAAAAATTTAAAAAAACAAACAAAACGTAGGCAAAGTACGAACAGCAGATGCACTTATATGAATACTTTTAGAATGTCACTGCAAACAAAAAATAATAATTATCTGGATTGAAAAAGACCAGCAAGAGAAAGCAAAATGTGAATGAAAGGGCGCCTAAGAAATATTTCCAAATTTTTGATACCATAATCTGTATAATTTTATGTAGATTTTTGTTTATTTTTAAAAATCCTTTGCTCAATCGTGGAAAAGATATAGAGAACCAGTATTGTCTCTAAATGAGTTAGTTCTGCGTGAAATTCAACTTAGTTCAATTTGATTCTGGGAACAAATATGTTTGCAACTATGCGTGTAATTTGCCTGAGCAAAGCATTCCAATGTTTGTGTGTGCCGCAATTTTTGGGAAGCCATCTCGCGCTAATAGCCTTAATTTTTAGTAATTCCCTGCTACGCTATATGTACATCCTAGTTGGGATACTCCCTACATTCGAAGAGTTTGCTCACACCACTTTTGTGTTTAACAACACTTGATTTCGTCTTCTTCTTCAGCCTCCTACATTTTTACGCTATTTTGCTGCTGTTTTTTTTTTGTCGTCTATTTTGTTTTGTATTATTACTTAGTATTTGATTTTTGGGTTTACAATGCTGGGAACTTCTGAGAAATTCATAGAATTGTCGCATCACTCCCCAAAAAATGTGGGTATTATAATTAATAATAATAATTCATCTATGTATGCCAAGCAGACAATATCATATCATTTTTCAAAAAGTCATCATCTACCGCGAAGTTGTTGGTCTGTTGGTGGACTCGCCCGACTTCAGTGATGTCTGTTGTCCCGCCTTTTCCATGTGCTTTATTCAATATCCTCATTATTATTATGATTTTATGTCATTTATATGCTTTCGAATAGGTTGTTGTTTTTATTGTTGTATACTTATTGGCATGACACAATATTCTTGGGTGTCCATAAACGAAGGCAGCACTTAACTTTTTCATGTATGTGTGATGTCTGTTTATTTGTATTTTCTTATATATTAAATGCGATTTGATAGCAGCGGTAAAGTTCAATAGACGCTTAATTGGCAAATGTCTGTTCTGATCCGGGTAGTTAATTTTGTTTCTATTATTCACATGTAGCCTAATTAATTTGATTACCTTTTTTTAAATGTATATGTAATTATATTTTTACCCAATCTTATAAGGAAAATAGTATTTTTTATATACATATATATGCTTCCACGGATTAAGCAATCAACGAGGTAGAACTTCTAGGAGGTTAAGTTTTCAGTAAGGATTAACTTTATAGGAATCCAGAGCATCAGTCATAGAAGGAAGTGTTTAGAAATAGAGAAGAGTTCAATGTAAAGTGAGAGAAAAACTTTAGTACCGGAAGATTTCCGTTCATCCCGATTCAAATTTCTTAATTTTTGAAAGCAGGTCCTGCCATAAATGCCATTTAAAAACCTCACAAGCCGAAAATGTGTACATGCAGTGAAGTTTTTGCGCAAAACACCTATGTAGACCTATAAAAATTCTTGCGAAGTAAAAAAAAAAAAAACTTCAGCCAAAATAGCATCAAAACTTTTCTTCTGGTAGTACATCTCACGAAAATATTTTTAATTCAACCATCAAATAATTATTTTTCCGTGTCTCTGAAATTATTAATATGTAGATACTTACATATAACTAAATACAACTTTTCAATACGGACTACTGTAATATTTCAGTGAACTTATAAATTGGATTGTATTAACACTTTTAAACAGGTGGTATCCTCTATCAAAATTCTTTTAATATAAACCTCTTTCAATTCAGACCACTATTATAATATTTTATTAAATAATTTGTGGCGAACTGTTTAAAAAGGTGGCAACCGTATAAAATTTTTTTTTTTATTTCAAATTTCTTACACCTTTTCACATTCATAGTAAAATATTTCGTTAACATTATAAATTTTAAAGAATTTATTTTTGAAACAGGTGGCAACCCTACAAAAATATTTTTTAATTAAAGCTTTTTTACACCTTTTCTTTTTCACATGCATAGCAAAATATTTCGTTAACACTATTAATTTTTAAAAATTTATTTTTTAAACAGTGGGCAACCTTCTGCAGAACTGTTTTCGTAATTAAGTTTTTTTACACCTATGAGTTAAATTAAATTAAATTAACGCTTTTACATATCTGGCAACCATCTTCAAAAAATATTTTCGTATCTACTTCTTTCATTAGACACCAGTCTTGTGGTTTTTCATTTTTTATTAATCTATCTATTATTTATTATTTATTTATTTATTTATAAATTAGTCTAAGCATTTAATTTTTCTTATATGATACATATTTTCAACCATTTCTTGGAAAACTGTCAACTGCTATCGATGATAATTCTTCATCAAATAGATTCGATGAGATCTTATTTAAAAAGAATATCCATTTAGCCTCCGATGGCGATGAAGCGATTCGCACCTCAAAATGTACCTATGTATCATATGAGTATCTAGCTCTTCATATAACATGCTTGAGTTCTAGAACGACATTCATCCCAAATAGTCAAACAGATAAATCTGAATTTAATGATGATGGACCCCAATCGTTTGCAGTGATAAACCTCAAATATGTTGGTAGTCATATAATCAGCACTTCGCAGAGCAAAACTCTGGGATCTACAATCGCCAAAAGCAGATATCTTCACTTCTTCTTATTACATCTTGGAATGGAAACAATTCATATGATTTCATTCCGTCGCATTATAATTATATTCGGCACATGTTTATTAAACACACCTTTCATCTAAAATAGAATTTAAACTTAAGAGAAGATTTTAAATTTGTGCCAATTATAGCCATGTAGGTAAGATGAGACTGAAAATGGCCCCACCCATGAAATGACAAATTTAATAAGCACTGGAATTCGGTTGTGTAATAAGTTTGCTCTGTTTATAAAAAAGGAGATCCTATAGGTATGCAAGAAATAAGAAAAAATTAAAATCACGGTCACTTTTTCCAAGCTTAAATCGCAGTTTCATAGAAAAGGCAGGTTTACAATTGACTATAACAGAGTTAAAATGGTGTTTGTTTTAAATTACAGTTTTAGCCCGGGTTTCACCAGATACTAATATATAAGAACTCAGCTTAGTTTTTCAGTTTTCCTCAATTAATTTTAATCGGTTTTAATACTGATTTAAATGACCAATGCTCTTCAGTTAAATAAAATGTACTCGTTTGCCCATTTCACAAAATCATTCTACGAATTATATCCCCTATGCTGATATACTAACAAAACTCACCCATCTTACAGTTGTCAGGTTAATCTCGCCTAAAACTGTGCGGTTTCAGGCCTTCAATGATGACAACAGGTTGTTATATCGTACAGAGAATGAGACAATGCCGTGATATTCTGTGTCTTATTTTTAGGCCGAGTAAACCTGACAGTGTATCATCATAGGACGGATACTTAAAAGCTATTTAATGAAAATGTGAAAATTATGTAAAAAATTAAATTAAATTAATTTCCACCTACATGCATCTGGTAATATGCAGTCTTAGTCGTTAAAACCTGACTATGGATCGACTTTTTTGCTTATAAAGCACGAAATACAAATTTACTTTTCTGTTTTAATTATAAATGTTTATGACCTCTTCATACCGCACCACCCGGACGGAATCGGATAAAATTTGGCACTTATGCGGTAAATAACATATCGCCAACCCCTATGAGTAGCGCGCTTCTTTATCTGCTTCGAAGACTGGCACATTTCATTATTGGCGTGGAAGTGATCTACATTTCAGATTCGCGCGTGGAAGAGTAGCACATTCCTTAAAACATTTTATTTATTTTATTTATAATTGTCACGATATCAAAAAATTAAATTAAATGAAATTAGTAAATAAAATTAAATATTGCAATATGGTTCTCAAATAAAAGAAATTTAAGAAAGCTACTCTTCGAAAAAATAGAGTAGCAGGGCTTCCATCTATTCAAAATGGTTTTTCTAAATTTTCGAATAAGTTCACTCAAAACTACCATGTTAGCTTTAATAGAAAGCTTTATTCCAAAAATAGATTTGCCACTTTTTTAAAAAGTTATATCTAACGAACAAATAATAAGTTAAATGGAATAATAACAATACTGGTGTGAAACAAAATGTTGCCATCCTTTAAAAGGCTTAATTAAATTTCTCTTATACGTAAAGTGAAAATACTTTCAAAGAGGGTTACCACCTTTTCGAAAATCTCATTAGATTCTTTACATTATTACATTTTTTAATATGGAGCCTTTTTTATATTCTAAAGAGAGTCGTCCCCTGTTTAAAAAGATAAGTACAAAAAAATTATGACGTTGAATGAAATATTGTAATATTGTTGTAAAACAAAAGAGGGCCTTCCTAGTTTCGAAAATATTTTTAAAAATTGCTGCCAGTTGGTTTCTAAACTCCGCAAAATTGTCGGGTATTCAGTCACATAAATTGGAACTAAAGGCGGAGTGCCAGTCATACTGATACAATATCGGGATGCACACAACAGAACGTTCTCCAAGCCACCATCATGACTGCAGGGGCCAAAAAAGAATCGGTTTTGATTACTCGAATTCATTCACCATCCTACCGTATCAGTTCAAAGGTCTTTGGTAGCCGACCAAAATAAGAGTCAAGGGCACTCCATGTTTTTCCTATGAAGCCTCACTTCTTCTGCGCAAAATTATTCTACTAAATATTTGATTCGTGTGGAATATTGCAAGTACGACGTCAAGTAGCAGATTACGCATCATTAAACGTAATTACGAGTACTACGAAGATATTATTGCGCTAAACAAGTGGCAGTTGAGTAGTTGGTCAGGGAACAACATACAGACAGATGAACCACAATGAGACGCGGCAAGAACCAGTAAAAGCTGCTTAAGACAACAAAAGAGACCCATATTATTTATGAGCGCATATTTACGAAAGTGCGTTAACTAAAACAAAAATGTCATTAGGATGTACAGTTTTAGTTGGACGTACATATGATGAGTTGGTTGGTATGGCAATGTGCGTTCAAAAACTAAACACAAGCAGATGAAAAAGCGAAAAATGAATGACAGTCAAATGGAAAGATGGACAGGCTAGACGTGAGACAGATTAGAGACAGACCGCCTGTCAGAGACGCAGGAAGCAGAGCTAACTAAATACTTAACGTTTAGATTATGGGGAGTGGGCTAAATAAACTGTGTGGACTTGCCGACAAATGGTGAAAGATGAGGAGTGAAACTTTAGTGTACATTTTTGTGCGTATAGCCGTACTACATTCATATGTGCGAAATCGCTACGCTACGAAAGGGGGACGGTAAAGGAGTTTAGTGCCGACAATCAGCCAATTCAAGCAGACAGTTGACGATGTGCTGTCATAACATTAGAACAAGCGATGAGCATGGTAAGTGATGTCAGTGATGTCGGCTAAAATACAAATATATACTGGGTTATGAGAAATGGGGGGCAGGGCGGAGAAAGTTTATTTGTGTCTACATTTGCTGAATTTGCCTAAGTGTTGCAGGTGTATATGGGAACTCATTAGCGTTGAGAAATTGCTTGTTTGTTTTCCATCGCCACCCTGCCCAGCAGCAAGGTTTCAGGGCAAATTAATGAACTTTGTTTGGCAATGGAAAAAAACGACGTTTACTTTTCACTTTACTTGAAATTACCTATAGCATTTGAAATAAATTATTTGGCAAGTTAGTGCGGGAACATGGATTTTGGCTGTTTGCCGCTAATGAACGGGAAGAGTTGCTGAAAAATTGTGTTTGATGTTTGATGAAGGAGTTTTCTATCACTGAGTTTTAAGTGAAAAATTGGGTAAACTGTAATCAGGTGGAAATTGTGATTGATGGGGAAAAATCTGAGAAATTTTCATTTGAAGTGAAGTACTTTTGATTTCGATAGGGTTAAAGTTTGGTTGAATGTTGTCATGATCAAATAGATGTGATAAGGCTTTAACAATGATAAACGTGGATATAAAATATCCGACAATAGGGAATAGTCGCTAAGATTGTATTGCGTAATTAAATGCAACTTTGTTGACATAATAATAACAATAACAATTTGGCACTTAAATCATAGATTCATGCTTGACCGAACTTCTTCTACAACTTGTAGTCTGCGTCCTGATGTGGTAACACAAATTGAGAGACCTACAGTTTTACGCCGACTCCGAACGGCGAATATTTTTTTGTATGAAGTTTTTTTTTCATGTCGAAAATTCAGTCGAAGGTTTGCCATTACCTGCCGAAGGGCGACCGCTATTAGAAAAAACTTTTTCTATAATTTTTGATGTTGTTTACTCCGGCCCGCATTCGAACTCGCGGAACATCAAATGACAATTAAATGATAGTTTATTTAAAAAAAAATTATTTCAAGGTAAACAGAGTGCACACAAGCCTCTCTATTTGGTTTTACATTTTTGTTAACCCCACTCCACTTTTATTGTTATTCCCCTTATTGGTACAGAAAAAAGCATGAATTATATCAACAGCTATTTATTTAGGCGTCAATAAATATAGCTACTTATATCGATAAATCTAAAAACTGTTTGGGTATGTACATATATGAAATCATAATGATAACCGAATGGGGCCCAATAGTGGGATCTTGCGATTTCGTCACCAATGATTAAAACGATGATAACACCATGCCAATACTTCAGATAATTACGATACCGATATCAATAACGATAACCGTTCAATTAAGATATTGATGACAATAACACCAACATTATGATAACTAGTTATAAAACGATTCTGATAAATTTGCGATAACGCTAAGGATAACGATAATAACAACTCTTTGTATCTATAACGACAAAGTTTAAGGTATGTTTAACTATAACGATACTCATATTTATTTACATAAATACGATAACTAATCTTCATTGATAGTACCAAAGGCGACAATATCGAATATTTATTATATACACATGAACACTCAAGAGCAAAATAACATATGTACGACGTTTTGATTAATTTTGAGTTTTTTTCTTTGTTTCTTTAATTTCCATACCATTTTATATAAAAATATATATCATTTAAAAATTGATATGAAATTTACGAAAATTCAGCAAACTTTTATCAAAATTTCAAACGGTGTAATTATCATCCAATACTCTGTGAAATTTTTTAACGCATTAAATTTTAGCAAAATAAAGCGCAAATTTGAAGTTGCTCTAAATTATCATTGATTTTAAAAAAATTTTGTTTATTTTATTTCAATAAAAAATTATTGGAAATTAAATAAACAAACGAAAAATAGTTAAAAGTGATAAAAATATCGTAGGTATATGACTACGAGCATATATGAGAATAGCGATATCGATAGAGGCAAATATTAATTAAAAAAATACGCATGATTTTGAAAAACTAGAGAGTTTTCCCATAAGTGGTCCATTTTGGCAATATTTTCTGAAATATCTGCAAACATATTTACTTGAGAGGTTTACAAAGACGGTCTAGAAAATTATTCCCAGAAAGATTTCACTAGCACACAATGATCTTGGAGTATTACCGAAAGTAAACTAACATTTTAGTAAAATCTTATATATCTTAATATTTGACAGATCTTATCCTAAAATTTGTAGCGACCGTCAAGTTTTTGTTACACAAATTGAGAGCCGAAAAATAACAGAAAGTTTACTAAAAAATTCGCTTTACTAATCTCAAACAGATCTTTCGCAAATCGCCAATTAAAAATTTTCCAAAACTAGTTTTCTGGGATGGCGTTAATGGATTAAAGAGTTCAACAAGAATACTCCTCGTACAATTCTGCCATATTTAATTAGCGCAGATGTGCACTTTATTCGCTTTTGTGATACTTTTTTCAAAAGCCTATGATATATAAATTAAAACTGTAATTAGCATCTTAAGATTTTTAAATACTTTTTATGATATGGCTTTAGAAATTTCAACATGAATTTACAAATATGGACTTTTCTTCTAATTTTTAACAATTTTGTTTTCTCAAAGGTTCGGCAATATATATTATTTTACATTACTATTTTTTATTTAGGGAATTGTATAGTTATAGTGCATATAAATATGTATGTACGTATGTATATATGTATATGAATCATCATATAGATATTAATGGATGTGAGCATATGTCCACATGTCAATCATGTCAAACAATTTGACACTCACACAAAAAAGTTTATTTTTAAAAGTCAAATTTCCGCCACTGCTATAAAAGCGCGCCGCAAACATTGAGACGCAAGCAATGGGTAATTGATGGCAGCCTCGCGAGAACGAAATTGGTTTTTGTTGCTCTCTTTAGTTGTATACTTACGTCGGTACATATGTATATATTGTATTTTATTTTTTTTTTTTGAAACGTTAGCGCCAAAACTGCTTAAAAGTAAATTGGACACACTTAATCAAATTTGATAAATGTGTCGCGCTTTGTGGTATACACAGAAGATAGGGGATAAAATCAGATAGTATAATCAAACGGACATTATGAACATAAGCGCGCCAAATAGCAGCAACAAAGCATAGCTACCAATATGTTTTAAACATTTTTTCAATACTTTGCATAAATTCAATTCGCCGTCATACACAGAGATTCATATGCTCGCATTTGCATAAAAATAGTAGAGGTATATTAAATATTACGAGTAGCTCAGTTTGCTCACGCCTTTAAGGTTATTTTTGTTTTTTGGTTAGCTTTATTGTTGCTTCATCGTTTTTGGTTTTGTTTTTTTTTTTTGTTAATTTTAATTCAGTGTTTGTTTGAAATGGTCATCAATCTTGCGGGCATTAAGACTTTTCCACAAAAGCGTGTGATTATGAAAAATCGCACCTATTTATTGAGCTTACGTATTATAAATACGCGCCTACAGCATGTTTGGTGTATTTGGCATAGATTTTTTATACCTAAAAATTGTCATCATTTATTTAAAACCAAGTTCATTAATAATCACCACGAATTTAAATGCTTGAGTATTAGTGGATTTCATGTTCCTCAACTCATGCTTTACGTAAATGCTGATCACTGAGTTTTCACCTAAAAAAAGCCAAGTCAAAATCTAAAATAGATTCAATAAAATGTCTTGTGGTTAGGCTAATATAATATACAGTATTTTTGAAGATACGAAAAGCTGCATTAACCTCTAATTGCAAATATCAAAAGCTAAGCAAGCTTTCATTTTCAAAATGTATTTGGAGCTGTAAAGCTTTGCAGCTTTCATTAACTGTTTTCAAGTTTTAATTGGAAAAGCTTAACATTTGAAAGCTTTAAAAAAACTTAAAAACATTGAGCCAAAATTTTAAGATTACTTTCTCAACGGCAAAGGCACTGCTTTGTCATTCAGAAGTTTTAAAAAAAAGTTGTAGTCAAATATCAAAAGCAACGGAAGCTTTCATTTTTAAATAGCTCTAAAGCTTTACTGCTTTCATTGATATAATTTGAAATGTCTAATATTTAAAAGTTAAAAAAATTAAAGACCATTGGGCCGAAATTTAAGATTCTTAAGTCAACGGTAAAGACTTTGCTTTGCCATTCAGAAGTTTTTAAAAACAGTCTATAAGCAATTTAAAGCTTTGCAGGTAAAAAATGAACAACAAATGAATGGGGCTTTAGCTATTAGTTGCAAAAGCACACTAGGTAGGATGACAACATGTATGCAAACCTATAACACTAACTCGGAAAAATATGGGATTTGAGCCAACTCGGTAAAATCATATCCGACCTGAGTTGTGGTATTGGGAAGTGAAAAAACTATGCTATTGAGAATTAGCCCCAAGAAAATACATGGGAAGTTTAGATTTAAGGCCTAGCTCGTTTTTATTTTTATAGTATTTGTAAATATATATCTACATAAACCAAAAATTTGTTTGAACAACTATTCCATTCTTAAATAGCACTAAACAAATCGCAACAATCCATGAAAGAGGCTAACAGGGTTGATTTTACAACAACAACAAAATTTCCGAGTTGGAACCTTCTTTTTCAAATTTTTTTGTAAAAACTGAACTATCACCCCAAAATTGTTTTAAAGTAAAAAAAAACAGCCCCATTTCTTGAAAAAATTTTAAACACTGAGTCAGCATTTGAACTGTGTGGTATTTTAATGAGCAAGCGACCACGTTTCTTTAGCTTACAATAAATCTGCATTTAAACAATAAAGCCTAGATTTTGAGTTGAAGCTGCAAATGCAAGAAATTATCGCTTCATATTAATGCCACATATGTATGTATGTATGTATTTATGTATATTTCATTAAATGCACGAATGTAGAGCAACTATTAAACGCTTTTTCCAGCCAAAGCCATTGCCTGCTAGCGGCCTCAATCAACTCGGCTTAATGGCAGTAGTTGTGCCCATGCTTGCCGGTTTAACGTTCAAAATAAATGCAGTAATCGGCACGCGGCTGACGGCTATAAGTGGTACTGTGTGGTTTAGTGTGGGTAGTACATATGATAAATATACATATGTATGTACTTACATATATATATGATCATTTGACGTGCAACACTATCCTGCTAAAATCGTTGGACCAAGTGGTCCAGTGTTGCCAAATCGCAGTGACTACAATTGTGGTCCTTTGTAACGCAGTAGCGGATCATCGAATCATCTTACTGCTACGCGACAGTTAGGTATGCAAACGATACCATCGATACAATCGATGTTTCGAATATAAAATTGTCGATCTGACTCAGAGCGATGTTTTACATCGATGGTTTTTTATGCCAATTTTTCTCAAAATTTACTCCAAACCTTTTAAATATATTCTAGCACTAATATTTAAAATATTTTTTTAAATTTAAATGGTTTTAATTTAGCTCACCACTATATAACATATATGTACATAGTTATATTCTTCGACAATCACGACAATGGTGGCTGAAGTACAAATGTATCTTGTATCAGCTGTTGCTCCTATTAATAAAAATTCAGTCGACATTTGGGATAATATGAAAAATGTGCTTCCTGGGCTGCATAAAAATGCATGTAATCCATCCATGCGTTTATCCATCGAAATTGTTGCTGTTAAATTCTGTTCTAAACAAAGAAACTTTCTTTATTCGCAATCCTTGTATTACTGTAATTTATAGAGGTAAAAATCGCTCGGGAGATTGTCCGATTTTATGTATACATTATGAATTGTCATTGAAACATTTGAGAAAACATGGATGTTATTACTATGATGCCTTATTATACCCATAGCCGTATTCGTTTCGCCATCTGTAGTACGATTCCCTAATTCATTTTAACGATATTCGTATGGTTAAATCATCTTAACGAACATTTTAACCGTGCTACTACTACCCAGCAGCCATTTTTTAACGAATTTCGCATTCGCCGCATGAGCTGTTGTCGTTAGCTCGTCGATTATCGAAAGCTAAACGACAACAAATTTGATGTTGTTAACTCAATCGACAAAAGAAAAATTCGATATTTCAACTTTTCTTAAAACTAAAACAGGAACATTAAATAATGTCGCTCAAATATTTGGCATATGATTTATCACGAGGTGACGAAGAAGTATGCGCTCCAACAGTAGATCGAAGTTTGCTTCGGGATGTGGACAATCACTTTCATTTGAATGCAACACAATTTCATCGGGTGACGAATGCATTCGAAGCTGCTAAAGAAATGTTTGCTTCAGCATCGTCACCCTTTGTGGGAGGTACTATCGGAACAGTCGATTGTACTCGTATATCAATTTTGCGAATCGAATGCACATACCTCCATTCCTACCGATAACGACCCCAACTATCGTCTAATAGTTGGTTGGCTGTGTTAGCAAGAACGAGAAACGAAATTATTTTATTAAAAGAAATAATAACCAAAATAAGTTGACAGCAGTCAAAATTTACGGTGCTGAACTTGTGTGTATTTTGTTGTTTTTCTTGTCTTGAAGAGTTTCTCATTCAACGGCAACAAGTAATTTTGAAACTAACCTACCGTAGGTATTCGAGGGAGTAATTCTTAGAGTCATTTTGTGTTACTCAAGTGTAATTCAGAGCTGGAGTATGAGGTCATGCCCTACGGCAACGCAATGTTGATTGGATTTCGGTTACTTTTGGAGTACTCTTTGCCTGTTATGGAGTACTCTTTGCATGCGTGAATGGAGTACTTGCGATTTTTGCAGGGTAGTATTAAACAGCGTTTGCTATCAATTTGACGGCGGATGATTGCGTGGTGGTCGCCTTAGCAAATGAAATTGAATAGGCGCTTAAAATGAGGAGTGCAAATAATAAGAAAAATAACAACAAATGATAGAGCAGTCGAAGAGAACTAGCTGAGAGTGCAGCTGAAACTGTTGATTATGATAATATGCAGCAAGAATTTGCGTTTGAGGACCAAGCTCAAAGGAGTGGGAATATTGAGCAGAAAGAATTTTCTTGCTGCGGTAGCTTAAGTGGAGGATAATAATAGCAACAATGATACAATAATATTTATGTTTTATTTATCTTTAAATGAAATGGAAATATATATATAGGCTAGAAATTTTATTTAAAAATACAATTATTTTATGGCTCAGAAAATAATGGATCCTTTTTTGGATGGAAAATAAAAGTTATTTTTAAATGCGGATATATTGAACCAATGGGAGAAGGCAAAGAAAAAATATTTGTAACCATATTAATATTTAGTGGTACAAATTTTGCATTGTGTGCCTGCAGTCAAAGTCAAAAGTAGAAAGTTCATTCAAGTAAATTAAAACAAATTTTATTCCTTAAGCAAATAAGAAAACCCAAAAAAAATTTCATTATTAATATATTCCAAGCGAAACATAAAACCCAAAAATAACTAATATCTTCCATTCAAAAAAGAAATCTCACAAATAACTATTTTTTTCCAAGCTAAAAATAAAACTCAAAAAATGATCGTTAATACTTTCCATTCGCAGACAACCGGTCAGGTAAGGGCAGGATTTTTTTTTTTTTGGCGAAACTCAAGTAGTACGTTGCTTGTTGGCCCAAAATAATAATTCTCCTATTTTTCCTTTTGTCTCGGAAAATTCTCTTGTCTGGCTTACTTACAGTCTGTTTTGTTTTGTAGGTATTTTTTGTATATACTATATGTTTGTACATTGGCATCGATTACTTAATGAAATTTTAAGTAAACATAAGAAAAATGCTATAAACGCAAAAAATCTAAGGGTCGTCATATATTAAGCAGAGCGAACCAAAACTGTGTAGTAGAACATTTGAAAAAGGAAAGCTTTTACGTGAACCATGAAACCATTTCTAATAGTATCTAAGCGCTTTCGGAAAATTTCAATGTCATTTCAGTGGGCCAACAGAATTTTTGCTGTTATCACAGTCTTTTGAATCACTTTACTTTTTGAAAAAAATTATTTGAGACATTATTCAAAAAGGAAAGGTTTGATACATACACAGCTTTGCTCCTCACTGTTCACATGACGTCTCCTTTAGCTAAAACAGTGTTACTTCTTTGAAAATTTACGTATGAATCTTATCAAGAATTTTTAAATAATAGTAAAATTAAAAAAAAAAAGTTTTAATTCGCTGACATTTTTCCTGAAAACTGTGGCAATTTTTGTAAGTATTTTATAAAAATGAAAATATTTTATATAATGCAAATATGTGGTTTTATTTGCAATTCATTAGGTAATTTGTGCATCTAAATCGTGAGCGTGAGTTAGCAAGACCTTTGCTGTTTCCCATCTTTTTTATAGGATTTCTTTCGAAAGCCCATTGGTCGTTGTGATCGTATCCCTACTCTTTTTCACCTCCACCCCTGTGCCACCGCTTCCTTGCCAAAGTTAATGGGCATTCCGAATTTCGAGACTTTAAATTAGTATTTAAAAATATCAGATATTTTAAATAAAAGTTAATATACATATACATATGTATCTTTAATTAGGACCTTAAAGTTTGAGTGCCATTAGAACAGATGATTAGCATTTCTGCCCAAGTGAAATATTAGTGTAAATATTAGGTGTTTCTAGTAGCTTGCTAATAATTTGTGTTCCCGAACTTCACTGTCGCCGTTTTGAAGTGGTTTTCTGCGCAATTCTATCTACTACCCCGTTTGTATGTAAATTGTTGGAACGTAATCCTGTGATTACATATGTTATTTATGGTTATGTACTTTTTGTATTATACATTTTTCTGGACCTAATATAAAAAAAGTACTTTACTTTGTTTGAAACCATCAATAATCTTGTTTTTGTAATCATGTAGAAGGCTGAAAATTCGATTTACGCCATATTAGAAAAGTCTCAACAATTGGGACGTGGGTTTTGGTGAATAATTAATATGGCTCACTTCACAATATTACATGGAGTTCAAAGGAATTTTTGTTGCTTGGTTTTAATAAGGGCACAGAACTATATCACATGTTTTTTTAATGGTGAACTACAAATGTAGAAAACTCAATTTTATTTCCTTATAATAATGATATTTGTTAATTAAAATCAATGTTTGCATAACAAATCAGAAGAATGCATCAAATATTTCGTAGACTACGAAACATATTTAGATTTTATGCAACTTAAATTCTACAGCTAGTTAAATATTTTGCGTACATGTTAAAACATTTTTTTACAAAAGGGATTACATTCTTCCTACTTTTTCGCAAATGCAACCTTTTGTGCGGGAGAACTAGAAATCAGCTGTCATTATGTATCAAACCTTTGATAATTGAATCATGGGAATGATCTCAGTCAAATATATCTTGAATCATGTAATTGAACCGTTGAAGATTTTGACAGCACTTTCATAAGGTTTTTCTATAATTTAGTTTGTTTTGAAATTGTTTAGAAATTTTACTTCACAATCGAGAATTAGATCAACGAAGCTTGAAATACAAATCTATTGAAAGCTTTTCATACGAAAATGCCAATTCAATGGAATCCGTAATCAATATAAGTAAGTAGTTCTAAAATGTTTAACGTTAACAATCAAGCATGACGTCTGAACCAAAAATATGTCCATACATATGTACATAAAATGATGCAGCAGCAACTATGCAGTGAGATCTGCTTATGTTTATTTGCATACATTTGTAAAACAAGTATGAAGATTTTTGAATGTGAGAATATATTGTATTAACTTAAGTACTTATTATTGTTCTGTAAGCATGAAGGCATGTCTGAAAATATATTCCAAATGGACAACGAATGCGGATATTGTAAATACGGGCAGACAATTTGGCAGTTGCAATGGGGCGTAGAAAATAAGCTTTAGAAAAGGGAATGAAGTGAGTGAAAGGTAGTGAAAATACGAAGCATGAAAAGAAATAGCGAAATGAATACATAAAGGGTGTTGTTTTTAGAGTGATAGAACTTTAAATTGAAATAAAACGCAAAAAACAAATGAAGTATGATGCCTAATTTTTATTCTTTTTATTTTAAAGATATTTTCATGATATTTAATATTTAAAAACTATTTGTGGCATATGTCCGCCACGCCTAGCTTTGGTGAATCGGATGCGATTAGTCCAATTTAGAATTTATGTTGTGGATGGACAAAGTCTAACTTATTGAGCACGGCGGCGAATAGACAAATTCGGATCTTCTCCAACACTATCACTTACAGCATCAATATTTTATTCTGTTCTTTGTCTTGTTGGTTTTTCATCGAGTAGGGTAAATGTTGTTCGAAATTTATCAACAGTTCGACGAATAAGCTGCTCTGATCCTTCTGATGCTCGATTATGTGGACCACAAAATTCACGAAGTGCTCTATAAGAGTGGCGAACAGAACACTGAGTTTAAAAGTAAATTTCCACAATTTGCAAATGTTGTCAATGACGTCACTCTTTCCATGATGATTTGTCAATGCTTACTGAACAGAAATGTCAAAACGAAACGTCATTTACCAGCTGTCAAGTGACAGCTATCCCTATCGAAAGTTCTATCAGTCTAAAAAAACACCCTTTACTTACATGTAAGATAGAAGAGGGAAACATAAAATAGGAAACAACATGAAAACAAACTTTGAAGGGAAGGTTTTTTATTTTCAAAAAATAAATAATATGAAACTGCAACGAATTCAGCTTCCCGCTTCACATGCAAATAACTATAAACAAAAAAGGAGCTGTGAGAGCCCTTCCGAGGTCACAAGCATTACAGAAATATTGGAGGTTGGGCGCGCGTATAACTAGAGTTATGTTTACGTGAAATTAAGCGCAACGTTTTAGCTTTCATGCTCTGAGGTATCTGAGGAAAAGATGATGCTCCAACTCAACTAACAATGCACGCCTTGTGTTAGTTGAGAAAAGCAACAGCAGCAGAAACAGCAAAAGATGACTATAATAACTAAACAATGCATAAATAGTAAGCTATGCTATGCATATAATACCCACACAAACACAAACACACACATACACACAAACACAAGCCATTGTGCCAAGATAAAATATGTATGTTTAGGGACTCACCGAGGCAATAATGGAGGAGGCGAAAAAAGCTCGCTGGTACCTTTGAGCAAAAATGTTAAAATAATGCATATATAAATAAATAAAAGCATATCTCATGTATGCATTTAAATATGGCATCAAGTCAAGATAACGCGCAAGCTACAAGCTACAACAACAACAACACCAACAAAATGAAAACAATGGCCTTACAATAACAATGGGGGGAAAAATAGGAGCAGCAATGCAATGCGCCGCGCAATGGTAGCGGCGGCATTTTTTCCAAAGCAACGACGAAAGGACATGTTTTGGTGCCGCTAGTGGTGACGGTGGAGGTGGTGGAGGTGGTGGTGGTGGAGGTGGCGGCATAGTCAGCTATATGACCAGCAAAAAAGTAGCGAAAAGGTGATTTATTTGAACATGGTTATCAACTTAACAATAACAGGAGCAGCGACAGCGGCAGCACACAAAAAATGGCAATAGCAGTAGAAAGGAGGCAACTAGAGTTGCAGTCGACTGCCCAAAGTGAGTGGTGGAGAGGCTCAGCGAACGGACAGCAGCTGCAACAATATGCTAGATGTGGATAAAACAATGCACCCTAATGGCCGCGGCTGAGCATCAAAAACAAAAGGATGATGTGGTGGCGCATTGTAGCATTCCGCTATGGAGGTAGTATAAGATTTGAGTTGCCTTAAGGGCGCAACGCGCAGGCGCGGCGGCAACAAAGTGCAGTACAAAAACTAAAAGCAAATAAAAACATAATAAACTGTTTGCATGTAAAGGCAAAAGCCGCATTAATACCCTAAAGTTAAAAATGCAGTCAACCAACCAATAACAGCACATGTTGCGCCTGCGCATGTGAGCCTTTTTTGCGCGCCAGCATGTAAGTACTCGGCCATTCGTACAGAGAAATATGCTGCATATCAAATCAACGCTCGCTGCGCATTCACATTGATTTTTTTCTTCTGTACACTGAAGTTTATTTTCAATCTGCTCCTTTTAGTTTGCCCGCAGCAATTGTAAAATAATTGAATCGCATTGAATTTTAGCGAAACGAAGATGTATTCAATTTTGTTCCTCCTTACCACGGCCGACTACTTAGGCCCTGACGTTGATATGGTTTACAAAAGGTGGTGCGGGAAAATTGTATTAAACAAATAACTAGAAAATTCTGCAAATTGCTTTGCTCCAATAAATTAAGTGACTTCACATGCGGGTTTGACATTAATGTTCGAATAAATGACTTGACCGCGGTAATTTGTTACCACCACATTGTAAGTGAGCTGAGGTTGATCGAAGCCTTAAACGACTTGCAAACCTGCACATGATTAATATATGTAATTAATTTGTTGGTGTAATTTAGTTAAATCAACAATAATTTTTGATCTCAAGGCCAGTTATAAGGAAAGTTTTTGGAAAAGCGACAACAACAGTCAAAGTGGTAGGAATTATAGCTGCTTTTTCGGGGATCACCACATCTCCTCAACAGATTTCTTTCATCACTCCAGCCGTATTTGAAGAGGTTGTGAACTCCCACTTGCTGGACAAACACGTAGCCAGTGATCCACAGCGGGCTTGTGAACTGCTGTTGATTTTTCCATTGTTCCCCATATCTCAGCAACACAACTCCAGACATTATTTTTGTATCATTGTTTCAATTTTTTATGGGTGGTGTGCTCGTCTATTATATATATATATGTATATATATATATTTTGTTTGTTTTCCTAATGTATTTAAATCAGCAATAATTTTGAGCTCAAATATTGTTATATCTGTACTAATTTTCTTATGTAAATCAATTGAAATATTAATGAGCTTTATATTTTTTTAATAGAAGAATAAATTGTCAACTGTAAATGCCTTGCATTTGTCGCCACTGGTTTAAGGAGCCTAGAAAACCAAGAGTAGAATGGAGAGCCAGCGTTACGCGGATCACATATAGCGAGAAAAATGGTTTGTAATAAAAAGAAAATCAGTGATGACCAAACCATCGCGCTTAGGCAGAGCTTTTAAAGCCTTTTATTTTCATAGGAAATTTAAGAGGTAAATTTTTCTGCTCGTCCATGCGGAGAGGCCAAACCCAGCTGGAGAAGGATTCAAATTTGAATTTGAAAATTGTATAAATGATACATGTTTTGATGTAAATAAATATTGCGAAAATTAATATTTTTACTCCTTCTAATTGAGTTATAATTTACGCGATCTTGTTGGCAATCTTACCTCGCATCATTTGACGTTTTATTTCGGGCAAGAAATTGTGTTCTTTGTGTTTCTGTGCTTCTGGACTTTTTACTCATCTCTTGAGAAAGCATTTCGTTCGTACGCTCGGTTACCCAAAACATGGCCGAATAACTAAAAGTAATATTTTATGCTGAGCTTTTCACTCTTTCAATGAAAACGCGAAATATTTTGCCGCATTAATGTAAACTAATCATTTTGCTTAAACCCCTTTACTCATAAATTTTTAGTTTTTATTTTATTATGACCAAAAAATGCGGAAACCCCTTGAAATTTGCATGCCTTATTAAATGCTATAAAAGGTTTTTTTGGGTAAAGTTTGCACAAAGCTTTACGCCGGCGACCTTTTATTGAAAGCCACAAAAATTTTCACTCCATACCAAGAAGTTATGTAATTCAATGTTAATTTGAAAACAAAAAGATTTACATTTAAAGAGTAACCAAAGCTCTTAGACTCAAGGGGGCTTAATTCACGATTTATAATTATAATTATATGAATAATTATTTACGATGCATTTAGACATAAAAAAACGTATGTTATTTAACAAAAGCTAAAACTCTTTTATTTTGAAAACAGTGATATTGATAAATTACAGCAGCACTTTATATAAACCTTTTGTATGAGTAGTCGGATAATCCTTAAAAATTTAAACAAAAAATTAACATTCAAATGAACAGCTTAGTGTCACTAAGCTACTAAAATAAAATGGTTAGATGCGGAAAGCCTATGTGAAAGAAATTGTGCAAGTTAATATATATATTCATATACATAGATGACGACAATGAAAAGCTAAAAAAAAAATGTATGGATATTTAAATTAAGGTAGACGTTTTTCGTGCTTTTTAAATAATTGAGCAAATATTGATGTATACGTGACCAACGTAAGATATGCAAATACGACGCTTGAAAAAAGTTTTCCGACTGATTATAATATTTTTGATATTGTAAGTTACTAAAAGGTGCGAAGCTCAAAATAAAATTAATACATTCGTATAGGTAGTTAAATATGATTGATTTTATTAAGTGTCATTTTGAGAGGCGACCTTTTCACACACAAACATATTTTCTATATACATTAAAATTATTAAACTTCAAAAAATAGAGCTCAGTAAATTTCAAAGTTTAAAAGAACCATGAAGGCGTCAAAAATATTAAAATCTTTATCAAACAATGGCAATTGAATGACTGTAAAAATGACAAGATCGACATAAATATGTCGGATATTACTTTTGGCGGCAGACAAGAAAATATCAAAAGCACAAATAGAAAAACCTCAAAAATTTCGGAGCTGAAAGCAGTAAAAGTAGAAAAAGAAGTACAAATACATTTTTTAATTAACATAACAAAGCTGGAAATAAAGACTTGAATTAATATGCAGGAATCTAAAAATCTTTTATTTGAGAAATGTAAAAGTGAACAATCTATTGTTTATAAAAAAAATCAATTTAGCTTAAAGCCAACAATAAGAAAAGGGCAAATGACTGGGGAAAGAGACATGATAGGGCTCTTTGGAAAAGTCAGTGCACATAAAGGAGCTACTTAGAGCACAAAAAGTTTAATTATTAGGGCTACGCGAAGGAACAGTGATAAAGAAAGAAAAAAGCCGGCAGAACAAGGTATAGCAAACTTATGCGATGTAAATATGCAGAGGAAAATTGGTAGGAAAGAGTTTAGAAGATTTGGCGTAGTGGCAAAATAGAAAAGGTTTAGTAGAGGCAAAGAGTCGACTAACCATAAATAGATGGACGAGAGAAGAAGAAGAAGACCGAAGAAAGGATATATGTAGATATAAAAAGGTGGAACAAGAAGATCTGCGAATCAAGAGTTTGGGAACAATGGGAAAGAATATTTTTGTATCTAACAATTAAGTAGAAAAACGAGTTAGTTTAAATATAGTTGATAATGTCTTTTCTTTATTTTTCATAACAACTAAATCACAAACAATTGAAATTATCTATTACACTATTTTATATGAATAAAGAACTTCATTAAAAACTATATTTTCAAATGGCAAAAAGAATCGAAACCCATACAGTTTGTGATATTTTCTGAGCTGGGTGGTTTCCAACGAATGGAAATAACTTTCAACGAATCAATCTGTGCCAAACAGAATTTTTGGGGATATTAAAATTCCAGGTGTCAGTTGTGCAAGAAATATCTTAATAGTATCATATTGTATCTCATAGTGGGATTTTTTCGCTCTTTATTTAACAACTACTAAAGTATTCGACTAAAAAAGAAGTTAGAAAACCTTCTTACAAATATTTTCTTTAGAAAATTTCACTATGGAGCTTCTTTCACAAAACCTCCATGCGATTAATAAAAAGCCTCGCCTTTACTTTCAGTTTGTCGCACAGTGTTATTTGAGAGCTCTCTGATAAAAAAATTATTCTCGCTGAAGGCAAGGCACAAAGACAACAAAGTATTAATGATTTCAACAATGTCCTGCCAAGTATTACCATACAATGTATAGTACCTAGGTAGAATTTCTGACCCCACTAGCGCACGTCACTCATCATCGAGTAAAATATTCACCCAATTTTATTAGATTCCTTAAAAATTCTCCAGTTAGTTTAGAAACCCGTGTATCTACAGACTTCTTGACAAGGGCCTTCCCTACCAAAGTTTCAAGACCCAAGAGATGCAACTGATAGGAGTTATAGAGAAAAGGTGTGCATCTCCAATTTATGAGTGGAAATTCTTTTACCGTGGCCAGCAAAATATTCACATAAGAGGCTATTGGTATTGATCTTAAAAATATTTTTATTTACGAGTATGTATTTATGTATGTGCATACAAATTTCAGAAAGTCTCGAAAATGAATTTTCGTTAAACAAACTTTACCTTACAAATTAGAAACGGCTCCACATACATACATAGTGTACATGTTTACATATTACATACATGCATAAAGTTGAAAGCCTTTATGACAAAAGCAAAGTGCCGAGAAGAGCCATTCGAAAGCAATAAATTCAAAAGGAAAACAAAAATCAATATCTGCATATATGTATAGTACACACATACACACAAACACACATACATCCATACATAAGTGCTTTATGTTTTTTTTTTTCTTTTTCAACCAAATAACCAACAATTGTTTGCACAATAGCCGAGCAAACGATTGATGTATGGGGGGCCGAACATGCAGTAGAATAACAAAAATAAGGCAACAAAGAAGCAGCAACATGCAGCAGGGCTTGTAATGAACAGCAACCATCGGCAACTGTAACAGCAACAGCAACACAGCAATAACAATAACACAAACAAATACGCTCAAAGGTGGTCTCATAATTTCAACTCTGCTGTGCTGGTAATGTGAAGAACAACAACAATACAAATAAACTACAACACTACGAAAAGACAGAGCAGCAACAACAACAAAAGTCAGAACACCAACAACCACAGCAATAATAGGCAGCCGCCAGAGCAGCAGCAGCAGCAGCAGTTGGTTTCACCAATGAACTGTAGCACTGTGTGCTGTGCGCTGTGCTGGCTGCTGCTTTGGGGCAAGCCACATACGCTTGTGCATTAAGATACAAAGTACATACATACATACATGCATTGATACATACACGAGCAGTAACAGCAGCAACAGTAGATTTCACTTACAAGTGCAACATGGCCATTAAAGTGGGCAACCAAGGAGGCGGCAGCAGTCAACGGTCAGCCAGCCGCCAGCCGCCAGCAGGCAAAAGCAAAAGGCAGTCTTAGCAATCGCAATGGCAAAGTTGCATAGCTCAGCTATTTTAGTTGTATGGTCAATGGAAAAAGCAATAAGCAAAATGTGCTAGCTTCTTGCGCTGAAAGCATCCATCGTCTGCGCATGCGTGCATTCTTCAATAACGAATTTCATGCTATATTTGTTTGCTTGTTGCTTTCATTTTTGCTAGCTGCCACCATTGCAAATGCACATTTTTGGTCATCAGTCTATTGCACTAATAGAAATTGAGCATTGATTTGTGCGAACATCGTCGTACATTTCGGCTGCAGGCGACCAGCCATGGTTGCCGCCTATTAGAGAGTTCTACTCGGACAAGCGCTGGTTTCCTCACTCCTTACATGCTAGGGCAAGAAGTCTTATGGCTTATTGTGGTCTATTATTTGATGCAATATGTTGTTGCATGTTGTAAGCCTTTGAGCTAGCAAGTGTAGTGTACTTTTTTTTTTGTTTTGTATACATACAAATGTATGTAGAGTAAATGTTTCTGTTTGGATCCCCCCTCTGTGCTTTCCAAATTTTTATTTTGTCGCTGTGAAAAGTGATTGCTGTCATTTTGTTGATATTTAGTTTCTCTTCGCCATAGCTATGCAATTTATTCTTTCGTTTCTAGCTACGCAGCATTCTGTTCAGTTTCTCATTCAAATACATCGATTTTGATTTGATGATGCAAATTGAACAAAAGCTCCATATGTTAAAGATTCCAGCAAAGTTTATAGAAGAAATATTAAAATTTATTTTTGCTTGACCGAAAAAATAGAGTTTGTTTTTTAAATAATAAAAAATAAAAATCATTTCAAATTTAGCTTAAAAGGTCTGCTTTAAAATATTTGAGAATATTTTCAACGCCATTGAAATATTGATACCAAGGCAAATTCATCTATAAATTCGCCTTGATTGATACTTTTGAGGTTGTTTTCAATTCTTTATATTCTTGCCATAATTTTTTGTGGAAGTAATAAAATGTAATTGATTTTATAATTTCGATGGAAGAATATATGAAAATAAATTTTTCGAGGAAATTTAGTTTAATTCAAAATATAGTCTTCTCTTAGCACGATACATTAATTCCAATGGGGTTTTCATTATTTTTTATTCTATTCCGACAAATTATTATTTTTTAAATCCCTACAATAAATCTCTAACATGGATCCATTATTTCATCATCATTGAAAGCAGATAATTATCAAAATTATTATCCTGCAATTTGTAACCAATTCGTAACTGGCTAAAACTATGAGGTTTAGGGTGAACAAAATTTTTTATATGTTTAGCGCCGGAAAATCATCAATAAATATATTAATTATACCCTCTTGTTCATACAGAATTTCTCATACGATTTCATAGATTTTATCTTAGATTATTTGTAGTGGGAAATTTTCAGCTGTGTTACAAAAACAACCTTTGAATATTCATTGATCTAGGAATTTAAAAATATTCGCTGTGCAAAAAACAATTAACAAAGAAATTTGATTTTGCAAAAGGCAAAGTTTATGAGCGTTACGCAAACTGGGGAATGATAAATTTAAGTAAGTTTGATAAAAAAAAATCTATCAACAAAAGCTAAAGCTGGCCCCAGTCGGTCATTACGTGTATTCTTTAGGTTTGAAAGCAGTTTTCTAAACGTTTCAAAGCGGTTGTTGCTCAAACGCAAAGTGTATGAAGAAAGTGTGCATTTCCATTCGGTAGCCACGGTATCCCAATTTTTTTTTTTCAAATTATTAACCCTTAAATGAAATATTGATTTTGAATTTTTTAAACTCAAAAATTTTGCGAAAAGAATAACACAATCAAAAAATATTTAAAAAAAAAACTTTTTGTGGATTATAAAATGCTCAGTTAATTGCGTTCCATTTACAGAACAAATTCAAATCATAATAATATATTCATAAATATGTGCACTTGATTTTAAGGATGAACATTTTATTTATGGAAACTGAATACTCACCTTAGTTAAATTCTCTTTGAAAAAAAATATTAAGAGTTATCATAATGCAGTGCAAATGGTCTTGGATTTCCATATCTCGGTGTATTTACAAAAGTTTTATGTGCTACATATGAATTATATTTTTATGTTGCCATGGTGATTTTCAAATGCCATGATACAGAGTTGTTCGCATGAAGGACATATGTAGATCCTCATTCTTCCTAAACAAATTAAATTCCAAAGAGAAAACCTTGAATTAAGCTACTTGGACTTCGACCAATCAATTTGGTAGGAAAACTCGAAATCAGACATTTTGGCAAATATTTTATATTTTAGAAATAGGCTTTAATTTTATTACTGGAAAAGCTATACAGTATGTTCCAAATGTAAGTTATTATTTCTTAGCAAAAAGAAAGGCAATAAAACAAAATTCTTAAAATTTATAATACATTCTCGCTTTGAGTTAAGAAAAAAAAACTTAAAAACCCAAAAATACGTAGAAGGTTAGGTTAGGTTACTGTGGTAGCTCCCGCAATGGGAGCTCACTTAGACATAGAAGGAGTCCATTGTGATACCACCTGATTTATGAACGGTAACGTGAATCGGAAAAATCAGGAGAGATTAACCTGAGAAACGTTGCGTACCCCGAATGAAGTCACGCAAACTACCAATCTCCACCCCAGAAAGCTCTTCTGTAGTCCTAAAAAAGTACGAACCTAGGTATTAGAACCTCAGTCTCGCAAAGACAGGACAGCTAAGCAGAAAATGAAAAGATGAATCCACCTCATCATCCTCCATACAGCTGCGGCAGAAAGGGTCAGAGACTATCTTCAGCCTAACCGCATGAATACCCAACGGACAATGCCCAGTCAGAACACCTACGAGGGTCGAGAGTTGCCGCTTGGTAAGCGACCTCAGCTCCTTTGAGCGCCCACGATCCACTCTTGGCCAGAGAGGTTTCCTTGCAATTCTGCAATACGTAGAAACAATTGCGGAAATAAAATTAAGTTAAAATCTATAAGGCAATTTCGATTTATAACGGGTGCCATTTCTGCAGTGATCATTTGTGGGTTAAGGCACAGCTGTTTGATATAAATAATAGAGATGCCGTTATTATCTGGCACACACTGTTTCATTTGCATAGCTCATACGTAACTATAAAATTCCATATGATGAAAAATTGATTTCAAAATTATTCTACTCAACTTTACTCTTATTTGAGTTACATTTTAAAGTAAGCTACATATAAAAAAATGCATTGCCTTTCTGTCTGTTCTTCTAATATTCCTCCATGAGAACCATTACAACAAATATACTGTGAAATGAATCAAAATAAATTCAAAAATTGTCAGAAACGACCTCAGATGTCACCGGATTGAACAAAGGTGTTTGCCGTCTATGGCAAGGTTTCTAAGATCCACTTGCGATAAATCCAGAGTTAAATTTATAAATAAAGGAATACGTAACTCAGAGTTATATTTGTAATTTCATAGCTGAGACATTGGCTTGCAGTAGCCCGAGCTATGTGCATGTCTTTTTCGACAGTTTTTTTTGAATTTATTGAAATTTAAAATCAAAATAATTTTTGGAGGTTCTAGTACAACAACGAAATGCTTGGTATTTAATCTCGTGGAGATGATCGCTTCCCTTTGCCAAAGCTGTTCTAAAGAAATTGGAGCCTACGCATTTGATGGCATCCTCATTGTTGTCGAAAAAAAGCGATTCGTTTCAAATTTTCTAAGCAATTTTCACGAAGAGTAGAGCCGAAACTCCATAGATGGGGGCATCTTAATTTGCAATTGTATGAATTAAATTAATCTGTCAACATTTTAACATTTTCCATGGTAAGAAAAGTTCAGTACGCTGAGAATTGCCATAACAGCAGCGCACTTCGCAGAACTGCGATGACGAAAAATTACTCAGTTAGAATTTTGTCTGAATCCCATTGGCGAAAAAAAAGCTTTAACTTGAAATATTAAGATGCATAATGACTCACTTTAGCAAACGAGCAACTGAATTTTTCACGGTAGTGCTTAAGAATTGGCTTTTCGTATCCGCCACAAATACAAAAACAAAAACTTGCATTCGTTTACACATTATTTAAATTTACCTCAACGACATTTTGAATGGCTTTTACGCGAATTTTTCAACACTGGGAATTTAACAAAAAACAAAAACAAAAACGAAGCGCTTTATTAATGTTTCTTAACATTTATGCGAAATTCGTTTGTTATTCGGCAGTATGGCAAAACAAAAAAAAAAGTGCAAAATACTTAAAATGCAAACACATGCAAATGTTGGGCGAGAATATTGTTGAAAGACTTTGTCGCAGCACAATCACACTACAAGCTGAGCTTGAGACGTGGAGGATAAACTGCACAAAAATCAGGCATGCGTATCCGAGCGCTTTGTGGCACTTAAAACTCACAAAAAACAGGACAGTGTCAAGCAACCGGCAAAAGGCAACCGCCAACAAAGCCAAGCGCTGGCGTACACCAAGCAAATATCCAAGTAGCGAAGGAGAGATGTACAGGCTAGTAATATTGTGCCATGCATGAAGTCCATTGCATACATAGTACATACATTTTATATATGTATGGTAAACAATCAGCATTATGCAGAACAGAAAAATCTAAATGTGTATCTGATTTGGCGAACCGCCATAGCCACATCCAAAGCAAATAGCAACAATCGCGGCAACATAGCCGCATAATGTGCGTAACGCGGCAACATGTTGTGTAGCTCATCTCAAACATAGCAACAAACAACAAACGATACGAGTATGTTTCGTAGTGTTCGCATCCATTATTGGCATTTTTTCGGTTTGCCGACATTACTGCACTATACTGCCGGTTTCCATACAATCGCTACAATCGGCGGCTAACATTTTGGGTAGCTTCTGAAAAAATCGACGAATTAGCCGCGCTGCGGAATGCGATCGAGAGTCGTCGACATAACGCGCTTGTATTGAATTTTTTATGCAATTTTTGTTTGGATTCGATTTTTACTTCGTTATTTTATGCTGCTGCTGCTGCTGCTGATGCTGCTGTTGCTGATCAGTTAACGCGATTCGTTCCCATATTGCAAATTCGTTGCAGCATTGCAGTAAGATAACGAACCGCCATCGTCCGACTCGCCAGCCGAACGACCGCTTATAGAAAACGCAGTAGGCTTGAAGCAGCAACGATTGTGGCTAAAAGACCTTTTTGATGTGCCTAACTGGATGGCTGGGCTGCCTGCTCGTTTGGTTCGTTGTACCATTCGCCATACACTCTCGATCCATTTGGTTGGTTGGCCATTCAAAGTTGCTTGGCTTTTTGCGCTGGACATTGTAGGCAATTAAGGTAACATTTTGCGCAATGGCCTCCTAAATCAGCGTTGTATCTGCTGCTGCCGTTCTCCCGTTCTGTTATTCAACTATTCTGTTCATTGTCATTGTTGTCAGTGCAACAATGCCAGTTGTTGTTGTTGTTGTTGTTGATATTGTGAGATGCGTACATTATTTGCGGAATTATGTGTAGATACACTGAGAATTAAAATACGTGGCAATAAAAATGTTATATTTAAATATTTAACACATTTCTATTTTACAGATATAAAATTGAAGTAAATTTTTAAAAAGTTAAATAATTTTAGCGAAAAAAAACTTCTCACAAAAATAACTTGCCGTTCGGAGTCAGCGCGTAAAATTGTAGGTTTCTCAATTTGTGGCACAACATCAAACCGCACAATACAAATTGTAAAAAAGGCATCGAGTTATAATGTAAACGCGAAATTATTATTAATTATAGTGTTGCTTTAAACGTCAGCATTTATAAAATAACTGCGTAAATTGTTTATTTGAAAATACGAAATTCTAGGAAAATATTTAAAAAAAAAAAGCAAACATATTTTAAAAAGAAAGAATAAAATAAGAGATTGAAACTATTGAAAAGAATTTAATATTCATTATCTAGTTCTAGCAACGTCTAGAAAGAAATCTGATAAGACACTGTACGATCTCCGAATTGGCAATTATAATTTCTGTTATTTTACCTGTTGTCGCATTTTTTCAATACTTTCCAAATAAAAAACTGCCCTTGAGCTCAAATATTATTATTGATTTAAATAAAATCAGACCAAAAAATTAATGCATGTTAAAAATGTTGGTGAAACAATATTGTTCAATTTTCAATATGCAATGTTTTAAATCTGTAATTTCAGTAGGAGCATTTTAACAAAATACTAAATATTAATTAAGATAATACAACATTAATTTAATATTAAATTTTTAACTCGTATTTTAATTGCTATAGATGTCTTCATAGTCTACTTGGGTGGGCTAATTGTTTTCGTACAGCATTTTCGAATCCAACAGTTGGTGGTTTGATGGAACTTGTAGAAAAATACACGGATTGGAAATGTGAATTTTTAAAAAACGTTTACTAAAGTACCAAACTTCTTAAAAAACTTTTGGTCTACGCAAATTTATAGAGAATTTAATTTTGGTGTCATAAAGAGCAGGTTTCCAGTAGCAAGAACTTTTGTTGACTTTTGATAATTTTTTTGGATGACTGTATTTCTTTTATATACAAATAAATGATATGGAAGAAAATGCCATCCGATTTGACGAAAAATTTCGTCCAAATAATTTGTTATATTGTACTTAAGAAAATATATAATTTTTTTCCTAAACAAAAATTCTTTAAGTACAGATGTTTTCCTGAAATATCGAATGATTTACCGAAATCGCTTGTCACACTTGTATTTATAGTTATCGACTTCTATTTTTTTCGCCTGACCACATATTTATTTGCAGATTGTGATAAGAATAATTATTTAACATACCTGCAAAGAAAGAGAACAAAAATACGCATTAATTAAAGCAATCAAATATTAAAAAATAATTAAAATATAGAAAAAATATAGATTATTTTTTATTCATATTCAAGTTCAGCTATAGGCACGTACATATGTTAGTATGAAAGTAAAAAAAAAATATACAAAAAAATTAGTGGCACTCTAAAATAATCGCGAAATCACAAAATTTTTTTCACAGTGTCTACCTCAAGGCAAATGCGCCGCGCATGCGTATACATTGCGCGTAATTTTGAACGGTGATTACGTTGTACGCTGGGGACTTTAACGTTAAATTGGATTAATTTGACAGTAAATGCAAAGTAGCTGGATTACGTGAGAAAAATATTCACAAAATGTGCGCAAGCGCAGACACATTAAAATTGTCGAAAGTCAGCATATCTGTCCGTTGCATAAATGCAAATACGAACATGCTAGCAGACGAGATGCAAATTCAACTAGTAAAATAAGTGAGAATTTGGGGGGCGCAGCATCGAATGCAAGAAATTTTGAAATAATAATTTTGATGTAACAAACCTGGGTCACTTACATACATAGGTCGCCTTTAGGACATCACAGAAACAGTGCAATTATGCTTACCAACTAATTTTGCAATTCCCACAAAAGTTGCCCCACACATTTTCAATGTATGCTATTCCAATATTTTTTATGGATGTACATATGTACATATGTAGCTTCACTGGTCAGTACGCATTGGCGCCCACTTGAAATAAAGTTATAACTCATTGCCAACATAATGTTGGCATTTAGCAGCAAAAACTACCCACTAAACTTAGGCACAGACACACACAGAGGCTGATACACCTGCGGATCACCACACAAGCACATCGACTCTAGGTAAGTAACTGCTACTCATAAGCGAACGATGATACTCCAACTGACTTCCTCCCAAGTAATATTCGCAACGGCGCAGTTTCGTACGCAGAGGAGCGCTTTTATCTTTAGGCGGCACCACACACACATACATACACACATGCTTATGTTACTGGAAAATTTGAAAGAACAAAATAAAAATTGCAAAACACACAACGCAGCAAGTGCGGTAATATATTAAATTGAATTTTTTTTGCTGCTGCTACGCATCCTTAATTCCCATACACAAATACAAAAGTCTTGCACACATAAGTACTTATATATTGTACATATGTATATACATATATATACTTATACTTATATACTCAAATCACTCTACTTATTTGTAGTTGTTGCATGGTTGTTGAGTGGGTATAAAACAAATATGAATTGCCGAGGCGCCTACGCCGGGCGTACAAATGTCCGCCTGCTTCATATTTTCTTGAGAAATCCAAAGGAAAAAACAAACAAAAAAAATTAAATTAAAGTAAGTCTGTAGGAAATTTTTTGGCTAAAGTGTATTAAGGATAAAGGGGTTGGTACGAGATTTCATGCATCAAGATAAACCAAAGTTATAGTTACAGAAGTAGCGAATAAATAAAGAACAATTTTTGAGATCAAAATTATTTTATAGTTTTATACATTGTTCTGGCATGCATGCTAATCGAAACTAGTTAGACATTGTTTCAATTTTGGCCATCAATTTCACTTTAATAAACCCCATTCGCCTATTAACCGCCCTATTACCACTTAACTGCTTCACCAAAAAAAATGCCCCCAAAAACATGGAATAATTATTCCCTTTAATCGGGAATGTTCTGCAATTCACTTTTACTCGGAAATTTTCACTACAGCCGGAAGTTTAAGATATGCAAAAACCTGAAATGCATTCGGAAGTAAGTTACAGGGCATGCCTGAATGATAACGACTGTCTTTGTAGTTATCATAACCTATTCTGCGTCGTAGTTTTAGCCACAGTTTTTAAAAGTGGAATAACAAGGGTAACTTTGCTCTATTTATTTTCGATTAAGAATTAATTGAATTATTAAGAAATATAGTTCTTGTAGATTAAATCGAGTTCTATTAATACCCTCATGGAGAAAATGAATTAATTATTTGTCTATTGTTATTGCTACTGCGCCTAAAACTATGAAGACAAAATGTAATAAGATTTGAAAGCTTTTTAAAACGAATGTTTTGAATTTTCTGGCAATGCTGGTGCGTTGAGTTTTGCCATAACCTGTAATAAGGCTGTGAGTCAAAACGTTATAAGACAGATATACTTTTAAGTGTTTACTGATTTAATGTCTACTTTCAGGCGTTTTAAGTGGTAGTAGTCATTTTTTTGCCATAAAGGAAACTTGCAGATAAATGACAGTAGAAAGTGAGCGTTGTTTTGGGGCTCAAAGTATGAAGTTCCTACCTCAAAAGCTTTCTTGTTTGTAATTGTTTGTTCTATGTGCTATAATTTCAAACCAATTGCATCAGCGCCATATTTAAAAGCAACAGTGGCGTACAAATGAAAATGCAATTTCGAAAAGGGCACATGTGTGGATACCAAAGCTTAAGCAATTAAGACATTATTTCTATAAACGTCATTATGTCCATAGTAGAAGAGAATCAGAGATCTTCCCGTTTTGGTATGGTACATAAAATGTAATATAAGAAAGCACTTAGAATGTATTGATATAAAAAACTTTATTTGATAAAGAGTTCGAGATGTTCCCTTTCAGAAATTGCATATTCGATTGTTTATATCTTATGGGGGTTTATTTGCGAGTACAGAGCAAAAGCTTTGTTAAGGACTTTTTTAAACCAATACTCTCGACCCAGATGTATTACAATACTGTGTCTGCTATCAATCCAGTTATAACTTGAAAAAATCGCTAACAGGTCACTAAACACAGATGGACAAAAATAATTTTTATTTGGAATGAGAAGGCTGAAAGTGTAATGAAGATAAGATTGTCTATTTTATTATACACATACATAGGTATGCAGTGCTGCAATGGGTACAAAAAGTAAAAAATAAATAAAGGGCTTGCCAAATGAAGACCTTAACCAAACCTGCAACTACATACATAAATTTTGATTCGATTTTGTGTAGAAAATTTTCAATATCAGTTCCCCATAATTTTAGGACGATATTTTAAATGCACGCATACTTTCGGTTCGATATCGGGAACCAAGTCCACGCACTGCTTAAATATGTTTAGAAAACTGATCGCAGCGTTAGGTGATTTTACTCAAATCCATCTCATATTTCTCTGGACAAGCATAAATTAGGGGCAATTCAAAACTACACTTTAAACTACATTTTTGGAAGCCCCAGTTGCACCAATCATTTAGAAACTCAGTATATCGGCGTGTTAGTCAATAGCACATTGTTTTTTATAAGAATATATGTATGATCTTAAAGAATAATAAGTTCCCTTAATTCACCCGAAAGGATTTCCAGAAGCTCTGGACTAGGGTTAAGTGGAAAGGGACATTACTAAAATGAATAAAATTAATGAAATAGAAATCTCTGCAGATCAATTTGGGCATATGAATGAGATCAATGAGTCCTACATCTCAATAGGGTTAGGGTACATACACTCAGAATTTAAATGTTGTAATTTGTTAACTACATACTTAAACCACATTTTTCCAAGCACAGATAAAGGTTGGTCGTTATCGGCCCAGTATGCGGAAGTCCTTTAAATAATAACGCAAAAAACAAGTTTAATTCATGGGACCATTGATACCGAAAAATTCCTATATTATTGAAGACCCCTTAGCTAAGAATATCATTTCTTGCTTTTGCGACCCATAAAAAGGCTTTCGTCTCTAATTTCCAATGGGATTTGAGTAAAAATTAATATGAAATTCTCGATTGGTTCATATGAGTTAGGTAGAAAGACACAAATATTTTTCGACAAGTTCTACATTTTTTTTCTCTCAATTTATTTTCTTATGCTTACAGCAAACTCTTCTCGAGCCATCTCATCTTCCCTACCGGTTCTGGCCACACGCTTAAAAACAGCTTAATCGATTCGGACGCTCATGCGCTTATTTCTATCCATGAGGCGCTCATATGTATTCATATAAAACAAACATTCACACATATGTACATCCATATATAAATTTGTATGAATAAATGCGACTTTTTTGCGCAAACATAACTGCAACATTTCCATTTGTTGAACAATTTGTTGTAGCGTCAGCCAACCGTGCAGCACAACAAATATTTAAGTAACTACACGTCGTATGAGAATGAAAACAAAAAGCAGCAACCGAAAAAGAAATGCCGCCGCTAAGAAGTACGAGATACTCATATCGAAGACGCTGCTGAAAAGATGGAATTTTTGTAGAAAAAAAAACTTATAACATGGAGCAAACATAGTTGCATAATTTTTTTGTTTTACAAATGAACATGTTGCGTGGCAGCAGGGAGGCGGTACGCAATCGGCAACAAATTATTGCAGATAAATTATGGCAACAAAAATATTAATTACTGCAGATACGAGCAGGGCTGATGCGGTGAAGCAGTGAAGGATGTGCAAAAAAACAAACAAACAAAAAACACAGGAGCCGAAGTGAGATGTAGGCAAGCTGCAGCAAAATATATGCATGTGTGTGTGTATGTTGCAAACTGCTTCCCAGCGAAAAATCTGCTGTCACTCTACGCAGCAACAAAAAGCAAACCAGCAGCAGCACTAAAGCCGATTTCATACATTCACATGTACATATAGTATACGTACTTATATTCGATGCTATACGCGCTCATACTTGCAACGGAAATGCAATGTATGTATGTAGGTAGATAGGTAGCCACCGATGGCTCTATCGTCGCCGCCACTGCCACCAAAGCCACCACTGCCACCGCGTCACTGCCTTCGTCGCCACGGTCAGCGCTTGGGGCGGTGAGCGCTGTGAATTATGTTCATTTAATTATTTCGTTTAAAAAAATTTCGCCACTCCGCGCAGTTCAGCAGCCAGCCACTATTTTTCTCGTTGTTGGAGTTTTTGTCTGACTGCATTCAAACGCTGACTGCCACGTTGTTTTTGCAACGACTTGCAGTTTATCTTTTTGTTCAATTTTTGGAGTTTTTTTTTTTATGAAAAAAATAAAACACAATTTATACGATTTTATTATTTCGCTGTCATGGTTTCATTAACAGAAACAAAAACAAAAACAAAAACAAATGTATAATGCATACAATAACGACTGCAATTAAAAGCTGCTCAAGTGCTGCATTGCAAAGCGGTGCAAGCTTTAGGGAAAAATCAGTCAGCAGCAGAATAAGCAGCACAGTTTCAACAGTCGAATCAGCAGATTAAAAAGTAATTGTGAATGAATAAATTAAATGAAATCATACTCGCCACTTGTGGTGCCGTTCATTTACAGATATATGAAATGTGTGCATGCGTCCGTCCATAGAGTAAAGAGAAATTTAAGGAAATTAAAAGATAGTTCTTTCAGTTCGCTAGAGTGCGACCGAAGGTTCCGCTTAGGTATTCAACTTATTCGATTAGTTTTCTATATTCGGCTTGCATCTTCAGATAAAAATACCGAAGATACACGATTTTGAAGCCACGTTAAAGAAATATTTAGACTTGCAGCCCAGGCCTAACTACATAAGCTCCCGGTCATCGCAAAATAGCAGAGTTTAACTACTAATTTCATTTTTTTTTATTCATGATTCATAATTTCATGGTTATTCTACATATGGTTGGTTGAAGCATTTGACAACTTCCGGCTGGTTTTACCCAAGTCTTCTCTGACGTTTTCGATTTAAGGGCCAATAAAATAGATCATAGCACTTGTTTTGTTATTTTAGTAGCTACAACTTAAATAAAGATGAAAATAAAATTAGTATTAAATAACCGCAATAGTTATTAAGTTATAGTTATATTTAAACACCTCTGATAAAATGATGCAGTCACTCGTTGTGGGATAGGTACTTATTTCATTTTTATTTTTTTTTCCAAAATTTTTTTTCATTTGTATTTTTTAAATAAAAATATGGCTTGTTAATATGACGTTGTTAAATAAAATCTCAAATTTAATTAATTTTTTTTAAATTTCCCCGTTTTTTCAGAAATAATATAAAATTTTAAAGTTCGTATATAAGTCCATTCAATAAATTGCAAATTTGCAATGTGTATAAAATATTATACATTTTTGTAATTTTTTTTTTATTCTGCTGAAAGTTCAAACTTACACTAAACGGTAACCATTTTGATGAAATTTTGCTACTTTTGTAAGAAGAATAAAAAAATAATAAAATTAGTTTGAAAAAAAAAGAAATAAAATAAATAAAATAGTTCAAATGAATTTGTATCGTGGTGTGCCTAGTTCACGTTAAAGTTTAAGCTTCGATCCGTTCGATAAATTGTAATTTTACTTACTTTTACCGCAGATTTACCGATTTGTTCAGCGTCAATTTCAATTAAACAGTGGGGAAGACTATCGGCAGTGCATAAAATTCATCAATAGTTTTGAAAAATCCATTTTAACAATTAAAAGTATCGACAGGCTATCGATTATTTTTCCAACTGCGAGGAGGCTTCTGACTTGAAGCAAACGGGGCACTATATAAATGTATCCACGCGCTGGACGTGATGCCGCCATTTGAAAACAGCTACTAATGAAAAGTCTAGGCA
Source organism: Anomoia purmunda (assembly GCA_951828415.1). Classification (NCBI taxonomy): domain Eukaryota; kingdom Metazoa; phylum Arthropoda; class Insecta; order Diptera; family Tephritidae; genus Anomoia; species Anomoia purmunda. Next base: position 73,902,401 of record OX639994.1, on the reverse strand, counting down.
AACCTCGGATGAGAGCCGCTATCCTGATGACGACCATATAAGACCTTTCAAGGACTATAATTTGACGGCTTGTATCTGGAATCCCGGACTCTTAATTGGGTAGAAGTTATCCATTTGGTGGCGGTGTCATCGAGGCCCGAAAGTGGGAGTGCTATAACTGATAGCGGACGGGAACTCGTTCCAATATACAACGGCCAATTCCTGCCAGATTCCTTTCTAAACATATGGTCCGATTTCTCATTTCCATACCTTGACTGCAAATTGGCTCCCACTGCAGTTTAAAATTAAGCCTATCCCCATTGTCATCGAAGTCAACTCTTGTCTTCGGCGTCACTTTTTAAGCCAACCATTAAAGTACTCAACTAAAAATTATGTTGTATATTCGGCTATTTAAATGGCGAATCAGTGATTCTAATGGAAGAGTTTGCAATGTGTTTTTTTTAGAGGTCATTGAAGGCTCTCAACGATTCGGCAGTTTAAATTTTGAAAGTTAGAATAGTTCTTTAGCCTTTCTAATTTCTGAAAACACATGCCAATCCGTGATGGAGAGTAACGGTAGATTTTTTGGCATAAAAACTTATTGCTTAAAGACGTATATATGTAGATATGTGTGTAGAGAAAACACAAAAACACAGATATCTTAAAAATATTAGGAAATTATGGCTAGAAATTTAGTTCACATAAATTAATTTATTAAATTTAACTTATTTCTTCGCTGCTTATCGATCCTTAATAAAATTTTTTTTCACTCATAGTGATATAAGTCCCAAGGTTAACAGTTTACAGTATCTAAAAAAAATCCGCGTGTGTTCGAAATTTATCTATTTATGTCTAATACTCTCAAGCTCGTTGTAAATTAGAAAATTCCCATAGCTGCGTGAACAATCAATTCACGCCCCGCCAAATGAGGCCGCACAACTACTTATGTAAATTTACCCAGCGTGCAACAACTCCATATATGTGTACGTGTGTATGTATATTTATATGTTTATGAAAGTGAAGAAAACTAAACCAATTGGTATTACAATTGATGAGAAAATATGAAGAACTTGAGACTATCCTTTAATACTGAATGGTCGTAAATTAAAAAATTCTTCATGAACTACAAAATACAAAAAGTAAAAAACAAAAACTGAGTCAAAAGGTTTGTGCGTTATTCAATAAAAAAAATGAATTTTTCTAACAATCGCTATCATTGTAGATGTTGAATTGATCATTACAAAAGTGGGAGAAAAGAGGTATGAAAAAAGTGTTAAATGATTAAGTCAAGCAATGTTTCGTGAATTCGAAGATTTTTTCTTCTTATGAGTATCGTAGAAAATTTATTGCTTCCTCAACGTCTTCTCTACTGATTAGCTGTATCGTTGTTGCTGTTTTTGGGTGTTTTAAATATATATGTGATTAAATGCGTTACACAAGTAGTGTGATGGAATGTAAGGATTGTTTCCATTTGGAAGTACCTAAAATGGAAATATTTCATTTGGAAACTCGAGGAAACAAGCTACTTGAAAAACTCGTGATATTCTTTATTTATATAGAAAGAGTTCCGCATAGATTTGGTGGATCAATCGATAATATAGAAGAAGAAGAAGAAATCGTGCTTTCAAAAAAAGAAACAGGATATTTAATGAAAAAGAACATACCTCGGAACATATTCGAACTACATTCACTTATTTAATTAGCCTTATCTTTAGTGGGGGCGGCCGCCGTAGCCGAGTGTGTAGCGTGTGCGCGCTTCATTCGGTGGGTCCCAGGTTCGAGGCAAGTAACATCCAAAAATTATAGAAAAAGTTTTTTCTAATAGCGGTCGCCCCTCGACTGGCAACGGCAAACCTCCGAGTGAATTTCTGCCATGAAAAAACTTCTCACAAAAACATTCGCCGTTCGGAGTCGGTGTAAAACTGTAGGTCCCTCAATATGTGTTAAAACTTTAAGACGCACACCACAAATTGTAGGAGAAGTTCGGCCAAAATCGCTTAAGCGCTTATAGCGCCAATTAAGTAAGTAAGTAAGTATCTTTAGTGGGCCTGGTAACTGTAAACTGGTATGTAACTTAAGAAAAACGCCCCAAAAAGCGCAATCAAAAAACCACCGAAAAAATGTCCTTTTTCTATGGCAAATAGCTGACCCCGCTTCGCTGCACCCTTCAAATTGAGGTAATGGGAAAAGATTTTATATGCTTGTGTACATATATTTTATCTCAGACCTGGCGCCACCTATCGATTCAAGTTTAAAATAAAAAAAATTATATTTTTGTAGCTAAAACGTGTTTGGAATTTGAATGAAATCGGGATGTATATACGGCTTTTAGAAATAACGCGACTACAGTGCCACCAATTGCTCCAACTCTCAAATTATTTTATCTATTTTATTCATTTGGCTAATAAATTTATGGTACGATACGGTTTTCATCTTAAATTATATTTGCATATGTGGCGAATACGTATTTTGTATTTAAACCAAATTCAACTGTAAATACGGTTTTCAAGAATATTCGAGTACACCGCCACAGACGTTGCCCTTTCCATATAAGTATTTATTTATTAATTGCCCTTTGCATTTGTATCTAGAAAACAGTTTTTTTTCTCTCACATATAATTTGAGTAGAATCGAATTAAAATTGACTTTTCAAACTGTTGGCATCCGTCTCTAAAATATAGTTTGAACGAACCGTTTGAGACTCTCATTTTTATATTTTATGTATTTGTGTATATATTATAGACATGTATATTATATTATATATATTATATTGTATAAATTTTACTTTTTAAACCTGGCAACCTATAAACTTTACCCAGGTGAAACGAACGGTTTGACGCCCATATTTTATTATATCATATATCTTATGTATAATTTTATTAAATTCGGGTTTTCAAACAGGTGGCAGCCTCTATAAAAGTTTGCTATGAACCCTACTGCCGACGCGGACCGATTTGTACACTTATTTGAACAAAAGTTTCAGTTTTGAAACAGGTGACAACGCTATGCAAAAAAAAAATCATTTAACTTATGTGTTTCACTTAATTGGCCTTTAAACAGGTGACAACCTACTAAACCTATATTGCATTATTTGGCTTCAGAAATTACTGTAATTAATTAAACATTTTAAAAATGTGGCAACTTCATTTAAAAATTGCTTATATGGGAAGCTATCATCGAACCATACACATATGTGGTAAATCTTATCCACATCTAACGCTTTGAACTGTAATTGAATTGAACTGATAAACGAAATGTGTGCCTAGAGCACCACCTATTGGGAATTGTTCGAATTTTCTTTTTCCCTAAACCTTCGCGGAGCAATTCCGAACAACCCAGAGAAGGAAGTATCCAATTTGTTCCAATCGTTGTCAAATTTTAAGCAACCAAACAAACCACGATCCATTTATATAAACAGATTATTTCTTCAAACTACGATTTTTTCCCCCGATTAAATTAACACCCAAACATCAAATCAAATCTGTTTTCTCCAAAAGTAGTAAATGTTTCTTTAGCGCCAATTTATCCTCATTTTTTTCAATCCAGCCAATTTTGTTTTTGAGCGCAGTAATTGCATTTTGAAAGAATGGTCTGGTATAAATCCAGGTCGCTCCGGTAACGCAAGGTCGACTATAGTGGGAACGAGCAATCTCCGTTAATTGTACTCACGAATGCACATAATAAACATATATAATGTAAACATTACCCTGAAAGAGCTATGACTTTAACATTCTGCATATATTCGTTATATAATGGGGAAATTCGTGACCGTTTCTTTCTGTATGTCACTCTGTGTGTGTGCGATTGGTATAGTGAAAATTTTCACATGGATTGTGTTTGTATTTGTAGAGTTGAACAACTTTGCATTTGTTTGTTAAATTCGGTTATTGAATTTTTGCAGGGTAACTATTCCTGATTCCATTTCAGCTTGAGACGGACCAGTACCGAGTTAGTAACATATGTATGTATAATATGAAAAATATATATTTACAAGAATACATATATATGTATACGCACTTTGTGTTTTCATGTATTTGTCTAGCTACCTACACTATGTATTTTTCTTCCATTGCATACTTTAAATAAAACAAAATTTTGTGCAACTAAATTGTCTCACATCTCTCCAACTTCATCTGCTCCTTATTGTTTAATTTAGCATTTACAATGTCTTACCATTTGTCGAAACAACGATTACCATTACTCTGCTTTTCAAGATCCTTTATTGCTGTTGTTGTTGTTTGTTTGTTAGTTTGGTAGGTAGGCACTCAGCTCGTCGAACGAACAATATGTATGTTGCTGATTGTGCGATTCACATTGACCTTGGCTATGCACCCAACTGTTCTAAACTGTTATTGTGCTAAGAATCAAGGAACAAAAACATTACAAAAACACGCACATCCGCACATCCATACATATATGTACATATAAAATGTTAGCTATTATTATTGTTATGATTATTTGCAGAGCATGAACATTAATGGCTACACATCTTTAGCTCCGAATTGGCGGCAAATAAAAGCAAAGAAGTGAGACGGAACCTATAAAAAAAATATAAATATATATTTTTGTATGCACATAAAACTGTGTATTTGTATTTGTATTTAACAAACACAATAAAGGACTGAACCGGCACTGCCATAGACCAAAACTATTTCATTAACAAGTCGACTCGAAAAAATGTTCTTCTATTGTTTGAGGTAAAAGGAGTTAATAAAAATGCTCCAAAATTTTTCACATAAATGTGTAATAAAAATCTGCTTTAACACTGAAATAGTTAGGACTGACGGAAAATAACGCAACCGAAAATTTAACAAAAAAAAGGAATATTGTTCAGTAAAATGGCTGCCACTATGTGTGGTCCAATTGTGATGTCTGACTCAATATCTGCTTCAGGCAGTAGGAATATAGTAAATAGTTGAGCAATAAAGTAGTAAACCGCGTACGGGAATCGCTCCAACAAAAAGCCAAAATTTCCAAATCATAACGGAATTTTAAGAAAAATTAAAATAATTGGCTATAAAAACTATAAAACCGGTTTCAGCAATGTAAATAATACGGGCCAAATAATAAGTTTCCTTATTAAACATATTGGAAGAATTTTCTGAAATTAAGTTGTTTCAATTTACACAAATTTAAAAAAAGACCTTTTAAAAAATACAAAGTGAAGGAAATTACAAATAGAGGACGTAACATTCCAAATTTAGGCAAACTTATTTTAGCCTTTAATTTTTGGGTGAAAAATAATAATTTATAGACATTCATAGTCAATTTATGGTGTTTAATATTAATGATTTCATATAGCTTCAAGTTATTGCAAATATAACTGAGGTTACCAAGGAACTTACTTTAAAAGATAGCGGCAACGAAATTTACGAAATCGTTAATCAAAAATAGGCGATTAGAGTACACAGGCCTGATTAGACTTTATGCATGAAATTATCGACTTATTTTTACCGAAACACCATTGTTCTTTTTGAAAATCTTCAGTTCTTATAAGTCTAATAAATATTACAGATAATATGAATTGTAAAGATTGCAACATGTCTGAAAACATCAATCACATGATTTTCCATTGCAAAAAATACAACTCTGCCAGAGGAAACTACTCAATCTTAATACAATTGCCAACTTCATGAACTCACAGAACCAGAATTCACCGATAACACTTTACAAATTATTTAAAGAGATTACGCAAATGAACTACCTCTCTGATAAAGAATCAAAGAGAAAATAGTTGGAAAGGGGCGAAACGAGCCAAAGCTCTTGGTACGATTTTGCATCTTTAAATCTTTGTTCATCATGGTATCTAAAAGATAAGCCTTTAGACTAAGGGAATACAACGATGGAAGTGTAACCACTGGCCAGATATGAAGCCATGTCAAGTGCCTATATGCAAAGTTCAGTTAGTGATCAGCTGAGGACAATTACTGTACTGAACACCACGAGGTGAATTCATTTCAAATATCTCGGAAACTTGCAAACTGTAATAAGAGAATTCCTTCTTGATTATTTTTGGTGTTAGAAAAAAATTGGCATCAATCTTCGTTCGATTTAGATAGTAATTTCGTAAGAGCTGGAAAGGGTATTCAGAACCACCCAATATGTATTATGTACGTAAATAAGTATACATCCGTATTATATGAAGAGCAAAGCTATGAAGAGAGCCTCAGTGTTTAAGATCATCTCCAATTGCTGTCATATTTCCTCGACTATACTCGCAGTTCAATATTTTAACCGAACGTGGTAAAATAGTTCGTCACATAAAGTAGGCGAGGATCGGGTTTTTTTTTGCTTCTTGTGCTGTTCTATGCTGGTTAAGTTATCATTATGAAAGCCGGAAGGCAAAAGGTAAGTCCCAACGCGAAAAAAAACGTAAGCGAAATTTTTTTTTAATTTTATTTTGGATGCAGAAATGCATCTAGAGCATAGATAGGCAGACCAACACCGTCGCATTTTGTTGGGGTATGAGTACGCCATGCAAACAGTTATTAGCGTTTTGTCGCGATTGCATTAAATTTTGGTCAAGCAGAGGACTTCGGATTGATATTTTTTATGATCATTTTTTTTTTTTTTGTTCAAATTTTATATTTTTTTTAATAACTATTGGTTATCATCGTAATGAAATTTCTTTGCACACGGAACTGTTCGCATTCAGGGTCATAAATTTTGAGTTGAACTTTATGCGTTGATTTTTTTTTTTTAAATTTCCTTCACAAAGGTGCAAGTATGCTCAAAAATTGGAAAAACAAACCAGCTTAGCTCACGTTCAGAACAACCTAAGTTTTATTGCCTACAACGAGTGCCAGAAAAATTCTATATCTTCTCACCTTTTTTAAAAAATTGCTGAGAATTATGGTCATTACAGAGGATCAATTATCTCTATATCTCAAAAACCGATAAACAGATTTCAAATTTTCGAATTTGCACAGTACATGTCCCAGACTTGTGGCGCGAACATACATAGGCAATATTTTAATCCGCTAGGCGGTGCATGGGTGAGGGTATTCATAAAATCTTTATTTGTGATACAATTTTGATAAAATTAAAAGGTCTATTAAAGGAAATAAGGAATAAGGGAAATACTTCTATGAAATACGGAGCCGCTCTATTTATGATCCGATTTTGATGAAATCAGAAAATACTTATACAAAAAAAAATGAATCCGCTTGATGGCGCTAAATTCAATTTACTCAGAAAATCCGTATTTATGATCCAATATTGATGATATCAGAAAAGTATAATGCAGGTGCGATTAGAAAAGCTTTGATAGGCCGATTAGGATAATATTGAAAACATACGTAGGTATGTAAACTGTATATGTATATTACATTTGCAAAAAAAAAATATTGAAAATAGAGATTTCAAGAAAATCCATGATTTGTCTTTGTTTAAATCTAAAAAGCTTTCTGCAGTTACACCCACTGGTACTTAGTCAAAGTCGAGATAAAGTTGACTATCAAATTAATTGCAATTATTTTTGGGAGATACCGCATTGAAACTGATGACAAAAAACTTCTACTGTCTTCAATTGACTTAATTTTTGCCGTGACTAAGTCATTGTTTTTAATTTCATCGAACTGTAGTATATGGAAAATCAGTAAAGCAACGCAGACAAAGTCGCAGATATCAACTAGTTATGATATAAGAAAGTAGTGAGAAAGACTAACAACTTATATAAAAGCAGTGCATCGAATCTTAACTGGTAAGTTCTTGAATTATGAAACCAACAACCAGATGGAAAATCTGAAATGAGAGTTGCCCATGCGGCATCTTGCAAAGAAATTCGTATGTTTCAACTTACCTATCAAAGTAAATCGGTAGAGTAATGCGAATGAAGCGATATATCTGGCATTCTTATGTTAAATATCGTTACTTGATTCTGGATTTCAAAGCAAATAACTTTGTTTGACTCATGCATCAAATTGAACACTGACCAACTTAGTTAAAAAACGGGTACGAACTAAGACCACAAATACCTAGTTCATTGAGTGACCGAATTTAAAGTGAACTACAAATTTATTTATATTATATATAAATGTACCATGTGTTCTTAATGTAACCTCTTACATAGATATATGTACATCTATATTTTATTGGCAGTAATTGTTAACTATAAAAACAAATTTAGGAAAAGAAATTTCTGAACTCTCCAAGAGTTTTTTTTTCTTTTTTAACATTTCTTTCACATCTCTATTTCTAAAATTTTATTTGCAAAGTTTCTGCAATAGAAAAATTTAATTTGCCGCTTCTCATAAAAGAACAAAAAGAAGCAGCTACAGTCAAGCGTGAAAGCTTCGAAACTCCAAACGGCGTAGAGAGCAAGGAAAACTGCCGAAAATTTTCAAGCAAATGCTGTATAAAAAAAGTGGGGGGAAAAAGGTAAAAACAAGGATAGCAATAAAAACTAAATGTCGATGCTTTGCCGAGCGCTGGACAGAGCTAAGCAGCTGGCGTTGCGCAGACAAACCGCCAAGTTGGCAAAACAAACGATGTGCGGCGGACGGTGGATGGGACAAAACAATAATGGACAAAGTGCCAGTGGAAAGTTGATAGCACGATGCGTATGTGTTGGGTGTGTAGTAACAGGACTTCACAGAAACGCTGCTGCTGCTGTTGCTTCCTGGAAGTGTATCCTGGCGCAAATGCAAAATAAACTTGCTCACTTTTGTATACATACACATACATACACACATCTATGTATGTATGTATGTATGTGTATGTGCAGCTGTACCTGTACTTATTCCACGCAGCTGGTCACCCTCTGCACCTATCTACGAACGCTCTTCCACAAAGTGGATAGGCAAACGCGAGCACCGAAAAAAAAAACAATACCGGATTATCTGAGCTCAACAAATGTTACCAATAATTTCGTTCGGTTTTAACTGCCAACATAATGGTTGTTGTTGTAGACATTTTTCGTTGATTCGTTGCCGTCTTTTATGCTAGCCGTACTTGCTATTCTCCTACGCGTGCTTTGTGAATACGTGCATGCGTGCATGGGTGTGTGTGTGTGTCTATGCGAGCGTGTGGGTGCAGGTAATCTCTAAGCGTGAAAGTATCTACCCAACCAGTTCAGTATAGTCTAAAAAGAAATTTCGTTTCTAACAAAGCGAGAGGTGAAAAGCCAGGTAAGACAAGCCACATGGCAGGGCATAGTAAATATGGACGCACACAATAATAGAAATTTCCCTTTACACCATTTCTTTTATTTAATTCTCTCATTTTTCATTTTCTAAGCCGAACTAGAGTTTTATTGTGCAAAAATATCTTTAAAATCTTCTTTAAACCTATTTTTTCATTTGCACTCCGCGTTAAAGAGGCCACCAAAAACCTACACAACGTAACACACACTTATACATACTCATATATAACAAACACACACACTCACATGCTTTACGCTCGGAAAAATCCTATTGTGCGCGGTTGAGAGTAATTGACACAGACACCGCCATAGCCATAGGGGAAGAAGTAAAAAAAAATGGCGGTAAAACAATATTAGTGACACCCCATGAGGTACCTAAATTCTTCACGCACACACACATACATCCATACACACTCAAATGCCCGCGCATAAATAAATCCAGTGCCTGTCAGAATTTTCTGAGTTTTTGCGAACAAACGCCAACACAATTCAAACAGAAACAAAAACAAAATTCCGTCGAGACTAAATAGCTTAGCAGCAGGATATGCGAACGGTAAAAAAGTGTCAGTCAATACGCACATTCATACTTACATATGTACATAGGTAGATATGTACACTTGTGTGCACAAAAATAGTAGTAGTGTATTGACAGGTTTTGTCAATTTTCTCTTTTTCTTTTAATGCACTGTCGGATTAAAACTGATTTATGTAGGTTTTTTAGAAAGTTTGAAGCTTTGAAGAGTATGGCTTTGTTACTGAATTACAATACTTAAAAAAGAGCGAGAAAAACCCCGGTAGACATTGTCATGTCTATATTTACTTATTATTTGCCCTTTATATATGTAACCAGAAAACGAATTTCGGTTTCTGTCACAAATAGCACTATAAAAACCTGATAACGTTTTTCATAACTGCATTTCATTTTTATTTTGATATCTATATTTTGGGTATCGAACCTTTTTGATTCCATATGTATGGGTACCCATTTCTTTCAGCCCGATATCATGTCCCAAACTTTATCCTCGCCTAGACGAAACGTTTGACGCTCATATTTTAACATTATATCCTCGTGTATAATTAAATTAAATTTGATTTTTAAAAAAGGTAGCAACCCTCTTCAAAATATACCTATAAACATTATCCTAGCAAAACGTATGGTTTGACACCCATATTTTACTATTTCATATAACTTGTGAAGAATTAAATTAATTCGAATTTTCAAGCAGGTGGCAACCCTTTTAAAGTGGAGACATGTTTTAAATATAGCCAGCTATAAGCCTTTTCCTCAGCAACACGAATCCTTTGACACTGATATTTCACTGTTTCATATAACTTGCATATAATTTAATTTAATTCGACTTTCTAAACAGGTGGCAGCCCTTAAAGAGTTAGTATTCAATCTTTTTGCCGAGATGAGCCGTTTGAAACTCATTTTTTAATATTTTATATAAGTTGTGTAGTTCAATTAAATTCGACTATCCAACAAGGTGGCAACCCTTTTCATACCCTTTTCATAGCTAGCTATTTACCTTCTCTCCAGCTATACACATATTTCAATACTTTATCTAATTGAGTACAGTTTAATAAAATTCTGTCGTTTCACACATATGGCAACCCTCTTCCTTTAAATAAAGCTAGCTGCAAACCTTCTCCTGAGCCAGACGAACCGGTTGACCGCCAAATATCCGTTTCGGAGGAGTTCGACCACAAACTTGAAACTCAAAAAGGAAATTAAAAATTGTCAATAAATTTCGCTACTATTTTTGCGAACACAACTGTATGCATGGATGTTTTTTGTTTGCGCTCTGCTTTACCTGCTTGACGTGAAATAATAAATAATAAGCGTGTCGCACTTATTATTAGGCGCTGCACTGTTTCCTGTTATTATATGCCTGTTGTTGTTTTCCGTGTCCCGATCCTATTCCCTTACTCGGTGGTTGCTGTTCAGAGGAGTCCTTTTCAGAATGCGTGATTCATTAGCCCCTAAAGTTCATATTTGATTTGTGGTTTTATGTTCGTCTACGTGGCATACAATTTTTTAAGCAAAATTGTTTAGAATTCAATCAGAGAGGTATAAAAAGGGGAATTGAAATGTTAAACAAATATTAAGGCATATTTACTAATGATCCTAAGAAAAATCAATTGCCACAGATTGAGAACTGACCAATTTTCTGCAATAATATGCATTTATGTATATGAATGTTGAAAAAGGGATATTTGTACCGCATAACGTGAAAGTACAAAATACGTTAACATATTTTGCCAAAAAACATTATTTTTTAGTCTTGTATGCGCATCTCAGGAAATCGTAAAGAAGTGAGGATATTAAAATATTTGCAATCAAGAAACTAGGGGGAAATAAAGTGAACACTCTAAATATTATTGCATGTTTAATATTTTTCTGGCGTATGGGTAGCACGCACGGTGAAAAGAATACAGTAGGTCCGCAGACTGTGGTACCGCTAACCCTCTTTTGAAAATTTTTACAGAATTTCTACGTAACAACAGATTTTGTTCACAAAAAACCGTGTATGTGTGTATTCTCTCAATCGTGTGTGCTCTGTATTTTCTCTAAAATGTATAATAGGGAGTTTCCTCTCAGTTCCCTCCACCGGTAAATCTGGTGTGACGTCACATCCAAGTCTCACACATTTCAGATCAATCAGCACAATCTTGTATTCTATTGTTCTTGGTTGTAACTTTGTGCAGTAAATTTGTGTTTCATTCTCATCCAGGCACCTAAGTATGGACATATGTATATCCACCTCTTCTTAACATTGAATGATTTCATGGTTGCGATGCCTAGAAATGCATAGTTAATAATTTATAATTCGGCACAATTAGTCGATTTCGAAGCAATCAATTCGCTGTCTCTCCCCAGTTTAAGTCATTCGGTGTCACAATTACCAGTACTTAGAAGTAAATACTCGAAAACTTCCATCAACTACCGAGTATTTTTCATACTTCGATTCGCGTGTACAAGTACTTAGTGGGTACCAAGTACAACGTACAAGTATTTACTTGGTTGCAAAACTGGTAGGTCTACATTTACAGTATATTCACCCCACTGTATCTATTCAGTTCAAATCATTAATTAGCTAAATGAAATACGGAACTCCACAGCCTTTAATCATACAAATTACACTATTTACTGTCATATCACAAAATACCCAATAAATAATCTTATTCAAATATCCGAGTACCTTTGCCTTTATCACTACGCTTCAAAAGCCAATGGTGACAGTTCTAAGAAACATCCGATTACAGGTTTTGTATAACAAGTAAAATTGTGACGAGCATTGCGAATATTTACATATATTGGTATGGGTTTACAAATTGTCTGACTTGACTGTCGTGGTGAAAATAAATAATCAGACTGACAAAAAAGCGGCTATTGTAGATCGTTCACTAAGGAAACAACAAATTTAAATCAGTTTAAAAGTAACGAAATGGTGACACTTTGGCGAGGGGCGACAAACGAACGAACGAGCTTAATAGGGCATTGATGTGCATGTTACTTGGACCAGGAATTTCGATACGATACGTTTGACAAGTTTACCATTCGATACCGATATTTTTTAGTCGATGCCTTTAAACCGATATTTTTAGTGATAGAGTACTCGTACCCCAATATCGTATCCAATTTGCGGAGAATAATTATTTACAGAACAATACTTGGATATGCCAATCAGGCGAAATAAAAATAGCCCAGAATGCTGTAAGCTAATCCCCTTCCAATTTTAGGTGAGGTGTGTCCTGTATTGCCAACTTTGCTCAGGTTTGAAGTACCGTATTGGGACCAAAAGTGCTAAAATAAGTCAATTAAAAATAAAATCATGGAATAGAAAAGCTAAACATTTTATAAAACTGGAACCTTCAAATTCGTCAATGACTTAATTGTTATTTTTTGAAGGGCAGGCACATATCGTTTTATATTGTAAATAAACTTTATTTTTAAATAATCAATTTATCGATTCTTTCCGAGCGATAATTTTAATAACAACCATATCGATACTTTAAACCCGATACCGTATCTCAACCATTGTTGCAGTTTTGATTTTCTTTTTTGCTTTTTAAACGAATTTGGTTGCTTGGTAGTTTATTTTTTGTCACTTGCTTTATTTAAAGTCACTTGCTCGTCTATAATTTTATAACACTCGTATTAAAAAAGATATTCGCATGGATATATCTTGCAAAATATTGCATTTTACCACCTTTTACCAAATTTTACTAAGCAAAGAATGTAGATTACAAAGAAGTTGCATCCCATCCCACCGTTCTTCTAATTGAAAATCTCGTCCAATTCATCGCACTAGAACTAATTTGACTTTTTCTGATTGATATGAGAATCTGATTGGATTCTATATGTAGTATAGTGGATCAGAGTTTTCGCCTCAGGAAACGAAACGTCATGCAACTTCTTTGTAATCTACGATATTTGTTGACAGCCCGCGCACAACCCGCATGGACCAACAGAACTGGGGTTTAGATCATTTTTATCTATTTTTAATTAATAAAGATTTTAAAGGTCCAATTACAATTTTCAATTACATAAATATGATGTGACTCACCCACAGAACTGTAATTTATTTGTAAAAGACTGCGGTAAAACACCTCTTACGGATTGTCAGATCGCTGATTGATTTTCTGTGTTATGTTTTAAAAAATTACATATACATTTAACTACTTTTTTAGAGGTTTTGTAAAAAAAACTAAAAATCCTTGTGACAACACTGGCCTCTACACGTTACATTGAGCTACTTAGTGCATCCTGATTGAATCCTTTAATAGAAGAGCTTTTATGATAAATATATTGAAAGGAAATTGGTGGCATGATGCTGTAAACTAATGTTCTGCCTAATTGTTTTCGTGGGAAAATTGCACTAATATCTTTAAGTTAATAAAATAAATTTTCTCTTATTTTTCATAAACCTAATTAGGTGACGTTGTAAATTACATAATTTACACCGTTAAATGACTGCAAATAAATAAAAATGTATAAACAAACTGCACAAAAATGTAATGCTGCTTATTGTGTACCAGGCCAACCAAATCCAACGCCAACAGCAAGTTCTCACAATTAAAGCCACGTACAAAACATTGAGTAATTAAAATATGCTTACGACGCCCATTCTCGTGAACACCTACTGGCAACACACAACAATAATAATAATAATAATAAAAGTAATAATAATATACAACAAATACACATCTACTCGCGACCTTACCAACTGCAAAAATCCCTTGAGGCCAAACGGTATGTGATTCACGCCGCCGCACCCAGACCAAAAAAAAAAAAAAGCTGCCAGTGTGCGCGCGTATTCACGTGCTGCCCGCAACCGTTCAGGCCACCGTCGCCGCCAATGTCATGTTACCACTTTTTGTCGCCAGTTTGCCACCAATGTTGCTATGTCAGCAAAGTCCGCTAGCACGGCAGCATGGCAGCCCATCACTGCGGCCCAGCCAGTCAGTGTGGTTCAAATGCCGTCAACGAGTTTTGTGTTGTACCATTGCTGCAGGCTATGATGACAACAGCGCTTAATGATGACAGTGGCAACAACAACAACAAACCAGTTGCAAACAACGCTGCCAACTGATGACAACAAAATGACGACAGCAATGGCAATGCCAATGGTTGATGATGGCATTTATGATAGCCCGACCATTTGGATCTGGTATAGGTGATGTTTTAATGTTTTAATGTTGTGCCTGTGTGGTTGTTGCGCAAGAATGACACAAAAATTGCGCCAATTGCGGCTGTGATGCCGTAAAGGTTGCAACAAAAACAAAACAAAAAAACAAAACCAAACGAAAGGTGAGTAGAAAAAATGGCAAGAAAAATGATAAAAATGCGCGCACTTAATTAAAATGAAATTTACGTTGCAACAAAAAGGAAGAGTGATAATAATGACAGGCATAAAAGTAGTATGTGCGTGTGTGTGTGTTTCTGACATTGATGATGACGATAATGATGACAGTGATGACACTTCGTCTGCCTTACTATTCAAAATCCACTTTCGGCTAGGACTGGTCGGCTACGTTGCTACTCAACTCAATACTAACTGCCAGCCAGCTGACTGGAAGATTGGTATGTAGCGTTAACTGTTTTTTGTTACTGTAGCCACTGCGATTTTGTTAATGAGTACTTTGTCCATATACAAAATTTAACTGCATACACTCACACTTGCTTTTAATTATTTAAGAATTTTGTTGAAAATTGAAAGTGAATCGAGTATGTGACACAAATTATGAGAGAGTGCGTTACAAGGATTATGGATATGCGATTACCCCTACTTCTCAATTACCGCTCCCTAGTTTCAGAGCATTTTTGGGTCATCAAAATTCTCGTACCTTGCGAGTCCTAAAAACCCTAAATTTAAGTTCTTTCCCTAAATGTTTTATTTATTAACCCATCCCAAGTTGTGATAATTTATTAATTAACTTATTTAAAATGCTGAAAGGAAAGCTTCCAGCATTCGTTTTTGAAGCTTAGAAAAAATCAGTAAACTTATGAAATTAAATGAGTCAAGAAAGTTCACAGGAATAAAAGTAAAAGGCCTAATTTAGAAGCTTCATACCTTCACCTAGTTGTTCACCTTTGAAACAAAACTAGCCCTAAATTATTACAGCTTTAAAAAAAGCGCAAATATAATATTTGCTTTGATGTTGGAAAGTGCTTGTTAAAAATTTAAAATTAAAGCTGCTTAAGAAAATTTTAATTAGAAGGTGTAAATTTGTGTAGTGTTCTTTAGAAATAAAGTATCTTACAAAATTTAATATATGTAGTTACCAACTTCGATAACTTTTACATTTAATTAATTTTGAAGAGTAAGGTCTTTCTGCATTTAAAAAAAAAACCATTCTTTAATGCCTACAAAGAAATGTTGTTTACCGAAATTATGGGAAATCATAATAGCTTACATGAATAAACAAAAAATTCAGAGGTAATTACTATTGAGTGATTTATGTTTTCTAGATCATAACCAAAATTTAGCAATATCTCAAAAACTGTTCTATTTTTTCACATTCTGACTTCATCTTCGGATTCAGTAGAAAATTGTGCATGTGAAATGATGAACAGATGTCATATATTAGATTTCTTGGCGCCTAGTATAATAAATAATTCAATACACAATTAATTCAATATTTGTGAAGCAAAAATGCAACTAGATAAAACCGAAGTTATCATTTTTGAACGTAACGATATGCCGATGTTTTTGGGATTTCAACCTTGATGTTAAATGAGTGATATGAAAACCTAATGTTTCCGCTTTACTTTCAAATGAAAGTCAAGGACTGCTCAAAAAAAACGACTTTTAAGTTTGTTCACTAGATAAACATATGTGAACACTTTTATAAAAATTTACAGCACTTCAAAAGAGGGTTATCTCTTGAGTCGTTTATTTATGATTGCACTCGGTTTTGTGTTTTTTACACATTCGTTATAATTTATTTATTTTTTGCTACATACATTCATTCGCTTATCATTTTTTATCCACAAATTATTCATACTCTATATAAATATCGTGCACTCATCTTTGATGCTATCCCCACGGATCAAAGAAAATATCCCACATACGAGATGCGAGTATGTAGGAATAACTCATCCACCCTTGTAAAGAAAGACAACCTTCAAAAATGCACGAAATAGAAAACATTGTACACTAAACGCTCTAATCGATATGCACCCTCGAACAAAAACAAAACAAAAAAAAAACAAGGTGACCCTCGTCCATCAGCAGCAACAACATTAGCAGCACCAGCAACACTAAAAGCCACAACGACGGCGAAAGCAGCAAAAGACAGGCAAAACAAGATCATTTTTTAGCAGCACCAGCACTTGAGTGCAACAATTTTAACAATTTCAAGTTGAAAAAAAAAAATAGAAGAAATCCAATTAAATTTAATAACCAGACAAAATCGAAATTTATGACAAAAGTGTCGAACATTAAGCGGGTAAAAAATCGGAAAGACAAAATGACTGACTGGCGGTGTGCATCGCAGTTGAGTTTTTGTTGCGCGGTCGTTTAACCTTGAATAGATGTGGGAAGAGAAATGGGGAAGTAGCAGCGGCGACGAAACGCAGCAATGGGGAAGTGGTTAGGGCAATTTTTTGTTTTTCTGTATTTTATTTTGGAAATAATGGCAATAAACATGTAAAAAGCTGTTTGCGGTATAAATGACTACAGTTTCACATGAAATCATATCCTTGGCCAAAAGGGAAGAGCGCGCATAAATGTCAAACTAAACAAAGGAGCAGCCGATGCCGAAAGCAACAACACCGACCGGTAACAACTAAAAAGCTGCTGCTGACAAAACGGACGACATAATGTATACAAAACTCAATCAAAAATGTGCGCGACAGCCGTTTACAAAAAAAAAGCGACGATAACCTGTTCAACGTCATTGGCGAAGGTGGCGGCGCACAGTGAGACAACGCCGGCATTAAATACAAGGAGTCATTGTAGAGCTCTGAAATTTTGCACAGGTTATTTTTGAGACAATTCCAGTTTAAAAAAAAAAATTAAGAAAATTCGCCCACCTGCCATACAGTCGAAATTTGTAAAATGCCGTATTGTCCGTAATACTTTAGGTATAACTTTCAATTTTGGTATACTTGAATGTTATATAGTTACAAACATTATTTGAAATAAAAATTGAACTTTGGCCCACTTTTAACCCCATCACCCATACTACCTCAACATAAAAAGTGCCATATTTTCTAAAATATATTAAATACAACCTTCAAATTCGATATTACTGTAATTTATATCATTTAAAATGTTTCATGCAAAAATTACAATAACACGCCCACTAATACGCCCACCTCCCATTGAAATGCAATAAAAAAAAACAATATTTTTTTTTCATTCAATCAATAATTTTTTAACATCATCATGGTATTCTAATTTTTTCAAGTTGTTTCTCATTCTAAATGAATTAATATAAGGATCTGATGATATTTGCAAATAGTGCATTACATCTTCATTCGTAGAAATACGTGAATTTTTACGAGAATGGAATATAATAGATTGAACCTTTTAAAATACTCTATTTTCCTGCCAGGCGACAAGCGGCACTACAATATAACAATTAAACTAACCACATTAGAAAGTGATCATAACACAACTTAGATAAGAACAATATCTTGCACTATCAATTTAAATTAAAAATTATGCAACTATCTAACCCAAAGTCAATGACCTTCAACAAAATTATCTATCAAATTAATAACGTAAATAAAATTTATGTAAACAAGAATATTTTTATTAAAACATAAATGATCTTTAAAGCATAATTCTGAATAACTAACAAAAAACAAATGTAATTTACTACTATTCTCTTGCACAATAAGTGAATAGTAAACAATTAAAAAAAATAAAAGTAAAAAGTTGTAAACATGCTATTGCATGCTAACATACGTATAGCGACAGAATGTGCGCGTTACGTACTTTTTGTAGTTTTTTGTATGTTTAATGTGCTTTTGCAAACTTTTGCTATATGTCCTCTACTTTAAATTAAAGCTGAGACTTCAAACTTTCATTTGGTATAAGTCTGCACCTAGGGCGAGGGGCTGCTCTATACTTCCTAGGCCATTGAAAATGCAAAATGTTCAATTTTTGCACCACAATTCTGTTGTTAAGAAAAAAAAAATTGTGTTTTTTTTTTTAAATTTATTTTTTCATTTACTCATTCTACAATAACTAAATTAATTAAAAAAATACTTTAAAGTTACATTTATTATAAATTTTTATTTTAATAAGCTTTTGATTATTACATATTGAACTAACATATTTCAAGCGCGTTTGCATACCTCAACTTTGACTTGCTCTAGACCAAAAAGTAATGAAGTTATGAGGCTGAAATTTCAGGGAATTGTTACTCATATATTTGTTAATATACTGTGAAAATTTCATCCAAATTGGACGACACGTCAAAAACCATATTTTGCCGCGGTTACTATTGGGCTGTCTCACTGTGCGGCGGAGCGTTGCGTTGCGTTTTCATAAACAATTCAATAAACGCAAATAAAAATAAACAAAAAAGAAAAAAGTCATTTACAAAGGGAGCAAGCAAAATGTGTTGTAAACGCGCGAATAAAACCCCTTTTATCGAATTCAACTACTCGCAAGGCTCGCTGCTTGCCTTTCAACACGCTTTTACCTTATTTGCGACAGCAAACAACAAACAGCAAACAGCACTAACAGACTTAACAAGCAACCACATTGTTTACTAGCAACGTATGCATTTATTTGGCCTTATGCGATAAGTTAGTTGTTGCAGCGTTTGCGTTTGGAGGCGGCGGCGGCGGCGGCAGTAACAAAACTCAAGCATAAACAAAATGTTGCATACACGCAAGCAGTGCTGCGCGATGGCATAGCAGCAAATGTGCGCAACGTAATGATGACACTTGATGACAAACGGACGAATGGTTGACTCTCTGGCTGGATGGATAGAAGAAAAGCAGTAGACAGACAGGCCGCAAAAGTAGTGAAGGCAAACAGTGTGACATGGCATGGTATGACTGGTTGGAGGAAGGGCACGCCGAATCGGCAGAGGAGCATAGCAATCAGGCAAGTTTGCCGGTTAAAACAAGCAAGTGTTCTGACTAAATTGGTAATAGTCACATTTTTGCCTTTGTTTTTGTTTGTCACAGTTGCTAGCTTGCTTGCCGAGTTGGCGTATAAGGGTTAGGGTAGCTAACAACAACAACAAGAGAACATATTGCAAAGTGTATTTTATTATTGAAACAATGAGCTTTCATTCTATAAGCGTTTGGCGTTTAGTTACTTTTACTTAATGCCTTAAATAAACAGAAACCACTCTTTGTCACATGGCATTAAGCGGATTTGTGTGTTCAATTCAAATGCATATAACGGGTGCTCTTTTCAGACATTGCAAAACCAAGTGTTTGCCATTATGTTTTAAAAAAGATTTCGGGCAAGGGACCGCCGCGGCTCGCTCGAATAAGTTCCATTCGACCACTTTCTGCAGCAATCGGGACTATATGCCAGCAATAACGCGCCGAATATTCTCTTTTAAAGCGTCAATTGTGTCTATGTAGACAAGGGACTTCATATAAACCCACAAATAATCACCCAGCGGTGTTAAACCGCACGATTTTGAAGGTCACAACACAGGCCCGCGACGCGAGATAATGCGCTCACCAAAAGTTTCCTTCAATAAATTTATTGTTTCGTCGGCTGTATGGCATGCAGCGCCCCCTTGTTGAAACCAAAGGCCATCCACAACAACAACGAGCCCCCTCTCCATAGAGCATACCAAACAGTGACTTTTGGGAATGTAACGGCGTCTCAACAAGGGCTTGCGGATTATCAGCACTCCAAATGCGACAATTTTGTTTATTAACGTAAACATTCAACAAAAATTGAGCTTCATCGCTGAACAAATGGGACGCAGGACCTCATTGAAAACCACACGTCCAAAAAAACACCCTTAACTTATTTAGAATGAATATAATAATGAACGTGTAAATAATTGCTTTGACGTTATTGAAGTAGAACAGAACTCACACACCGAGCTTTGGAATTTATAATAATTTTATTTATTGAATTGCTGTTTGAAGGGAAAGTTCTTAGCGATCGTTGAATTGTGGTTCCAAATTAAAGGAGAAAGTCTATTGAGGGTGGTTCTCTTAAGCGTGGATTATTTTATATTTCGAATTAGCTTTTATTGTGTTTTTATTTTTTATGGATCCCAGATTGTACAGCCTATGAAGAGAAAGCGCGAGTCCTAAAAATACAATACTATCGTAGAAAATTACCCAATTTGTTTACCACAAAAGTTTTGATTCAAACTGAAATAGCATTTGTCCACAAACATACATACACAAACATGTATTCGCGAACGATCTGTTTTTGAATGAGAGGAAAAAAATAAATAACTTTGTTCAAAGTTTATTGAAATAATTAATTATATTCAAAACGCTATCTACATATATACGACAGTGTTTTTCAAACTTTCTTGGAACAGATACCACTTTGATCTCATTATCATTAGCATGGATCACATGGTTGAAAAATAAACTGTATCGAATTAAAACTAAACTATAATCGAAACTAAATTTAAAAGTAATATTAATTAACAGTATCTTATGCTGAAAAATGGATTTATAGATGACATACCATTTACTGTATAACAATAAAAAATAACGGGACTATTAACGCAACTTTGATTTTTTATGTCTGTTCTGTTCGTCAAACTTATAGAGCACTTCGTGAATTTTATGGCCCTCATAATGGAGCATCAGAGCAGCATATTCGTTGATAAATTTCGAACAGCATTTACTCTACTCGATGAAAAACCAACAACAAGACAAAGAACTGTACGTACAGAAGAAATTATTAGTGCTGTAAGTGATAAGTGTTGGAGAAGATCCGAATTTGTCTATTCGCCGCCGTACTCAACAAGTTGGACTTTGTCCATCCACACCATGGAAATTTGAAAGTGGTTCACGTGGACATATGCCAGAAATCGTTTTTAAATATTAAATGTCATGAAAATATCTTTCAAATAAAAAAAATTTGGCATCATAGTTACTTCATTTTTTATGTGTTTTATTTCAATTTAAAGTTCTATCAGTCTAAAAAAAACACCCTTTAGTAAAATTTAATTCTATTTAAAGTTGTTTACCCTTGTTGCTCTAAAAATACTAGGAAGTATCCGGCGAAATATGTTAGGCCTCAATAAGTAGTCCATAATAAAATAATTTATTTAAAAACAACTTATATTCAAATTATTAAATTATCATGCGAATTCCGAACAGAAACTCTTGGGAAATTTTTCTCCCTCTCCTATAATACAGCAACAAGAGAAGGGTACAAATTACCCGGGAGATTCTGTTCAGAATAGGTCTATATATGTATGCACATTTGATTGAATCACGATGTATGGAGTAAAAAAAAATTTGAAATGAAATTGAGCGTCTTGATCACTTTCCTTGTAGGGATTTCAAAAATGTTTGTTCTTCACACTGTAAAAACATCTAAATTGGGTTTTCCCTATAATTTCCCTTGAATGCAGGGAGTTGTCCTTAATAAAAACCTTTGGTTAATATCTTTACAACTATATATCATTCATCGAAAATCAAATAGAGAATTTTCACAGGGTGCAACCCTCACAAGCTACATAAATGTTCAAACTCGAGGAGCATATTTTCAACCATTTTATGACACGGTCTAATGTATATATGTATTTATTTCTCAGGAAAAGAAAAAGTATCCAGCACAATTGCGTTATTTAAAATTATATATTTATTTCAATTGGTTCAGGACGTTGATTCACTAATCGCTACAAATTTTTCCATTTAATAATTTTTTCATTACAGTCAAAAAATTTTAATTTAACTTTTTAAACTTTTCCCGGATCAATGGAATATGTGTAACTGTAGATAACCTTATCGGTGATGTCGGATCGCTTTTATTAGTTTTAATATCTATACACATTTTGGGATTTAGTTTAAAAAAAATTGGTTTGCGGCAAAACTAAATTTGGATGGGGAAATAAAGAAGGTTGTGGTTAAATCTAGCTTCAGTGATGTCTTTTTGATACCCGATAATGATTTTTGATCCCAATATTTGTCCCGCTCAATACACTGTGGAGCAGTCGTATGAAACTTCGTCAAGACCTTCAGTATCTTTAAAAAGTTTATAAAGTACTTAACTTACATACCTTGCTAAATTTGTATTTAAATGAATCCCATATATATTTATGTATATAAGAAGAATTCGAACACACATTTTTATTTATATACATAAAAACAAGATCAATATTTACCTGAAAATAAAAAAAGAGAACAATTGGTTAGCTTCATTAAATTGAGGTTATGAATATATTTTTTAATAAGATAAAGTTCTCACTACCTATGTACATATATATCATGGTCAAAAAGGTCGAAATGCAAACCTCAATATCAATAACAATTTATCTATCATAAAATCTTAAAGACCTTCAGCCAGAGTGCAATATTTTGAAAAAAAACAACGCGCAACACGTTTAGAAAGCTAAATGAAGTCATATTTTTAGCAAATGCTCTTCAGAAACAAAATTAGTCAATTCTGTTGGTGCCGCTCATGAATAGCACTGGTATACAAATAAAATTTTAATTGGCGCACAATTTGGAGAACGATTTTTGGGGTATTTTGAGCCCGCTGATTCCAAAAATCAAACTAACCTTTACCACAAATTGACTGTTTAACAGTGCAATCATGGGAATTTTAGTAATTACTTTATTAACGGCCAGTTTCACTAGAATTACAATTTTAATTTTTGTCAAATTTCATATAAATTTTATAATAAAACTCAATATATTAAATTTTTTTTAAGTAAATTTTTTCGTGACACTAGTTATAAGGATGTTAAAAAAATCCTTTATCTAGGCGCATTTCCATCTAAAGTGCAACATATATTTTTCCTCTGATCTTTTATATTTGCATTCAATGGGGTCTCGAGTGAAGCGCATTCTAAACAGCCCTCTGACCTTGAATAAATAATCCCAAAAAAATCGGAGTGCAGATCACTCTTAATTTTATCCATCACGAGCCGTATTTAAATATTTTAATTAATTTTACATTTTTACTCTTCCCCATTAAATTATTATGTATATCGAATATTTTGGTATTATTATTGCAGATTGTATCAACAATCCAAAATCGCCTCATCGTTGTTTTTGCACCGACTGCTGCATCAGTTGCACTTGTTGTTCACCACAAATTATCAGCGACACTGGGGGTCTTCGCGAACAAGCTTCGAGAGCTTCAAAAAACGTGCAGACCAAATGTAAACAAACATATAAACTTTCGTGTTGCCGTTGTTGCAGAGGCAAC
This sequence comes from Anomoia purmunda, assembly GCA_951828415.1. Classification (NCBI taxonomy): domain Eukaryota; kingdom Metazoa; phylum Arthropoda; class Insecta; order Diptera; family Tephritidae; genus Anomoia; species Anomoia purmunda. The sequence goes on along the minus strand of OX639994.1, from coordinate 73,878,434 downwards.
GCGAAATCACTTAATAAATATCAGTTTAATGCATGAGCCAACCCATGATGCATGAGATTTGTTGTCAAAATGATTACTTACATAAATATATCGGAATGTTATATAATGTGAACATACAAATGTGGGATTTTTTGTTTACTAGAGGTTTTGTTGTTCCTATTGTAGTGGTTCATTTGAGTGACGATCACTGAAACTTTGACTATTTGAATATTTATTGCTATCAAGCCGATCAAGTTCATCGTGTCTGAAATAATATTTTAAAAGTTTTTTTTTTCAATTTCTTTGCGCATTCTTTCTTTTGCTTTGTTACAATTTGAACATGCTTTTTGCTGCTTGAAAACTTTTGTATTATGTTGCTTTGCGTTGATTTTTATTGACAGCTCACAGCGGTTTATTGATGATCACGCTCTGGTTATTCGTCTCGCAGGCCGCCAGCGATTTTGCCAGCATCAAAACCACTTCACGGCCACCGTAGCTCCGTCGTAGCTCGTCCACTTGAATTTCAATTTGATAGTTTTTGTATTTACTTTTTTTGCTCAAGTTTTGTTCGTGCCTCAGCACTTTAAGCCAATACTGACGCCGATAGTGCGTGTTACCGACGGCTGTCGCATTCTCCGCACTTCTTTGCATCTGCATCTCCTTAATGGCTAGCTGCCTGCTCGGCTGGGTGTCTGTAACGTCGTATGTGACCAACACATGCGACTGCGCTTCAACGCAAATGTATCAATCATCCTTGCCTGCATGAGAATTGCTGCTCGCGGATGATCACTCAGCTGGTGGCTGTCCGTCTGGCCACCAGTCCGTCCATTTGACTGGCTGTCGTCTCATCTTTCCGCTGCTATCGATGTGCACTGATGGACGGCTCGTCCGATCGGTCGCACTTAACTTTTACTCCATTTATGCCAACCACTCATTTAGTTGGCTTTTCATAACTTTGTTTTTTTTCTTTTTTACTTGTTTCTTTTTTTGTTGGTTTTCATTACTTTAGTCACTCAAGTATTCACTTTGTAATGCATATTTTAAATATGCAAATATGCCGTTGCGCATGCGTGTCGCCTGCGCAGTTTGCTGCAGTTTGTAAATTCACTGCCTTCGTTGCTTCACCAATTGGCACATTCTACAGCTTTTCCTATACTACAGCCCCAACACCCCTCTCTCCGCCTATTTACCCCTTTCAATTTATTTTTAAGTCACTGCCTAAATGCTTTATTGATGCCTTCCTACACCGCTGGCCATGGCATTCCATCCATCCGCTGTACAATTCAAGGAAGTATTCTGCTATTCTGCACATACATTGGCCACGGCCACGACAATATCAGGAGCAATAAATAGCAGCAGCAGCAGCAGCAGCGCCGTAGGCACCAAACGTCATTGGCCGTTGCAGCTGTCTCTCCACAATTGTGCAGCGTTGCATAGTCAGCAGCTATAAGTGATTAATTAACTGAAGTATCCGCACAGTTGACTTATGATCGTAATTGGTTGTATTTATTAACATTAATGACGTTCAGCAAGTTCAAGGAAAGCAAAAGCGCACTCTTTCTTATATGCCAGCAGAGGGATGGAATTTTACGTACTCGTATTTTCCACTAAGTGAAAATATTACAGACTAAATTTACTGCAAATACATTCATTGCGTAAAGGCAAGTCACATATCGGTTAGTTAGTTTTGGTGGCCACCAATCGTTGGAAATACAAAAATAGTTCTTAATGACTTAAGTGTTCGATTTTATTGATTGATTCATTAGGGAATTGTGTAGGCAACGGCATTACTTATCTGACTTTGTATGCTGCTATATTTCCTTTCGTTGTTAATTCTTCAGTTGAAAGGGGCGTGGGCGCAACAATGAATTCTATTTTTTTTTAATGAATTTTCTTTTATTATACTCTTAACATTATTAAATCTAGAAATTAAAGCTTTCAGGAGCAATGAGAGGGTCCGCAAAATAAAACTCTTTACAGCTCAAAATAAACTGACTGGGCATTGTACTCGTAGTAGCAAAATATTGACGTAAAAACCCTGACAACGAGCACTAAGATGGAAAGTCATACATACATATGTACATTCTTAGTATTGAATTTCACAAAAATATCTGAAAACCACCGCGGGAATAGCATTACTTGTTCGTTCGAAAGTAAATTTAGTAAACGGTTAATTGAGAGCATACCGTTTGTTATATTCAAATAAATTAATACTGCTAATTGTTGTTATTGTAGCATCGCAAAAATTAATTTTGGAGAATTGCTGCTATAGTTACAGTCCTGGGCTTAGTATACGGGCGTCGTAGAGGTGGCTGGCATGGAAATTTGACAAGTAATAATACTTCATAGGACGAACTTTCTATAAAACCGTAACTTCAAGACGGCAGAAAAAAATTTTTTTATTAATTAGCAATCTTCATTGACAATGGAAAATCTCCGTGTTTTTCCCTGCATCTCATAAAGCTATAGTATTATGAGCGTAAGGTAATATAAACTAGATGCTTACAGACTATAAGCCACACACAAACCACGTGCTGCTAAACTTATTTTGTCATTTAATCAGATTAGTTTTAATTTTAATTAATTTTGATTCCTACTCGAATTAGAATGGGGAATACCTAGCGCCACTCAAGTAAACAGGATTCTAATCAATTATCCAATAATTATTTTTTCCTTGAACTACTTATATTGTTGATTTATTAAAATTAAAAAAAGGGTGTTTAAATAATTTCAGATGGGTGAACATAAAGATATCTTTCCGGTCAAAGAACTGTTTTTAAATGTTCTGTTTGTGCTAGGAGTGTTTAGAAATATAAAAGAGAAACTCAAAATTAGTTTAAAACCCCGTTTAAAGACTTAATTTAACAAGATTTAAAATTTCGCTTAAGTGATACATTCCAGTATAATTATAAACATTTTATGAATTAATCCTTAGGCTACGAACGCCGTCATGACTCGGTGGCGGCGTGGGAGAAATTATAAAAAGCGGTGGCTCGACGCTATAAACTTCTAATGCGTATAAAGCGTAAGTTATTTCAATGAGAACCTCAAGCCGCGGAAGACTTCCTTACATTCAGACTTTGTCACGTTCACCTCCACTAATCTTATTGTATCCATTTTTGTTACACTTTTATCTAAAAAAAAACTTGATTCTAACCAGATCTTATACTATCTTATAGTTCATGTAGATCCGACTTTGTTGGTTTTATGTGGAGCGCGTTACACGCGTTGGAAATTATTTAATATTGTTCGAACAGTAAGATACCCCACATTAAAAAAAATAGATTTCTTTAGATACAACTGTAGCGAATATTATATATTTATTTTGATTATATAAGTTGTTGGGCGAGTATGTAATAATTATTTAAGCAATTCAAAGTTAATGAACTTCAAATGTAACGAATTCCGTTAAATATAAATATAAATTCCCAATAAGGGTATCGACTTTATTTCAGTGAAATCACAAAATTAATTTTGGCGTCTTTTAAATAAGTGATTTTTTTTTTGTTTAGTTCGTACGATTTGTAATTCACCAGCATTCACAATTCCTCTGTTATAACTTAATTTTGAATAATTTTCCTTTTTTGTTGTAAATAGTTTATTATTTGGAACTTTGGCAAGTTTCTATAATTAGTTTTTTTTTAATTTTGGGTATTTAAACTATAATAAAATAGAGCGCAATACTGAAGTAGACATATTGATTGATATATTTTCTGTAATAATGATTTTGCGCATTTTTATATAACACACTCACACTCTTGCACAAAATAATAATTACACTATAAAACTTAGCTCTCAAAAATTTTAAAAAGTTTTGTAAGCGGTATACGAATAGTTATGCAGTAAGTTTAATTCAGATAGTATATCATCGCCCTTTCTAACAGAATGATCAATGTGAATCCCCGAAGTAATACGCATTTCAGTTTTGCGTGAATACTCACAAAAAAATCTTGCTCAATATAATAGTTACACAAAAGTGCACTTAGGTTTTGTGAAAACAAAGTAAAGTTTATACAGCATTTCAAATGTTAATCTATGATTCTATTTCATTAAAACTCCAGAGAAATAAAATATGTTTTTAATCAGCTGGGTCCCAAGTCACTCTGCTGTTGAAGAAGCCCGGCTGGTTTCAAAGCTCACTATGTCGGATTCTATTATTTCTTCTACCAGTTTACAAAAATTTTGTAAACAAATTTTAACTCTCATACACTATACTTTTTTAAAAAATTATAAACATAATACAGTTTGAATTTTGATCAATCGGATATCCACGCAATCCAGACTTCTAAAAATATATTACAAGCTTTGGTTCTACTGAAAGTGAAATCTGGATTGCAGTAACTATAATTTGCAACCAAATCAAAATATCCATTCAGTGTATAAAATTAGTAAACAAATCTATATCAAACCAAAAATGGAGTTTTTATTTTTATCATGACACCACAGACATGTAATAGATATGTATATCCATATGTATGTGCAAATATATGTTTCTTCTACTCCACAAATTCCGCTAAAAAGTATGTGATCACTGATCTCATACAAAATATTCTCCAATGCACGAATGTGTCAAAATTCAAGGCAGTTAGCCAGCTGATTGTTATCATCATCGCATTGCCAACCAGCCAGATCCATTTAATGACCCCACATATATCCTGATGACATAAAAAAATGAAATAAATTTACAGTTGTGCCTGCTGTGCATTAAAATTTACGTTGAACTTATAATGTTTAGTAATGTATGTGCATTTGTATGTGTGCCGCCTACAGGAAGCCATTGAATCAGGCAATGACAAACTTACAATATTAAATACGTACGCATTAAAAATCACTAGCGCTGAGCGCTCCATCAACTGGGTGTCCATGGCGAATTGTAGAGTGATTTGACGGCATGCATTCAACCAATTTACATACATACATATTTTCTATGTTTTTTGTAGTCGAATTGCAATAATGTTAAACCAAAAATTGCTGCTTGTTAGAGAAATATTTTTGATGATTTTGATTTTTTTTATCGGTTTGTCGCGCGGCTGTGCTTGGCAAAAGTAGTGAGTGAGTGAGTGCTACATATGGACGCACCTTCAACTCTATGTACATATCATCCTGAAGAATGAAAAATTCTTGGAAATATTCATGTAGCATTCTATAAAATTTTTCGTCAAGTCATTATGCTATTGTTGGAGTTGTTGGCGTTTGCTGTGTGCCAACTATTCTTGGAGTCCCCTGCAAGTGACGCCCACAGAACAAAGTCATATAAACCACGATATATGTACATATGTATGGACCTTACGAAACATGTTTGTTTGTATGTATGTTTGAATGTACTTTCAAGCGTATGTTCGTGCTTTAGTGAGTGGCTCATTGTTCGTGCAACGCACCTTTTTGTATTTATGTTCATATGTAGGTGCCACATCGATGTATTTTTTTTTCATTTCAATTTTTTCTAAAGTGTTGTGCTTCTTCGATCTCTTCTGCGTTTCGTTTAGTGTTGTGTGTGAAAAAGTGATGAGTTGATTTTCTTGACTCTTATGTTGACTTGATTACTAATTGATTCAGCATGATTTGGTATAAATTATGTTGACGTAAAGGAGTATGTGGATGTAGTCGCTGTGGCGATCGCTTCCCTCAACTCACACAAAGTAAAAGAGTTTTTTTTTTTTGGCTTTTTTTCAATTCATTTTCCGCTTGCCTTTTCTTCGGCATTTGTCTAAAAGGCTCTATTTTAAATTTGGCTTTTTTTTTAAATTGTGGCTAAGAATTATTATTAGGCGTAAGGTAATATCACTTAATTAGAAATTCATTCTATTTGAAGCGGCATTATCGAGTATGGTCGTGTATTTTCGAGAGCGCTTTTTGATTCTAAGGTAAACTTGTGTTCGAGTAGTTCATGTACTGATTGTGTTTAAGTGTTTGCGCATGCTTGAATTTTAAATCGACATACCTATGTTTAGAAGTTGTTATGGTTCTTTAAAAAAGGTGTACGTTGCTTCTTAAGCTTTCGGTTAAATGTAGTTTCATTGTTTTTACATGTAGATATGTTTGTCTACATATGTATATAATTAAGCCACATTCTAGGAAACTGAGTATGTATATGGGTGTGAGGGCTTTAATTGTGTTCCCAGCCAACATTTGGATGATAATTAAAAGAGCACGCCTTATGGCGATGAATCCACGACTCTACGAGAAACGAACTTGACGCTGGTTGATTCATGTCGAAAAATAAAATATCTTTAAATTTATATTGAGCTTTTTCTATATATGTAGTTTATCTATATTACTAGTAAAATACGCTCATAATGATTTGAAATCGAACGACGATATCCTTTATAAATATTTGATTTTTTTATTAAATTGTAGCTAAACTGTACTAAAAGAACATTTGTTTATAGAATTTATTATATATTTGATTTTGGGGCATGTACTTTTTTTCTACCAATATATTACAATCTGCAAAGTGCTGAATCCTGATTTATATAGTCAAATAACATCGTCTTATGAGTGACAGCTTCGCCGCCATAAGAAAAGACACTCCCGGGAATATCTAAAGATCCTGCTACGCGATGGAAAATGTTTACTGGGTGGCGTTGTTTGTTGGGTTGGTGATTACTTTTTCTTTCTATTATTTCTTTCAGTTTGATTTTTTAATTACTGAAATACATTTTACACGCCTAGCATGAAATCAACACAAGCTTGTAATATAATTATAAAAATTTGATTAGAATAAATGTGTGCATATATACTTACATATAATACGTAAGCATGTACATACATCAGCGCCGGCTTAAGGGTATCCGGTACTCCAGAAAAATGGGGCACAATAGTTTTTTGTCGGGCATTTGCCTATAATTTCAACCTAGAACTTTTTGACAGATAACAATAAATGTGAACTGCTGAAATGTCAGACACCATTTACATTCATTTGTACAATTACATAAAATCCTTATTGAACGTAGTTAGTTTAGAATAAAGTAATATACACTATCTAAAAAATTAATTTGGTTGACAGAGTGCCTGTGGTCTATTTCAAATTTGAAGTACAAATTATTTTAATTTATACGAAAAAAGTACTGTATTAAAAAGTGTGTTTCAGACTAAAATAGTTTAACTAAATAAGTTTAATTTATTTTTATAAAAAAGCGGTTTTAGAGATAGGCCAATTTCCATTTAAAATAAACTCCAAAAATGTGTTAGAACCAACCTTCTAGGTATATCGTTGGAAAGGTACATAAAGCCTCTGTACGCTGACATATTTTTTGTGCTAATCGGAATAGTAGCACTTAGTCCTACTACTCAAAAATGTTAAAATAAGAGAAAATTATGATTACCCCTCACTTTGAAAAATATCACTAATTCTTAACTTCTCTGGCTTTTAACTTTTTTAGAAGGACGGCACTAAAACTTGAAAAAGTGTCATTACTCGGAAAAGTTTACAGACTTACTACTCACTTTGCGATATCCGTGAGCAGTACGTTTCACTTAAGGTACTAATTCAAGTCGTTTAAGTTTTAAACTGAGATCAGCAAGCGGGGAGTTTATAAATAAAACAAGAACCTAAGAAAAATTGGTCTTATCTTGATATTGTAATTTTTTCTTAAAAGTGCGTTATTTACTTCCGATTGAATCAAGATTCCTTCAGAAGTAATAGAAAGTTACTTAAAGCGAAATATATTTTCTCACAAGTAGTAAATTTTCCTTATGCGCCATTTAATTCCAGATTTTCTTACTTTTGAAAGCGCAATCCAGAAAAATGTTTTTCTAAGTATATTTATGTATATTCCGTGATATACTTATGCAGATAAAGAGATTTTCTCATAATTTGTGTGTGTAGTTGTTATACATATTTCTCACGGTACTCACTTGCGGTGACAGTGGAAGGGGAAGGAGTTGGAAATACCAGGTGGAAAAAGACTTGGCTTCTGTCTGGTTGGTACCACTTTTCAAGGCAGGGGAGCGACAGGACCGCTATGTTGGAATCGGCCAAAATCGCTTAGGTGGTTAAAGCGCCAATTAAGAAAAAGAAGGGGGTTTACTTAACGTTCGTTAAAGTTACGGGTGTTTCGTAGTGTGCGAGAAACGTTTACCATACACGCCTCTCCGTTAAGACGCCACTGATTTTCACGCATACATATGTATACTATGTACATATGCATCTACTATTTATTAACAATAAAGCAATCATTGACATGCATCTTGATGGATATAGTAATTTGCTTGAAGCTATTAAAAAGGGTTTAAGCTTCCAGTTTAAACTAATAAGTTTTTGTGGAATCATTGCTCTGATGAAAATAATGGGCAATTAATTAAAAACATTCTTCATTAATACATTTTCAAATCTGTAAAAATTTGTTAAGAGATTCTAAGGGATTTAGAAGTGTTCGCCATAGTTTTGTGTAATTGATTGGTTAAAAATTATATAAGTGCATAATATGTATATGAAAATACGTAGACCGAATAGGTAGGCCTTTGGTTCTATGTTCGGAGTTTGCGAAATGTACATGTGGTCGAGAAAACGGTTGGTTCCAGTTCGGAAACATATTGTTCGAAGATAGTGAGGTCGTAAAATCCACTAACTAGTAACGAGGTTTGAGGTTGTTGTTGTTGTTGTAACAGCATAAAACATTCCCCATACAATTTTGGGGAATGCTGCTAAAGTGACATTCCTTGGCCGGATATAAATCCGGGTCGTTCTGGTATCGTCGAACCGACTGTCGTGGGAACGAAGGTTTGAGGTCCCTGATATAAGTGAGCTATGATGCAATACACTTTTCCAGCCTTTCAATATCTTAATCGGGTAAAGTGATTAGCGATCTGTGAAGTAAAACAAAATTGTTCTGGGAAAATGCAAGGGTTTCAAAAACCCAACCAAAAAGTGACCTATTTGTTTTTGCGTTCCTATATGGGACCAAACAAATGGTGTGTTTTATGAAATATGGTAACAGGGTTGCTCTTGTATTGAAGTAGAAATTGTAACCGCTATGAGTTATTATTTTGCTACTCGCTTACAAAAAAAAAACATTTATTTTATTTCAAATTAACAACTTATTGTTTTAAAGCGCTGTGCTTTGTTCTGTTGGCGGTAACTTCGTTTGCCACAAACCAATTCTTTTTTTGCTATTATTTTTATTTGTTTTTTTTTTCACCTAATACCCATACTTGCTAATTGAAAACCCTTTAGACACGCTAATAACTGTGGCAACAAGAAATGGATAGCAAATGAGTCATAGTTCGTTCATTACTTGAAACGCCGGCATCTTTCCACCACAACAGCTCAAATTACTTAGCTCAGAAAAATATTAAACATTAAATTTTCCCATGAAATTGTGCCGCAAATTGTTAAGCAATATTATTTATTTGCACACTTGCAATATATTAGTGCGTGCGTGTGCTCAATGCTTAATTTACACATTTCTTTGCAATAGAAAAAATATCTGCTGTTTTTTGTAGAAAATATGTTTTTCCTGTTTTAATTTTATGCGTTTTTTTTTAAGCGACTACTCAATTTGAAAATGTTTTTAGGGGTTACTTTGTTGTTTTAACAAAAATGAAAAAAAAAAATAAAACTATATGTTTATGCAACGCGCCGAATTCACCCCTTACATTTGACCTCCTACGTGATTTGTTTACACAATGTTTTCTTTTTCTATTTTTGACTGGCTATGTGACTGTCGTGTGAGATTGATGTCATTTTTTTCAATAAACAATTTCCGCTCAATAGTTTTTGTGTACATATGACTATATATTAGGGTGGTCCAAATAGGAAAACGTTGCAATGTTAAGCCCTCAACACCTTAGGATTGTTCTATATAAAAAAAAACCCCATATTTAAAAAAAATATATATTTAGATATCGCTCAAAACGCTTAAAGTTCTCCAGGCATTTTCTATAAAGTAAAAACCAATTTTCGTAAAAATGATATTGGCTTCTTAAAGGTCAAAACTCTGCTTCTCATCAGGAGGCTTGAAAGAATATTACCCAATTGTTTATTTTCAATTTTAGCTGCTCTTAAAAGATCCACTTTTACATATTAGAGGCTTTTTTGGACCATAAAAATAGTTGAAATTGATCAAATAAACAATTCTCAATTATTCTTAGAAGTTTCCTGCAGAGAAACAACTGAGCTTGCCGATTAAAAAATAAGGAAACACTTTGCAAACTTTAAGCGTTTTTCTATAAATATTTTTTGATAAAAAAAATATGGGCATTTTTTTCGATGTAGAACTTTTCTCCAATGGATTTTCGGACTGCCCTAGTGTACATACCTATTGCCATGCATTATTTTATAGATCTCTTTTTACATTCTACGCTCTTTTTCCCCTTATTTGTGACTTTTGTTTATATACAAGAATTCTTTTGTAAATATTTAAATTAACTACTCGTCAATGCAAAAGACCTGCACGCTGCATGCACTGCATATGTTGCATGCCACATGAGTAATTCAATCTGGCTCATAAAAACGCAATGTTTAGTTGGCTCGAATCGCAGCAGTAGCCTGCGCCCGTGCACTCAGCCAGGCAGTTAGTCATTTAGTCAACCAATTGATGTTATGACTTTTGTTGTAAATTTCCGTTTAGTCTTGATTTTCAATAAACAAAATGTCAAATGCAACGACAATAAAATACTGTGGTGTGGTGGCTGGCGACGCAAATAAGAAAATGCAACGAAAGAATTACTTATAGAGTTAGCAACTTACTCAATTACTTTGCGCGGGCAGGCATCAATCAGCTAAGCTGAATGCAGTGACTATACACACATTTGGATAGGTATACAAATATACATACAGACACATATGTATGTATGAGGATGCACGCAAGCGCAATGCTTTGACTATTCCACTCGCCGAATCAGTGCATAAATTCATCTGCAAGCAAATGACTACCTACCTATCCGCAAGGCTTTGTCATTTTTTCTTGTGATTTTTTGATATCTGCGAGGTCTACAATAAATCCATGTGCAGCGAATTGCAACTGCTATAATGGCAGCTCAATTTGAGAGCAGCTAGCATTATATTCTTTTTATTTTCCTAGATCTCAACTTCAGCGCGCCTACCTGCCAGTGCCAGTACATAGTACATTGGAATTTTTCCTAATTCAAATGCAACCTCGTTTGCTTCTTTCCATTCTATTCGTTGCAATTGCTATTTTAAGATGCATCGTTAGCCACTGAAACCTTAGTGGCAGGCTGGAATTTTCCAATCCCTAGATTATGGCATGTCACACACATGCCGAGCTCATTCAGCCGGCTGGCTACCTGCTGCATGCATATTTGCTTGCTGCCTTTTGTTATTCTCCATGTCTGTCCAAATGCCAAACAAGCATGTGCTCCTTTTTCACTGATCCAGCGCTGGGCAGCTGCCACTTATGTATAGCTGAATTTGTGCGTTGCTCCTAGTACGAGTATGCCATGCATTGCTGCGGCTGTTTTTGTGGCATCCATCCTGCTCAAGTAAGTTGGGTAGAGCGATTTTGCTCGAATTCTCATATTACAGTTTAGTAAAAATTTAATAAATTCTAAATAGTCAAAGTAACCAAGTTTGGTTAAATGCCTTTTGGTTATGCTTCGATTTTGAAGTGGCTGCTGCCGAATACTCGTAAGCTGAATAAGGAGATGAACATTTATGTATGTATGTATGTACACATGTTTATATTAGGGTGGTTGAAAATTCTGGTTCCCGGCCGTTTGCTACTCTATGTCCCAATAAAAGGCTGCCTTGTGAATTTATAGTTTTTAAAATGGTATGAATCACTTAGTCAACAAAATTAGTTTATCAATCATTCCACAACATCTTATTCCAAGCTAACTAAGTTCAGTGAAATTTTTTCGTAGTTGTAAAAAAATAAGCCATAAATAGTGCTCGTTATTGTGGAAATATACGAAATTCGTTTATTGTTATTTACTGAAATTGTCGCAGGCAAAAATACCAACGAGCAGTTACTCCTTTCTTCCGATCGAAAGTGATTTTACGGCGAAAGAATTAAAAATTCGACAAAAATACGTCTTGATTCCAATTAATAGAGAAATTCAGAAAACAACAAAAATAAAAAAAAAAATTTTTTAACCGAGAAAAAGAGTGATGAATATTGTAGGCAAATCTATTCCTAGGGATGACATTGAATTTCATATTTGGACTTAAACCTAACAGAGGATAGATTAGGAGTTGATGAACCCGTTTTGATTTTGAAACTCAGAGATCCGGCTAAAAGTTAACCATAAATTCTTGATAGTAGCCGGATATGAGATTTACAAATTTTGTATAGAACCATTTTACCCTAACCTATACTCTTTTATGTAAAAATCAAATATGTTTCTTTTTCACTTCTGTTTATTCGGCAGTGCAAAAAGTTAATGTATATTGGAACGATTTTCCGTCGAAACCGGTTTGTCTCCAAACTAAACTAGAAAAGGGATGACTTCATTCAGTTTTGAAGTTTAATTTTTTTATAAAACATAAAAATTGCAATTTTTACTAACTAGTCTTGAAAACAATAAACAAATAAACCAAATTAAGATGATCTTCAAGCAATCACACAATCGCAAAAATGATCATAGTTTTTCAATTAAAATAAATATTAATATAGTATTTTTTAGCTTAGCATTTTATTTTAGAGCTATTGTTAGCTATTTATTAACAATAATTTGGTAATAGATTTCGATTTTTTTTGGCAACACTGTAGTATCTCTCGATTTAAACGGTATTTTTCATGTTTCATATTCAATTCTGGGGGATGGGGTTCAAAAATTATTCTCTAAGTTTTTCTATAAAGAGGAACAAAACAATGGCCTGTTATCAAAATGCAAAAAACTTCCGCCTTTCGTCGTATTGGTTCTGACTCCTCATATTGGCAAAAATAATGATTTATTTTTAATACACCAGTAACAACAGAAACACAAATGGAATGCTCTTTAAAGTTATTAACTTAATCTTAATCAGAATTCTCAAATGAATTATTGTTTAAAATAAAGCTAAAACAATCAAAGTCAAAATCAAAATAATTAAATTTTGAAGCAATAAATACATGATAAATCATGTTCAAAAATATAGTTAGATTGCTTCGGTTCGGGCATTTGAATATAAAAAGGTGCGGCTCGTGATTCAGTAAGAGCCCAAAAAAAAATGGCGGTTCAGTTCAAAAACCTGTTCAGTTTACAACCCCCTCAACCCTGTTAAAAATTAAAGATCTTCTTGAACTTCCATATATTACCTTATGAAAGCTTTTTCTGATATGCATAGCTTTGGTCGACTTTAAAAGCTTTTTCAAAACTTTCGCCTTATAAAAAGCTCATAATTGAGTATAGTAAATGTACTGACGATTCCCATAAATTGCAATGATTTGAAAACGATACAACCGCATTTACTTAAGGACTTCCAAAGTGTTACCTTCAAAAACCCAATTCTAATCTGCAACAACAAATAAATAAATATCAACGACATTAGTTACAGCGAAATAAGTCGCATTGCCAATGTGAAGAGCACTTAACGCAGAAACGATTTAAGATATGGCAAAAACTGAGAAAATGCACAAGATCCAAGCTTTCCTATAACACAGCAAAAATAACAACAAAGCGTCAAACTGCAGATAGCCGACAACAAGCGGCAGTGACAATTTCGTGCGGCAAATGGAACGGGGCGGCGAAAGGTAAGAAGGCAATGCTTAATGCGTGTGTACATAGATGCGACGAAGCGGATTTTTATGGTTACACCGCGCGACAACAAGTTTAAGAGTAGTATGTGAAGGAACAACAACAACAACAACAACATGAGTTACTAATTCAAGAGGAACAAGAACGCATAGCAAAAACCACCAAATGACCACTTCAGCTTTTTTTTTTAGTTAAAACAACGATAAACCAGATACAATTTCAAGTGCTTTTAATATATGGAAGTGAAGCAAGTGAATTTGGTAGAATACTAACAACAACAAACATAAATATATGCGGAAATTTGTAGAGTTGTTGTTGTACGGGCAAACCCCATAATAAACTAACTACATACAAGTCGAGCCTACACTCGCGCCCAGCAAACTGCTTATCACACAAGTGGCGTCTGGACGAAGAGCTAAAATGGCAACATATCGTTGTAACGTACCCGCACGCTCAATGCCAGCAGCTAGTGAGCTAGGTGGTTGGTTGGTTGGTTGGTTGGTGAGTTGGCCCGACTGGCAGCAGCAGCAATTGCTGTCAGTGTAGGTTGACATTCATTTAGATTTATGGTAGATTTCACTTGAAGCAACCGTGCAACAAGCAGAAAAGCAGTGAACGGTTGCAGACCAACTGGACATGTTGCACGTTTGCAGAAAAGTAACAGCTAGGGCAGCGGCAGCGGCAGCATTGCCAGTAATTTAACATACCAGCGATTCAACACCTCACCAGACCTGGCATAGTTCAATGATTGCAGCAGCAGATTGCTGCTGGAGTTGCGTACTTGTGGCACTTGCCACATGACAGCTGTTGTCTGTCTGCCTGCTTGCTGGCTGCTCTCCTCTATGCATTGTTAGCGGCATGTCGGGCGCATGTTTGCAACTATTACCAGAAAGCACACGCACGCTCACACACATCCACAGCCAGCCAAAGCTTACACAAACTATTCGGGCGAAAAAGCAAAAACAACTAAAGTTCCAGATATGTAGGCTCAAATGTTGCACGCAGCAAATATTTGCGACCACAACACTTACGCCTGCAAATGTGGCATGGCAAAGCATTGCGTTAATGCGCGCCATCTTTGCTGTTGTTGGTTTATTAAATTTAATTCCAAAGCGCGATATTAGATGTCAAGCATTGATAAAAAGCTTAAGGCAAACGCGACAGGAAATCAACATCACTTGATCACTTGTGTGGCAGTCAAGTGCAGCGAAATGCTGCATGCAATAACAGCAGCATCAACAACAAGCAGCAGCGGTGCATGGCAGGGAGTGCATGCACTTGTGCGACGATAAGTGGATAAGGTCTTGACTGCTATCGTTAATGGCAAGTGTTTGCTCATATGGTCATACAAATCGTTTAGTATGTACATATGTATGTGTGTGGTGTGTGTGTGTTTGTGTTTGTTTACCCTTCAAGTGTATTTGAGTGCGTATTTCCTCTTTCGATTTAAAGGCTCTTTAAATTTTTGCAAATATGAAATTTGATATTTTCAGATTAGATCCATAATGGAAAAAGGTATGTCGTCGTCTCATATCACTAAGCTATCATTTATTTGCTGGCGGTTATAAAAATAATAATAATATATTTACTCAGACTTATGTAGCTGAGTGTGTCTCGAGTCGGGAAGCCAATTGCGTTGCAATTTGGCGACATTACGTACTTGTTCCACTGTTGAAGCAGCTATACTGCAATAACCTCATGAAACTTAACGAGGAAGTTGGGCACACCTTGACCCTTTGGTGGCAATAAAGAAGCTGAAGGAGGAACTGAGCTCAACTAATTTAAATTGCGTTTTATACATATGACACAAAAAGTTAAGTGATTATTTGAGTCAAAGGCTTTTGGTAAATAGATGATGGTGTGTTACTCAGAATTGACCGTTGTACGTTGCTCTAATGGTACTTTTTCCACAAGAGTAATTTTTCCGAAAAAAACAAGCAGCTATTTGTTTCAAAATGTTTCGAACGGCAACAACTTTTGACGAGTTAGGTTCACATCCATAGATCCACAACTCCGTCAGCTGTGTGAAGATTCTCTATGGCACATCTTTTGCATTTTTTTGCACCTGTTTACACGATCCTATTTTTAAAAAAATTTCAATATATGCGGAATCTTACCAGAGCAAAATTTTGGATGTCCCAATGTTTCATAGTTGTAAGAAATTCATACCAACATCAAGTAATATCTAAATCTCACGATATATTATAAGTCATTTTAGTTTTATCTGTTCACGAACAGCAGCTGATTTTGAAATCTGAGCGACCCTCATGAGGAGCAAGTTGCTCGACGCACTCTTGTTTTAATAGTTTCCGTCGAAAGCCGCAAAAAATTACCAAACGAAAGGGCTCGTGTGTTTGTTTCACGTAAACAATTTGAATACGACTGAAAGCACTACAAACAGTTTTAGGGGTAAACATTTCGAACAAACAAATTTTCAAAACCATCAAAATATTCGATTGAATTGTTAAATTTTGCCTAGTGGCTTGACCACTCGCAAAATTTACGGGGCAACCCAAGGTGGATCCATTGAAGGTGATAGCAAGATAAACAAGGCGAATTCGCTGCATATTTGGTTGTATAATTATAATGACTAAACAGTTGTTTTATTAAACCCTGCCATGAGATCGAAAACTAAAACACAGTATTTTTAATCTTTGTAAAAAAAATATTTAGATTAAAACGGGCAAAACGGTTCGTCATTCGACTTGTTTACTCTTGAGAAGCCCCCACAAAAAAATCGATGCTAACAATTTTGCGAAAATGTTTTTTGATATTTCATGTGCACAATTTTTTTACAACATATTTACAGATTAGATTTTTTTAAGCGTAATATTTTTCACTGTTGAGTCGAGCATATCCCTAGCATTTTTATACCTTGCATGAAGACAAATGGTATTGTAACTTTGATTAGAAACGCAGTAATGGAAAAAAGAATTTTTTTTTACATTTATTCATGAAAGATATAAAGCCTCCGGACCGTACATACGTTGTTTTCAAATTTCGTGAAGCAGTAAAAATAAATCCATGAACGGGTCTTCTCGTGATATTTTTTTTAGATATTCAAGGCTATCACTGAGTTCATAATAGTCCGAATTTCCATGAAATCCACGTAAAATCTATCAACGAGTGTCACGTAGTGTGAAAGTAGCATATGATTCGAAAATATTCGTCCACAGCTATTCGAACTCGCCGATGCCATTTTTTCGGATTTTCATTTGACGCTTTCTCATTTACAATTTACTGTTCTCCTTTTAGAATTATGTTACGGCCACAGCAGCGAAAAGCCTAGACAACCTTGCATTTTGAGATCTGCAGTTTCTCAAATATTTGGTCTAAGTTTTTGAATACTGCGCTAAATTATCAAGGGTTAAATGTTAATATGCATATTAAACTGTGTAGCCTGGGCACTTATTTCCTTAATACATACTCTCATATATTTATTCATATTTGTAAGCAACCGCAGATAAACGCTCTTCGCTTATATTCAGATGCTTATCATTGAAATTCAAATTTCGCTTCACG
Source organism: Anomoia purmunda (assembly GCA_951828415.1). Classification (NCBI taxonomy): domain Eukaryota; kingdom Metazoa; phylum Arthropoda; class Insecta; order Diptera; family Tephritidae; genus Anomoia; species Anomoia purmunda. The sequence continues at coordinate 73,861,295 of OX639994.1, read as the reverse complement.
ACGGCTACACAGGTCAAGATGAGAGCGAATTGTTGTGTTAACAAAAAAAGGAAATAAGGAAAACACTTAAATATTTTATATCTGTGTATGTACCTACAGCACTTGCCATGCATAAAACAATTCATTTACACCGTGTGCTAAAAGTGTGGCATACAACGCGGAAATGTTTTCCGGCTACGCACCCCACGTACAGGACGTGCGTACGTGTGAGTTGTAGTCGACACTAAAAAAAAGTAAGAGGTAAAGATTGCGAAACAGGCAGGAGCGGAAGGGAGGGTCAAAACAAAGTGGGCGGTGAAATTTGTACCTAGCTGATGAGCAGCGCCGAAGAGAGACGCAGCTTAAAGCGCCCCCAGCCAAGGTGAGTGGTTTCAAAACCACGTTGCATATGCAGATATGTATGTGTGTGTATGTGTGTGTGTGTGTGTGTGTGTGTGTGTGTGCAAATAATGGCTGTCTAACTGAAGACTGTCAGACTTTGAACAGAGCCGTCTCACAGAAGCAGAAGCCTCAGTAACGACAGCAGCTAAGGTTAGGTTAGGCGGACGAGTCTAATAGCGCGAGAAATTTTCTTATTCCCATAATTTTCCAAGACTTGTAGGTTACACGCGTTTCATTTTAGCGAGGATTTAAGTATGTATGTATGTAAGTTTCTATGTATATACATATGTGGGCAAGCATTTTCATTTCTAAACACTTATTTGCTACGCTTCATTCGCAACGTCGAACAGTGAATCGATGCGGCCAAAAATCATGAGATATGCAAGTTTGCAGTAAAACGTACAATGGGGTAAGGGAAATTTAAAGAAAAGTTTGTTTTTGGTAACCGCGTGAGAGTTTGAAAATTTAAATATCACGGGCAGAGATTTGAAATAAAAATATCTAGTAGTTTTGTGCAAATAAAAATGGCATTTTTACGATAGGGGTTTTTTAATAGATTTATTTATAAGTTTTTGCATAGAATATTTCTGATCTGGTGACGCTTTAGTTTTGATTTTGGTCTTAAGCATTCGGTAAGTACCGCTACTTAAAGGAAAATCTACTTTTAGTACAAAGAGAAAGCTATACTCAAATATTTGGTTGCCAATAAGTAATTTTGGCAAAAAAGGGTACTCAATTCTTTTATATAATAAAAGTCTGTAGATTATCTTTACAAAGCTTCAGTTGAAGATGACGGCAATATCTCCCATTCCTAAGTTTTTTTTTGTAGGGTCGATTCCAGTACCGATTCGGAAGCTGTTTAATGTGTGGCTGACGTGAAATAACATAACTCCATCCATTCTGAAAAAACAAGCTTAATCTGATATAAAAAAAAATTTATAAAAAAAAAGTTTTGAATCAGGAAGAGTTCCCAATGATTGATATATATTTCTATGCCAAATAAAAACTTTTTCAAAATCCATCCCCTTTCACGAACAGATGTATTTGTCAATTATTAACTCACTTCCACATTTTAATTGTCTGAGGTAATAAAAATCTATAAACAAATTTAATTCAAAGCGAAACACTTATAATTTTTCCTCCCACTAGCGTTGCCCAGTTTTCATCCTATTTCAGGTTTCCTCTTTTAATAATAACCAAATTGCTTATAACAAATTATAGGGAAATTAGAGCTATTTTTGACTGCAGCTTAGTTGGGATCGCGCCACTGTACGTCGTCCCCGTGTAGAACAAATTTGCCACAACATCAACTGACCAGGCAAAGCCGTTGTACCCGTAAGTTTGCGCGCGAGGTGATATTTGCATTTGCATTAGCATCCACACACACACACACACATTCACATATACGTTTGCATTTACTTACACCCAGTTTTATTCAAGCGCCTAGGTGTTTGCAACAAACCGCTTGCGCTTAGCGGTAAATTTTCGTCATTTTATTTTATTGCTTTTTCACCTTACTGCCGCAAAATGGTTTGTCTACCTAGCTATCTGCACTAGCTATGCACTTGACACGGACACATTTTGTTGTATTTACATAGAAAATTTCAATAATAATTTTGTCTAAAAGCGCTTGTCATGCTGTGCAATAACAGTGACTGAAGTCAATTTAACAAAAACAACAAGCACTACTATGAATGGTGGTCAGCTGAAGTCACAGAAATTTATTAGCCAGCGTTTGTTTTATTTTTCTGTTTGCAGTCGGCGCGGCGCATAAAAGCAATTAAAAGATTGTTGTTGCTATTGTAGATTTGTATAAAGCAGCCAATGGTGGCCACTAAGCCGCATGCAAAAGAATTAGAAATTTCTTTAAAAAAAAACTGAAAACAAATTAAATTAAGTAAATGCAGAAAAACAGGAAGCTCGCCAGCTTAAGCCTGGCATCGGTTTTGTTTCCTTCTCCTTTGCATTTATTACAGCATTACTTGGCTGCATTTATTTCATATTTCTTTGATGTTTCTGCTTTTGCTGTCTATTTTTATGATTTCTTGTTTTATTCTTTTCAATTTTCGTTAACCATTATTTTTGCTTAATTTTTCCATCTAATGCAAATCCAATGCGTTTCGTAGCAGTCAAGCAGTAATTAATAAACCAGCAAGTGAAAAAATACATACAAACAAATATGCATGTCTACATGTGCATGTATAGGTATGTAACAGAAAAACTAAATCCAGCAGTCCCGCTGTCCGTTTGGCTGACTGCAACTCAATTCTAGCAGGTTTTTATCCAAAAGAATGGTTTCTTCTAAAGCCCAGTAATAGAAATTAGTCACAAATACGTATACTCCTCGTACGAGTATGAGTCGCTGCCATAGCTGGCGGCTGTCAAGTCCCCTGCAGTGAAACCTTCTAGTTTTAGACTAGCGTAACAACAGTTTGCTTGGCAACTCAACAACGTCGTCGTCTTCCATGTAAGAAACTGGCATTTTTTAGCATAACAATGTCCTGGGATATATTAACTGTCAGCGTTATACTAGTAGGAAAACTAGTCAACGTGTGCATCAGCAACATTAAATTCGAGGAACTAGTTTAAAATTAGTACCTGTATGAATGCTCAGTACTGTCGCCATTTTAATGACCGATGGACCCAGAACATTGGCATGCGAACTAGATGGTTCTCGATGCAACTCCTCGGGCAGGCGAACCAGTGCCCTCAGCGTTGTAAGCGGATGCCATCTTACGAAGTCATATACGAGGAGTATTCTTATTATCGTTTTCATTTTAGCTTTGCAACTTCTACTCTTTAAAGGCAGATGGCTCCGACGCGGAGTCTCTGCCGAACTGGTATGGCTATCTCCATAAAATATCAGTTCAAAAACTAACAAGTTTGTTTGGCTAGTTTGCCACTTCACGACAGGGTCGTTGGTAGATTAAATTACCCCAATCCAACCAGCCTTTGTATAGATTAGGAAACGATTCGAAATGTGTCGAAGTCGAATGTGAGTCAGTCCTCAACATCTTGCAAAAAGTTAGATTATATTCATCGATTTATTTTTGGTTTCTACTTGTAATATGAGTATTAAATTGCGACACTCTGACACTCCACCTATGCTGATGACCTAGCAAAACTCATCCACCTGACAGTTGTCATGCGGCGAAAACGGGTTTCAGCCCTCTTATAATGGCAATAGTCGTTGTAGTTGTTATGTCTTACTGAGGTCATGACAACGATGCTATATTCTACGACATAATTTTAGGCGCAGTAAACTGACAACAGTCATGTTGATATGTTTTTCTCAGGTAATCAGCATAGGGCGTATAATTTTTTATTGATCACAAATTTTTTAAACGTTTTTAATTTTTTTTTCAGAAGATATTCAAGGTAGTTTCGCAATGTTGTCAAACCCTAACGAATTTTTAAGTTCTAAAATTTATCATCTAATATCTTGCTGCAAATTCATAGGAAGCGTCGATCTCCAATTGATCGGAAACGCTTCAAAAATGTATTTCGCCCGATCATGCAGTTCTTTATCCAATCGATCATACAAATGTGATGAAATGAAATATCTTACTTATATTAGTGTTTTTCTACAAACATCAAATTGATATAGAACATCTTTCTGTAACTAACCTCAGTTATCTGAAACATTTGTAAAACACCCATATTGATATTTAAAATATTTCTTTATCTCATATAAAAGTTTTGAGATATTTAATTCAGCATACACCGTTGCTTGGAAACTTTTGATATATACTTATATATACACATATGAATATTTTTTTTGAGTTGATGTTTAAAAATACTAACTAAGGGATATTCTGGGGTGAAAAAGTTAACTTCGACTTTTTGCGGTTATATTTGCAGAAAGTGGTAGCTTTAGGCTTAAAGATTTTCAAACTGCAATTTAAAATCATTTTTCAAATGATAGCAAACCTTTACGAAGTTGAAAGTGAAAGATGTGGGTCGCAAATAAAAAAAAAAAATAAGAATAACAAAGTATAGTTCAGAAAATGCATATAATGTGCTGTTTCTGACGTCTTTGACATCAAATAATGCTTGCACATAAATCAATGCACATTTTCTTATCATGAAATGTTGATACTATATGAGGTTACGACGTTTTTTTGCAGAATAATACCTGGACACCTTTTAGGAGAATATGCGTCCTTGTGTTCGAAAAAGCAATGAAATTGGCCCAAATGGGAACTAAATAGCGGCGGTACTTAACCAATACAATTTTCTCGAATATATTTCATTAATAAAGGTTATGTTAGAAATTGCCAGCGGATGTCTATAAAATATACGACGACTGATTATAATCTCACACTGAAATGCCTACTGGGTATACCAGTACTATGCAATGCATATCCAACATATCGGTGCATTTTTTGGATAACCTTTTTTAATGGTTATTGGTTTTGTGTAGCCAGTTGATTTGTTCTTCTTTCTTCTTTCTTCTTTCAACCTTTCTCAAACTGTATATGTATGTGTATCTATCTATGTAGGTATCTGCGTTGTTGTGAAAACTGGCATAGCTTTGGGCTCTCTTTACCTTGGGCTTTCGAAAATTGACTAACATCTCCACAGAGTGCACTTTTTCCAATTTTTCAATTATGATTGCGAGAAAATAAGCAGGAAGTCCTGGGGCAAATAGCCGGTATATGCCTTCTATGCATTCTACGATCATATACTACCTTTAATTAAAGCATTAAGTGCCTATTGCTATGTATAAAGTCAGCATACATACTTCCACATACCGAATGTATTTTCAAATCGTTTTCAATTATTTTATTGAGGAGAAGATGTTAGCCAAATTTGAGGTTATAATGATGTAACGTTAGAAATGAATTCATCATTCAATGTTTATTTGTTGCAACAATTAATCTCAGAAGCGTGAGTTATGTAAAGTGTTCAGAATTGGTAATTGTCTTAACTAGAGATGATCTTATTAATCAACCGAATCTTAAAGAAGCTATCTTTTCGCAATTTAAATAAAAAGAAAATCGAAATGAGAACTTTTACCTAATAGAGTTGTTTTATAAAAATCGTCAAGAAAAAATAACCAATGATATATGGACGCACACGGTATTAAACTTTGTTTTAAAGTATGCTACGTTAAATAATGACACTGCTAGTCAAAACACATAGTCTCAAGAATTATGAATATATCGACTTGATATAATACGAAGATGGTCATCTGGAGAATGACTAGTAGGAATATCGGGGCTAAGTAGTGGGGTGATGGACACTCTTGCGGATCAATATCCTGAATCTGCAATATCGAGAGCTACTATGCATCTAGAGTTCAGCTTTGTAAAAAGGTTTATATGTAGCTGAACTGAGTAACAATACGAAGTGGGTGAATATATTTGAAATATACGTATGACATAACACAGAGTATAATAGCCAGATATACGGATGGTTCATTAACTGAAGAAGGTATCGGGCCAGGTGTATATGGTCCAAGACTGAGATACTCGGAAGCCAAGCGTAAATATTTGACTATCTTTCAGACAGAAATCTATGCTAAAGAAAGATGTCCGTTCTTCAATGCCAATACCACCCACAACTACCGGAACCGGAGAATTGCAATATTGACAGACAGCCAAGCGGCTATCAAGGTCCTCAAATCTCCCCAGTTTACTTCCAAACTGATGATGGAGTAACTTGGCAAGCTGATCAAACTTGGCCTGAACAATCGAGTATGGGTTCCGAGGCGTACTAGCATTAAGGGAAGCGAGTCCGCGGATAAGCCCATGAAATGGAGCGTTAACTCCTTTTATTTGCCAAAAGCTCTTCCGTGGTATTGGGATGGGGCGACTATTCGCATTGGCCAGAAATCCCACCGGCAACTACACTGGGGAAATATACCAGGTCTGGCTCAATCCAAAGTGCTTCTAGGATAATATAACCTAAAGCGTTTTGTAGAATGCATTGGCTTTTCGAAGAACGCCAGTACTCTTACAGCACACTGCAGGTTTAAATATCTCCTAACCAAACTGGGAATTTACTCAGATGAGTACTGCACACTCTGCAGGGAAGAAAAGGAAACTGTAAGACATATTCTGGAGCAGTTCCCTGCACTAATGCCCGAACGCAAAAGGTGCCTGGGTGACTAACTAATAACGGATGGCAGTATGACCTCTAGAGATTTAGGTTGTATACTAAACTTTATCTCAGATGCTGGACTAAAGGAAGTTATTTAATCCGTGAAAGCGGTACAATAGACCTCAAGGGCGCAGGGCGCGATCCCCAATAAAAAAAAATAATGTACTAAGAGTAAGGCGGGGTATTCTGCGGGATAAATGTTGTGGTTATCATCGTCATTGTATCTCTCTATCTATGTATCTAGTCTTGCGCAATAAACTCCTATAAATCCAGTAGATTTATACGTAATATTTCAGTAGGTAGTACTTATAGTGTGGGAGTGATTGTTAACATCTTATCTACATAAGCAGGTACATTTTTTTTTTTGTTGTACATATCTACCTTTACCATTCCAACAGAAGTTTAGTTTACATTTAATTACTAGAAATGGGAATTAAAAGTGTCTGTATAAGCACATGGGCATATGTAATATATAAATATACTCTGAATATATGAAGGTTTGTTGTCCAATTTGCCGAGAGTGCGTGACTCGAAGTAATCGCCAGTTAAACGCTTATTAAATGCCTTTTAAAAAATATGATAAGCCATCAATGAAGAAGTCAATAGAAACAACAAAACACTACAATCGTAAAGGAGTAAAAAATTTAAAAATATTGCCCACTGTATCAGTGCCACCACACAGCCAGCAGCCCAAGGCAGCTGCACGCACGCAATGTTAAATTGTAGCTGAGAGCAGTATGTACACCAGTGCCATGGTTGGTTATGTAAGATGAGCAAACTCGTAACAAATCTGTAGTTGGTTCTTTTGGTGCTATTGCAGCTGATTGTTGTCATTTGCTTGGGGAACGTGGCTTAGTGTCGCAACTCGCAAGCCTCAGTTGTTGTTGTTGGTGGTGGTGGTGTTGTCGCTGATATTTCAACTGTTTGCTGTTGATTCAAAATGTTTGTTGAACGCGCGCTATACATCGCACGTGATCGCCTTTGGAGTGTCGATGGTAGCTGCTGTTCACTGTTGGTCCTTTGCTCGCCTTCTGTTGCGCGTTGTTCAACTCTTCTTAACAAGCGTTGACGTGCGCCAAGTGTGACACGCAATCCAATAAATCGCACATAATTTTCCATGCAACACCTTCACACGCATACGCAGATATACAGATTACTTACATACATAAATTATTATAAATCTGCTCTACGTGCCCTGTAGGACTGCGGAGATTAATTATATGTTGTGGGAGGAAAAGTTGAAATTAGCTACTTTCGATTCCATCCTGCCTCTACTCTGTAGACCACTAAAATATTTTGTTGAAAGTCGCTAGATTTTATGTTTTCGGATGATGGTAATCATTATTTAAAAATTAGAGAGTCAGCCAATCCAAATTTGTTAAATCTTCGAAAATACAGCTGCGATGGACTCAGACACAGAGTTGCATGAAAAATAAAAATTGCATTGAACTGTAGGTAAATCTACTTTCATAAAAGTATCATCTAATTTTATTTTCAATTACAGGCTTTTTCAAATACTGCAGAAGATTAATTTGACTCTGGTTACCTTGACCATTTTGCTTAATCACAAAATTAATGTTCCAGAAACAGAACTCATCTCCTCCTTCTCCACCTGGTTTTTCTAATGGAAAGGAGGCTTTCCTCTTCCTCTGCCACAACTAGCAGGAACCGCATTTCCTCCAAACGTGCAACATGATCAACATTTTTTTTTTCGGAGAATCACTTCGGAGGGCCATCTCATCTGATGTTGACTGCGTCCATGCTGCAGTGTCACACAGTATCACGGGCATGATGAGGGAGTTATAGAGCGTGGTTTTCGTTCGTCGCCTACTCAGTCCAAAAGTAGCAGTTGATGCCAAGGGAGATTCATCGCTGTTTGTGTTAATGCTGGTTCCAAGATAAACAAAGTCCTCTACTTTGTCAAAATTAACAGTCAACAGTGGCGCGAGACGCGAATGCGCTGACTATTTATTTGATGCCAGGAGGTACTTCGTTTTGCCCTCGTTCAGCTCCAGACGAATTTGCTTTGCTTCCTTGTCCAGCTTGGAAAAGGCAAAACTAACGGCGCGGTGATTGAGGCCAATGATGCCAATATCATTGGCAAACGGTAACGGTATATAGGTAACTTCTTCTCGTGTTGTCAAAAGCTGATTTAAAGTCGACAAATAGTTGGTGGCTCAAATCGACACCATTTAACTAATTAAATGGAGAACTGCCTCAAGCCGTTTGAATTGCAGTTTTCGGCTTTAGGTTAACGGAGTGATTCATATGAAATGAACAGATTATCAGAATGTAAGAGAATGATAAAAATGAAATGAATAAATTAAGTCAGTAGCGGGACGAAATATAGGTAATGTAATAAGCTCGCCCTGTACCAGCTGATTTTTTTTACATATTTGGAGACGGAACAGCTGAACAAGTGAAAGTTGAAAATTACCAACAACAATTTGCATGTGATTTAGCTCGTGCCCGATCTGAACGATCATTTAACCAGTAAAATGCCATTTAACCAGTAAAATGCCATTTAACGGTTTCCCAAAACTCCATTTGAAATAAGATATGTGAAGCCAACTGAATTTTTTATCTTTCCCACTAACCTAGCTTTTAACTCCCTTCAAAATAGCTACTGAAGGCTAAAAAAAAATACTATCAAAATATTAAAAAAATTAATTTTTATTTAGAAAATGCACGCAAAACTGACTGATATGCGACAACACAAAATATATCTATCTTATTTCTTCTTTCACGATAAATTGACAACCTTATTATTCACTAGGCCTTTCACACAAAATCATTCAATGCAAATAATTGAAAATCCGTTAAATCTTGAATAATGCTTATCATTTGTACAACAAAAGTGTGGCTAGAGGTGTACAAATGTGTTTCATTTGATTTGTATATTCCTAGAGGGTAGTATGGAATCGCTGCAATCAAACTCGCTATCATAGTCAGTAAATCTGAACCGGGTTGAGTCAGCTAGTATGAAAACTTTTATAGATGTGTGTGTTACAATGGAGCCCACAATGCAACATAAATACATACAAACATAGTACGTAGAAGGGGTTTGCAACCCACCACTGCCACCACCGCCCCCTATTCGTTTGGGAAGTGTTGCAGCAAGTGGAAGTTGACAGAAAAAACTGTTAAATCCCCGTACGCACCGGGCAGTAATAAAAATTATCTAGCACTAAACGACACGCATGTCTGACGAACTGCGTGCCGTTGCTCATCCCTTCCACAGCAGCACGCTTTGACGCTTTGGCCACCCTATGCAGCGCGTCATTTTGCTTGCGTCATGGGGGAGAGCTATGTACATACGTGCTATATAACACGCATTTAAAACAACAACAACAAATGCAGCGCAAACAACCAACTAGTAGCGATAAGAACAACATCAACAACAACAACAACAGCAATAGTGTCAGCTAACTAAAATCGTCTGCGTCCTAGTGAAAAGGGTAATGTCACCCGTGGGACCATTTGTCTTGTTGCAACTCGCCAGAACTGGTGTCGCTAGCGTCACTACTTACCAAACGATGTGCTACATTTTTATTCCTTTATTTATTTTTTTTATTTTTTGTTTTATTTTGCAGATCTTTTTTCACAACTTGCCTGCTTGCTTGCAACTTTTAACTGCAACAATTGCAAAAGCAATTCATACTAGCCATTTGCCATTTGCCATTTGGTATTCTATGTACAAACTACTACAAGCATTGCAACAAGCGGGCAATTGTAGTTGTTGGCAGCTAGGCAACAAATAGTTCTGTTAGTGTGGCAGTTAGTGTAGTGCAACATGCGAACAAGCGAAGGCCTCCAGAGACCTTTTTTGATGAGTTATATGAATGCGACGATGCGGCATGTAACTAAACTGGGCCGAAGTATAAAACAGCAAAAACAAAAAAAAAACAAAAATTGTCAAAAACAATACAAAAGCAACGTTAGCAACAAAACAGGCGGAAATTGCCACCTTCCGTTGGCTGGCGTCAGTTAAAACAAAAAAAAAAAATATCTCAATGGAAAGCGTCGCTCAAGGCTGCCGCGAGTGGGTTGAGTAAATAGTTCGAAAATATGCTCGCAGCAAGCTCTGTTTCATAGGACAGTAGTGTGGCAGCCAGAGCGACTGAGTTGTTGGTGGGGGCCCCCTGCCCACTCTCACCTTCACATAAAGGGTGGTTAAATTTTAAGAGCCGATGTTGAATGTGAACCACATCTAAACGTCAAGTTTTTTTCTGCATTTCATTTGACATTTCTCAATTTCAGACTAACTCAATTTGAACATGGAAAGACACACAATCGAGCAACGTGTTAAAATTATTCAGGCTTATTATGAAAATGGGCGTTCAAATCAAAATGTATATCGCCTCACCTCAGCTCACCACAGTGGATTCGTCAATAAGCAGAATTGCCGCATTTGGGCGAATGATAATCCAAGAGTGATTGTCGAAAAACCAATGCACCCACAAAGAGTGACTCTTTGGTGCGGTTTATGGGCTGGCGGCATCATCGGGCCGTATTTTTTCCAAAATGAGGCCGGTCAGGCAGTTACTGTGAATGGTGTTCGCTATCGTGAGATGATAACGAACTGTTTATGGCCCGAATTGGAACATATGAATGTGGACGATATGTGGTTCCAACAGGATGGTGCCACTTGCCACACAAATTCAATGGCCGTGTTATCTCACGTAGTGGCGATGTCAATTGGCCACCAAGATCATGTGGTTTGACACCGTTGGCGTTATTTGAAAGAAAAGGTGTACGTCGATAAGCCGGCAACAATTCAAAAGCTAAAGGATGAGATAATTCGGCACATTAACGGCATAGAACCTCAATTATGCCTCAGCGTCATCGAAAATTTGGACCATCGGATGGAGGTGTGCCGCCGAGGTCGCGGCTGACATTTGGCCGCTATTTTGTTCCATACATAATTGAACCACACCATATTATCATAATAAAAAGAAATTACAATAATTTCCAAAATAATTTGTGTTTTATTCAAAATAAACAGCGGCCCTTAAAATTTAACCACCCTTTACATACATATGTACATATGTACTTCTTCTTCACAGAAATCACAGTTGGCTATTTATTATGAACTTCTGCGAATTTTCGTGTACTTAAAATTTGTTTCTTTCCTGTTGCTGAATTTAATATTTTTTCGGTTTTTTGCAACTGTTTTGTTGTTGTTGTTGTTGCCATCATCTGCGCGTATTCATATCTCATAGCAAGCCCATGTGCATATGCCCGCCAAATTACACCAGAAAGTAGGTCATTTTTGTAAGCAATTTTCAAGCATTTCTTTAACGGTAACGATCGTGTAAATGTGCATGTGCGTTTGTGCAAATATGAAGTACAACTAATCTCCTATGCCAATCTGAGAAAACAATTTTCACAAAACAAATTATTTAAGACTGGATATTCAGATATATAATTAGCGCCGTCATCAACATACAAACATTTCGACATATGCAATTTTTATACATATGTCTATTGGTTACAGTATTGGGTACAACTTTTGCAGCCGATTGAATCAAAAGAAATTATATAGTTATAGGCACACAGAAATTATTTCGCTCTGAGTTTTAATGCTCAGTTAGTACAGACTTAACTTAGCTTATCGTAAGAATTGGCAGCGTTTACTCAGCACGTCAACTTCTTGTGTTTAGCTTTTTATTAGTGACCAGGAAAAATTTTTCATCACCCATGGCCTCAACTTTAATTTGTGGTATGTATTGTTTTCATATTTACTTTACGTCTATGATGGTACGCTAAATAAATGTGTTTGAGAAAAATTTGTATCTATATTCATATGTCTATGATTTTTCGGCCTGTTTTTATTAAACGATAATATTAATTTGTGAGCTCAAGGCCAGTGTATAAGGAAAATTATATTGGAAAAAAGACAACAACAGTCAGGAGTGGTAGAAATTATAGCTATAGATCACCACATCTCCTCATCAGATTTCTTTCATTTTTAAGTATCAGCTCTTGCAACTTATGTAAGTACATAAGACCAAAACTTAAGAATCTTAAGTCTACGGAGTCTTACGTTTCTTACGGTAAGTTATGTTTTGACTGTCGCTAACTCAGATTTATGTAAAGTAAGTTAAGTTAAGTTGCGGAAATGAGATTAAACTAACTGCGCTTTTAATGTAACGAAATTTCAATAATTCAAACAGGCGCAAGATATTAAAACTGGGCAGCCCAGGTATTAAATACAAGTAAAAAGTATTCCCTCGAAAAACTTGCAAATTCTATTAGTAACTTTGCGAAAATTAATATTTAAGAATCCTGAAATGTCCAGTGTTATCTATAACTGTTTTGCATTGCAGCGTTGAGAACGTAATTAACTAATCAATGAAGGCCTATGGTATAGTCGTCTAAGCATTTTGGGCCCGGAAGAAGAATAAATTTTAATGATATTCTTTCTAAAACCTGGGTTCGGATAAACTGGATAAAGGAACAAAAACCATAATAAAATAATAACAAACGCGCTATACACTCAGCAACAACTCTATTTCAATTTAAAAATGGCGTTTTGAGAAAATAAAATTTTAGCATTTTCTTGTAGCTGCAAATGTTTTATCCGACACTGTACACATGCATACCGAAGTAACTGCAATTTAAGCTCCTAGTGTATGCATTGAATTTTATTTTTTTCCACGGTAATTGCGTAGCCTCAGAATATGCCCGTAGATAAAGAATATCTACCTTATAGTAATTGTTTGTTTGGATTCAACAGATGATTTGAGACTTTAGTGGGAACAGACTGCTAGTCAAAATTTATTAGACGTTCATGGCTGTTGTAAAATTTGGAAAATGCTACGAGGATGTGTAGTTATTTGAGAAATTACCTTTCTTTTTCGCAATTATGAAAATCGGCATAGAGCAGATGTTTAAAATAAATATGCTGTAATAAGACATTTTCAATTAAAAACTTTTGAGAGCTTACTTCAATAAATATGATGTCTCACATTTTAAAAATATAACTTTAGATGGCTGCTGTAGCCGAGTGTGTACTGAATTTCACTTGGGGTACCTGGTATTTGAATTTCGGCCGGGGCAAGTAATATCAAAAATTATAGAAAACATTTTTCCAATAACGTTCGCACTCGACATACTACAATGGCAATAAACATTCCAACATATGAAAATTATATTATTTTATGGAAAAAAATCCTGTATTCCAACTTGAATGTTTTGATTTCCAATAAAATATGTTGGAATGTTTATTCCTGAGTGGGATTTTCAAATTTTATAGGAAAATATCCTGTATTCCAACTTGAATGGAATTCGGCTACGACACCCGAAATAGAAAATTAATTTTCCCAAGGTCTTCCTATAAATAATATAATTCACTTGTCTGTGTTGTTATATAAGTATATCAACTACAAACTTTGGCAGGAAACGTTTGAAAAAAAAAACAATTTTTCGAATCACATTTTGCGATTTTTCGAGTAAAATGTACAGATCAACAACCTCTAACCAATCAGCAACACGAGCGAGTGAGTCAATAAGATCATATAGAAAGGAACGATGAATACCTTTATACCGAACAAGTCATAGGACTGGCACTTTAGCAGCATTACTCTAAAACTACGCTTAGTCTGGGATCTGAGAAGTGGCTGAATTCTGTCGTAGTCATAATTTTACAGATACGGCGAGCATCGACCAGTCGAAAGAGAAATGACAGAAACCCTAATATCGCAGACCACCGAAGCCACCGTGTAGACCCCTTGATTGGACTTTTAAAAATACAGACTATGATTTATGCACAAAAGGTATCTTCATTGTTAAGAGGCAGTTTTGGATAAATGCCTGTTCGAAAAGCAAAATTGGTTGCATTTTAGCAGAGGGTAATCGACACCCCTATGAGACTTTTAGAATTTGGTTAGAGTTTTTGTAAGTGGTGACCTTAATTGAGCGATAGAGCTATCGAAACATGAATTGTCAGACAGTGGATATCAATTTCGCGCAATATCGGGCCATACCGTATTTATTATATGGAGCAACATTAAACGAACTGGCAGCAAAGAACTGAAGCGATTATTTTGAATACCCCTAGTGAGATCCAATCAGATTTATATCACAAAATCGGAGAAGCGGCATGGGGCTAATAGACAGTGGAAAAAGAAACCATTTATAAGAAAATAATTCGCTGCAGTCATTTTCCTTGCCAGTGTCATAAGGTCCCCAACACTTAATAGTCGGAACTTAACTTTCATTTCGAGTGTTAGTGCACTTCGTTGTATTCTAAGTGAAGCGAGTTTGACAAAGTGAGAAATAGTATAAACGTTTTAGATAATTTCATTGAAATTAGAGGAACTATAATTGTAAAAGAAAACTTATTTTTTTTAAGGATTTTTTACTTTTTGGCACCTTGATCTCACTGCTATGTGGTTTGAGAACAAATAGTGTCCGAATCACTTCGTTTTAGGAACTTCGGGTAATGTGACGTTTAATATATTAATTGAATTTTCTATTGTGAGTTTTATTTAATATGTTTTTTTTTTATATTTGTATTAAATTTTTAAAATAATGGCTCGAGGGAAAACGCACAACATGAGGAAGCAAATTTTTTTTGGAAATTTACTTACTGAATAAGAATTATACTACAGAAGAAATTTTTCCCATTTAAAATATAAAATGAAACGCAGAAGGATTTCCCACGCTGCCAACGATGCATAAACTATTGATACAGGAGCCATCGTAATATATGTAACTTGATGTTATGCCAATAGGTAAATTATGAGCGGAAGTCACAGGTGTACGGAATAAATATTTTCGTTTATTCCCTTAAAATTTAGTCAGATATTTTTAAAGAGTTTATTGTAATCAAGAGAAAAAATTCAAATACTATTGTTAAGCTCCGATCCGTTATTGAGTGCCATGAAGAAAACATTATTTTTGTAAAGAAACAAAAGACAGCCTATTTCGTACGGCACGCCATGGATTACAATGATAACTGCAGTGTCTGAAAAATGGGCAAAATTCCTTTGAATCTGAATTATACTCGGCTGAAAAAATTCCTCATTCCGTCTGATCTCTTTATTTGTAGTCCTATGCCATGAAAATGAAATATCGCTTTACTCAAGGGTACTCAAGCTCAATATAAATTAGGCAAATCAAACTCGGACAATTTTAAAACTGCTTTCGAGCTTAACTTAACAAAAAATATCAAATCTTAATAGATTCTACTCCGTCTAAATTCAAACTTCAGTTCAACTTTTGCAGAGAATCAGATACTATGAAGGACTTTAATATTTTCATTTTTTTGCGCATGCTGCTACTTGTTGCAACTTCCATCAACGTATTGAGTAAGTACTACTCGAGCGGCGAATCGTAAGCCAAAGCACTTAACATTGAGGTGAGTGAGCACTTCCCTGAGGTATAATAAATGAAATCTAAAGCAGAAAAACAAAAATATATAAATCTATGTAGGTAAATGTTAAGACCTATAAGAGTGGAGCACACGTCCATGTGAATGTAAACACACGTGAAACACACACACACATGTGGAAGTATATACCTATTTAGATACGATGGAATATAGAAAATCCATTTAAATAAACCAAACACTAACTACCAAAATCTATTGATAGTTGTATGCACTATTTATGCGCTGCATAACTTTAACTTAAATAAATATTGTCTCTTACCTATTGCTGACTGATGAATTAATGCCGCCCACAGCAACAACAACAACAGCAGCAGCAAAAACAACAACAAAACTACAAAAATTACATAGCAAGCGTTTTGAACTGCCATATATATAGGTATAAATTAATCTAAGACTAATCAAAAGAGGGCTTTACAAAAGTTCAACCGCACGAATTGTGGTGTCAAGACAACAGGAGGAATGTAACAAAAACAACTGCAGCGGTAATCAACGGCTGGCAACTGAAAAGTCGCCGTTAAGCCGGCAAATGATGAGCCATTGACAACGGCGGAAGGGAGTGCAAACACAGATACATTCATACATACATAAATAATAAATCTCGTCTGCTCGCAAAACAAATAATAAATCTGCTATCTATAAATATCAATTACTAAATATACAAACATACTATGTACATACATATATATTTTTGTTCGTCTGCAAGTAGGCCCATGATTGTGCAGCCAACTGTGTGGGTCGACTGATAGCACCCAAATCAGGCCGAAAAAGGCAAAGACAAAATTTGAAAAAAAAAAAAAATTATTTCAAATGAAATCTGTCTATTTTGAAGATAACAGCAGTCAAAGGCAGCCAGCCACGCCTCCTACACTTCAACAAATTGACACACGCTCTCTCAGCTTGTACGCGACAATTTTAATGACTAGTCAGCGGCATCGGCCGGAAAATGCATTTTAAAAATTATATAGCAAGTTGGAAGTAAGTAAAGTGTTTGCCACAGCCGCCATTTGGCGCGCAACGCAATGTCACAAGTAGCCAAAGCAAAAATGCCACAATTTATTTATGTCTTTTGTTTTGCTGCTTTTCGAATTCGTTCCTTAGGATTTTTGTTCCTTTTTATTGTTTTTTTTTTTGGTTTTCTCGTTTTCTCCCATTTTAGTCTATTTTCTAATAGATACTATGCTCATTTTTTTGGAAATGAAAAACTTACCCTTAAGCGCTGCAACATGCTGCAATCCAGTTAAGCCGCTGTCGCCAGCCATTAGCAGCAACAACAACAACATCCCGCCACGCAACAACATTGACGCAGCATTTGTGTGTATTTTTAGCGCTGTCGCTGTGGCGACAGTTGGCGACGGCCTCCGCCGCTCACTTTGCTGCCACATTTCACCCATATGTGTACCGACGGTGGCGCTTTGTAGCATTTGACTTATGCTATGAGTTTTAGAATATCCCTTATTTGCTCCCTTTGTTTTTGTCAGTATTTCGATTTGCTGCGATTTTGTTTATAAAATTACAAATTTTCTTATTTTCCACTTGGCTGTTGTCCAGCAGCGCTCACTTTTGCACTAAAACACTTGCCTTCTGTCAATTATGTATTATACTTATATTTCTTCTTTCAATTTTTGCCCTTCTCACTTAACATATGTATGTAACTGTGAGTTCCAGAATTGATTATTTCAGCAATCACCCTTTGGTTTGCTGCAAATGTATGTGCGGCGAAATTTTAAGTAAATTGATTTTTATTTCTGTGATGCAAAAATAAAAAATTAATTTTTCACTTGCAATTTTTTGTTTTTACATTGCACTTTTTTTTGCAATTTTTTGCATGCAAGACAAACTGTATTCACTTTTTCAATTTCACAAATCATATGATGGGTTATGAGTTATTTTTTTTTTATTTTGCACATATTTTTTGTTATTTTCTCTTTTAACTTGTTTGTTCAGCTTCACTGGGCACAGTTGCTATTCTGCAAGAAAAAAAATCAAATTAACATTGATTAATAATGTTAAGGGACATCTGATCTGAGTTTCTTTGAGTTCTAAAACTTCATGTGCTTCGAAGCTTATTGCTTTTTAAACCACATTTTCGTATCTCAATGCTTTTTTTTTGTTATTCTTCCTAATTGTTTTTCCTATTAGCTTAAAAAATGTAGCTACATAAATTTACATTTCAAAATGTTTGGCTACACTGGTAATTTAAAGAGAGCACATTTTTTTTGTTATTGTTTTTATGGGTATCGTGATCTAATTTGCTTTTGGAACTTTATCGCATTGACATTTCTGTTTATTATTTTGTGGAATATCTAAGTCGGTTATAGATCGGTAAGCGCGGCTCAAGTTTAAGCGCTTCAAATTTTAAATATTAAATTTTCAAAATGGAGTTAATTTGTTGCATGAACAAACATTTTGTATAGTCCAATTTAATGTTCTAGTTGTTTCGACATTTTCTAATTTTTTAAGTACTTTTCGTTTAAATAGTTATACTAAGAATTCAAAAGAGCTTCCAATTGTCAACTTTCCATTATATTTAATGCCATCCAGTTTTTAATTTGGTTTTTTTTTTGTAAGTAAACAACTATGAACAATATCAATACTTGACTTCCAAAAACAAATTTGAAATTTTTTTTTTCAATTATTTGCAATAACTATTAGTTGAGTTAAATTGTTTGTACCTAGTTGCAAGTATTCACATTATTTGCTTATCTAAATTGCACAACTGAAATATTCCTCAAGTGTGATTGTTAGTAAATTCAATTACACAAATTTCCGTTAAGTTTTTTTTTTTGCCGATATGTGCGTTATTTTAGGTTTTAGTTTTTATTAAGTTATTGGACTTCCTCAGCCATTTTTTCTATTCAGAAGTTTTCAATTCTTTTTGGTTCATTTTTTTTTTTTTGAAGGAAGAATAAACTGTATGAAATAGTTTATTTCTCATCACAATTATGATTTCCCTTATCAGTTTAAAATTTCCTTAAGCATACTTCGCTTTTGTAAGACAAGTTTTTTTTTGGAATTTCGGTTATTTTGTAAATATTTCTTATACCTCAATCCTTTTTTTTCCTTTACAGCAGTTTCCAAGCATTCAATTTACATTTCCATCAACATTCACATGCTTTTTATTTGTTAACTTAATTTTTAAACCACGGAAATCAGTTTTTATATCCAATGCGTTTTGTTTTATGTAGAAATTAAGATAGTTAGTTATTTTTTGGTGCTATTGTATTTAATAGTTTCAAAAGACAAAGTTCATGCGTTGTTTTTCGTAAATTTTCAGCCATCAATAGGATATTTATTTTGTTTTTTTAATTTTGTGAATTTCAACTTAATACAAGCAGGTTATTCGTTTTGTTTTTTTGTAACGTTTCCGACTGTAACTTTGCCCAAAATTCTTTTTACACAACTTGCCAGTCGCTTAGTACATGATCTTCATTATAATTGGTTTAATTTATAACTTAGCAGCTTTAAATTTTTTATTATGTATGCAAAACTGTTTGTGTAATGCCTTTTGATTAGCAATAGTAACTTGAGATTTTCCCGCTTCCCAATGTCGAGTTTTCTATCACCAATAATTTCTTCACTTCTTGCTCTAAATATTTGTCTAGTAATTTAATTCACTGCCTTGTTTCTTTACGCATTTAACATACACACAATACATTTCTCACATATTCAGTTTTTACTCTATTTCACATCTTTGAAAAATACCCGTACATATTGGAATAAACATCTTGCGAAAATATTTTTTGGAAAAACTCTTCCACGCCCGCGTCTACTACCTAATTTGTCGCTCAAGCAAACACAAATTGGGTTTGTTGATTTCCACTTTTCTTTAGTAATGGAGGACGACCCTTCGACATGATCAACAAATCCAGGTAGCTAGTAAGAACATCGAGCGCACCACGTAACGAAGAGCTGTGAACGAGAGCGCAACCGTACGCACCGCTACATCAAAAAATTCGACATCCAAAAAGGCCGGTAAACGTTTAGCAACTGAATCGAGCAATCGGCGGAAACTGCATCCAAGCAACACAGGCAACGATGCCGACCAGAAACGCAACTACACACACACACATATACAATGAAACGAAACACAGCGCAACATTCGGCTGCGTATCCGTCGGATACAATCCACATGTGCCGGATGTTTCATAACCGTTTCGTTCACAGTGCGCCGAAGTGGTTACTTTGTGGATTGTATCCGTATCTTTAACTAGCTGGGAGCAAGTTTTTCAGGCATGAGGGCGGTGGAAATCGCTTGTTGCATATCCAACTGGGAAGTCATTGAGCCAGTCAATTTCTTTGTTTATTTGTATGCGAACGAAATGAGATGGAACGCCCATGTGGTGGATTGTATTTCCTTTGTTTTGTATTTTCTTCTGCTTTTGGATAGTCCAAAAATTTTCTTTGCAGACAATGTTTTTATATTTTCATTTGCTTTGTGATGCCTTTGTGCAACAAATGTTGTGAAACATTTTCAGATGTTTGATTATTCATGTCACTGAACGGTAAATGTTGCTCTGCAAGTTTGATCAAGCAACAGTTGTGAGTCGCAATTTTCCTGGATTCGTAAATTGGTGATGCGCTCTAAATGTACAACATACATATGTACATAAGTATGTATGCATGCATGTGTGCTGTTTGTTTTAGAGGAAGGCATATAAAGACTAACTTGAAAAGCTATGAGACTTTAACCCAGCTTGAACCTCCTGCCTTTATGCATCGTTACATTCCTGCCACTAACTTCAATGATTTCGTCTGCAGGTGGCGTTGGTAGCTATAGGTTTGTTGGATCAACTTTCTTTGTTTGTATTTGTATGTATATTAAAAAATCCATATACAGTTCTTTTCTTCACCGCCAGCCATGTCAAGGTCAGCCTGCTTAGTAGTAGTTAGTGCAGTAAAAGTAAAAGTACTCCAATATTATGTATTATCCCCTCATCGGACTATTTATGCTAGACTTGACCAGGGATCGCACCCACGAACTCGTCATCGCAGGGAACGTATGCCATACATATGTATAAGTAATGGAATGGAGGAGTGGTCGGCATTCGTTGAAATTTAACTCCTAAAAGGGTTACATTATGCGGCTTTGAGGATTTGAGGTTAGCAAAAAAACTATCATTCGACATTTTAAGCAACTTGAAAAGTCGTTATTGGAATGAACTATATTTTTATTAAAAAAAAAAACTAGCTAAGAGTTTACCATGAAAAATATTGTGAATATTGTAAAAAATAACACTACACGATTTAAGCTCTGAGACACTGTATGCACTCGACCAGTTTTTCTGCTACATAATACTTTATTACGTTTTTATATGACTTCTAAAAGCTTTTTCAGGTAATAAACCTGCTTAGGCCCACTTGAGAGAAAGCAGGTTATCTACTGAACTCAGAGTTTAGCGCTTAAATTGATAAATTTGCTTGCACAGCATAATGTTAGGCATCAACTCAGAGTTAAAAACATAAATATTAAGCCTAGAAATTCTTCTGGATTAAATTTTTAAGATTGCTACGTTCTATCATAAATAAAGAAAAATAAATTTGTCAAACAATTTTTTTTTTAAATAACTGAAAAAATTTGAAACGAATCGCTTTTTTGACAATGATAAGGATGCTATCGAATGCGTATCCTCCAACTCCTTTAACAGAGCTTTGACAAAGCGAAGCGGTCACTTCCACGAGATTAGAGGCCAAGCCATATCAAACATTTCGTCGCTGTACTATAGCCTGCAAAAATTATTTTGATTTTAAATTTCAATAAATTTCAAAAAATTCAAAGAAAATGTCAAAAAAGGAATGAGCGTAGCCCGGGTTGCTGAATTTATTTTATGCAAGACAATGTCTGGGCTATGAAACTACAAATTTAACTCTGAGTTACTTATTCCTTTATTTATTAATTTTACTCTGGATTTTCCGCAAGTGGTCTTTAAATAGCTGAAATAAATAGCTAAAAAAATATGGGTGGAAAGGGACTTCTGCTTAGAATATATTTTTTTATCTATTTATTTAATTCAAAAATGTATATAGAAATATATTATTACAGCCCTGAACAGAAAACTCTAGTTCGTAAACTAATTTGCTGTGGCAAAATTTATTGAACTATGGTTATTATACTCACAGAAATTAATATATTAAGTCTTTTTGATCATCTGTTTTTTCGACAAGGTCAAAGGTTGATGCATGTTGTAATGATTTTCCGTCAACCCAAGTCAAGTTTGGTTTGGAGACAAACCGGTCCAGAACGAACAGTATGCATTATATATTACGTCCCTGTCGTGCACGAAAAGTTAAAATGAAGAAGAAGTACAAATTAGCTATTGCAGTTGATTTCACAACCTTAAAAGAGCGTATGCTTTTCTCAGAAATTATTTCCATGAGGCGGAACAAGGCGCACAAAATATAACTTTCGTCTGGTTAAAGGTTCAATTATAGGTGCCATAACCATAACCATGTAAAACAGCTGATCGAACCAACTTTATGGGCAACACTGTTTCCAATTAGTGGTGCCTTACCATAACGCCATGGTCATAACCATAACCATACCTATCAATTGAATTTTGGTTTTGGGTATGGCGTTATGGTATGGCACATATAATTGAACCTTAAGGAGAATTCAACTTACCATAAACTAAATCAAACTTTCAGCTATTTTTGTCTACAAAACTTTACAGTTTTTATATCTTCAAACCAGGACTCACTTAATATTAAAAAACAAATCTTAAATTATGGAGACTACAATTATTAATTTTATGATTGTACTGAAGAACGCCTTGTTAAGAAGAAAAAAGTATTTTAAACAAATTTTGTATTTCAACTACTTAGCTTAGCGTCGAAGTGAAAAGAATTATAAAAAATATTCTCTGTTCACTTTAAGGGGGGAGCCTGCTTTAGAGGCTTCAAAAAAACTATATTTTCAAGGATTTTTTTGGAAAGGAAAGAAATGTCTGATTGAAATGAAACTTTAAGGATTTATTCTTATATATTTGAAGAGTCTTCTTAAATTTTTTTATTATTATACATTAGATATTCTTCATGTTTGAAGAAATTTACGGAGGCGCCTCGAGTGTGCAATTTCTGTGTGGCGGGCAAGATGCAGGTCCCAATTTTCATCTGAAGCAAAAAAACAAAGTAAATTTTTAATTTTCAATAGTGTAATTCCTAGGTGAACCAAGAAAATTCAACAAAAAGTGAAAAATTCAACAATTTTTCGCAGATTAAAAAAAAAATGCATTTAAAAAGTTTACTTTAAATCGTTTAAAAACCGGATTAATGTTAACTTTCTTAAGGTATTTTAGGTTCACCTAGAAGAGAATTTAATTCCAAATACAACGCATTTTGATTCGTTTCGATAGGACGTTTACTTTTTTTCCTATCTTGCCCGCCAATTTGAAAAAATCATAAAAATGGAAATCCGAGAAATCGCGTGTCAAAGTTTTCGGCCGCTCGTATACCTGCCCGACGCTTGCTCACTATTTCGTCTGTATCTCCGGGAATAATCCGAATTTTGTTCTGAAATTTTGGAGACATATTCTTGGATAGTTTACGAAGTGATTTACGAAAAAAAAAAAATCGATTTTTTGAAGCCTCTAAAGCAGGCTCCCCCCTTAAGGAAAAAAGAGGAAAGAATTCTAAGCCCATCTGCATGTATGCCCGAATAGACTGTAAAATTTTTTTCAAAATCGGTTTGGTGGTTCTTGAGTTATAAAGTAACAATCAAAATGTAACTTCTTTTTATTATATAAGATTGTTGTGACTTATCTAAATTTCTAATTCAGTATCGATATTTTGGGTATCGAGTCATTTTAATTTGATCATAATGAGTACCCGATTCTTTCAGAGCGATAATTTTAATAAGTACCTTATCGATATCTGTATATACATACATATGTATTAACATGAAATATGCTCATATTTGAATGTAAATGATTTAGTTCTAATAATAGTGTATATTTTTAATTTAACGCAACATACGTAAATACGTAAATATTTAAAATCGTGTGCTTGCTATATGGCAGTTCACATTACCTGTATACATATAAAAAGATACATATGTATTTGTACAAATGGAATAAATCGCCAACTATAACTGCAGATTTGAATGTGCATATGAGTTTGCTATTTTAACACGTACAAACATACATACATATGTGCGTTTACATATACACTTGCATTGAAATGGCTACGGTAATGTTATTGCCATTTAAATCCAAAACAATAGCCACGTAAACAAGAAGTAAGCAAAAATATAGAATCTTTCGCTTTCCAAGCAAAAAAGGATATGTGAATACAACTCTAAGAAGAACAAGATGTGAACAAGAAGGCAACTTTGATGTGCCATCTAAAACACACCTGCCTTATTGCCTATAACAACCAACTGGTATATCGACTCTTTTACATTGACTACCTGCTTCTCCTCTACCTCACCTACTTTGCTACGGCTACCTCAATGCTATCACTATGTACTGACGTGTCAAAGGTTCAGCTGACTTTTCGTTTACGCTCTGGCATCATTATTTTCATTTTCTCAACTATTACTGCCTTAAACTATTTTCATACCTGCTATATCCTCCCTTCCAATGCCTATGCCACTAGCGCGCTTATAATTCTAAAGAGCTATCTACGTTCATGCGTGAAATGTTTTCTTTATTTTGCTATCGTTAGACCGCCTACTCAATTCTTCATTCACTCGCCTATACAAACCAAAATTTTAGGATACGAGTATTTGACGAAATTGTCGATTTTTTTTCTGACTAATTACTTATTTCTTATTCAGGTTCGTTTCTTTTCAGGATTTCGTTGTTGACCATTTAACCAATCGAACTTTCATTGCACATATCTTTTGGAATTCTCAATATTATCAATTTTTGTTTTGGTACTGGTTTTGTGAGAAAAATCGTAAAGTGACTTGCGGTCAATTTATACATATGTATGTATGTATGTGAGTACATATTTGTGTACCCTTCATATTGCTTTTTACATTTCCTCAGATCCATTAATAAAACTAGCACAAAGCAAATTCAACAACTTCGTTTCAATAGATAGACATCAAGAGTACCAACTGTTGGCCAGCAACTGAATGTGCAGTAATTTTTTAAGCATTTTCTGTTTCAAAAGATTTTCCGTAGTTCTTTTTTTGGATTCACAAGCCATTATGATATTTTAAGTGGTAGAAAAAGTGAAAAGCGTTAAGAAATAATGCTCAGCGTGATTTATGTTAATTAAAATTGTTGATTACATCAAGTAAACTAAATATGATAGCAATACTCTATTGAAACAAGTAACTAAATAAAATAAGCCTACCATTGTTTGTGTATCTTCTAAAAAACTAATATATTTTAGATACAAACATTCATATGGGAAAACATATCTCCACATATGTACATAAATGCTAACCAAATTTACTATCGAAAGTCTTTCCACTATGTGTGTGACAATTTTAATTGGTTTTCCGCGAGCGCCTATCACACACCGTTATAACTTTTGCTGGCGATGATCAGTTCCGCATTTAACTATCCCGAAAAAATTTCTTAACTTTCAATCACGACAAACTTTTTACTCTGTACTTGTTTTAAAATAATTTTTTTATTACGATACTTACTTACTTTATATTACTTTAGGAAAATTCAACCGATTTTTACAAACTCGTCCTCGCCAATGTACTCAATACTCGCAAATGGGACTCCAATGCACAAACAAATAAGTCTGGGGAATTACATCCATTCAGATAGGATTTTTTTAACTAAAGCACTGCCGTAAGTGTTTTTTTTTTTTTATATCGCGTAACGAAATTCGCGTCAGAATCGCTTTACTAATTTCTACCACTATATTTATTAATTTCAAACATTATTGGCCCCGTTTTAAAATTTTCTTTAGTTGCAAGAGCAACCCTGTTAGCCTCTTTCATGTATTTACAAATACCATGCAAATAAAAACGAATTAGGTCTTAAATCTAAATTTGCTATGTATTTTCTTAGGGCTAATTCACAATAGCGCAGTATTTTCTCTTCCCAACACTACATCTCAGGTCGGATATCATTTAATCGAGTTGGATCAACTCGCATATTTTTCCTAGTTAATGTTGGGGCCTTATATGCAATTCGTTATCCTACCAAGTGTTCTTTTGCAACTAGGTTACAAAGAAACGGGTCCATTGTTACTAAAGCTACTGCTAATTTCTACCACTACTTTTTCTCTTTTTTACCACTCTTTTTACTAATGCTACTAGTAATTACTATCACTGTTTCTACTGATTAATACCACTATTTCTACTAATGTACTACTAATTTCTACCACTATTTTACTAATTAATACCACTACTTTTACTAATTTTGGTACTAATTTCTACCACTATTTTTTACTAATTTCTTCTACTATTTTACTATTTTCTACCAAGACTTTTTATAATAGAACTACTAATTCTACCATTATTTTCACTGATTCCTTCCACTATTTTACTCATTTCTACCACTACTTTTACAAATGGTACTAATAATTTCTACCACTATTTTTTACTAATTGCTTCCACTATTTTACTAATTTATACCACTACTTTTAGTAATTTCTACCATGACTTTTTTTAATGGTACTACTAATTTTTTCTACCACTATTTTTACATAATTCTACCATTAGTTTTATTAATGCTACAACCTATTTCTACCACTATTTATACTAATTTCTACCACTATTTTTACTAATTTTTTCCAACGTTTTTACTAATTTCTACCACTATTTATACTTATTTATTCCACTATTTGTACTAATTTCTACCTCTATTTTATTAATTGTACTATTAATTTCCACCACTACTTTTCGGAATGCTACTACTAATTACTACGACTACCTTTATTAATTTCTACTACCACAAGGAAATTTTACTTTTGGCTCGCGCACTTCGGTGCACGGGTTTTTTTAAATCTTTCATTTAATACCTAAAAACTGACATAATTTAAATTAGTACTATTTTGTTTTTTTTTCGAAGATCACCACATCTCCTCATCAGAATTCCTTATTTTTAGACTTTACCAAGACTCGAACCATGGTACCTGGCTGGGCCACGCTAACCGTGTGAGTGGTTTACTTTCTTATTATCCGGATCTCCAACCATACAATAAGATTACACAAATGTTTTAGGCCAAAAATAATATAACAATTTAAATAGCTAAATAAAAACATTAAGGCTTTTCATTGAATTAAAGTCCTGAAGAATCATCCGAATACAACGTCAAAGCATAGTTTTCGGGAGAAAGAGAAAATAATATCTAGTATACAAAAACTTCGGCATATATTACTTCTTTTACTATACGAAATTATACTTTGATTTTAACATAGACCTACCTTACCGGTTTTTGCTATTGAGAATGAGTAAGGCCTCTTTGCTCTACTCATATAACTTCAATATACCACGTGATAAGATTTAAATGAAGATCTCTAAAAGCATCGGTTTTTATATGTGACTTATATTCACCATGGTATACAGGCATTGTTTTTCTAATCCATAATTAACTAAAATTTCATTTATTTTGTAAAAAAGTATGACATCTCTAACAACAACCTACAGCCCCGGCTATCAAAATGAATCCCGATATATTCAGTTATCTCTAATCCACCTACATTTAAAACTAGCACGCATTTATATTTTCTCCTAAGTATGTATAAATTTAACCGCACATTATGGAATACCACAGTCTTTAGTTATTCCACTTAAAGTTTTCATCTTTTTTTTCTTTTCACTTTTTGTCACGATTTGTCAACGCATTGAAATTTCTATTAACTTCAGACTTAAAATACTCAATAAAAAGTGATAAAGTGAATAAATCGTGATTAAATCGGCATTCAAATTGGCTTGTTGAAAGAAAAACAATTTCATAAATAGAAAATATTAAAAACTAGGCCAGAATAGATGGATTTTTAATGTATTTAAGCAATTTGATTGCGATGCCAATACTTAGGCAAATAAAAACCACTTTCACTGTGAAAAGTAATATCATGCATATTTTATAACTTTTGATGGAACCCGGTTTAATGAACTGTTTACATTGCATTGTATGTATGTATGTAGGTATTAGCTCACATAACTTGGTGTGGAAATGCCTAAGATTGCACCTTGCTAAAACTCTACCTATGGTTACAAATCCATTTGTTTTTGAGACTAGCGATAAGGGCGCGGGACACGGGACCTGCGAGACGAATTTCCAAATGGTCAGGATGGGCGGGATCGGCAATGTTTCAAACATTTGTGGATTGAACCGCCAAAATATCCTTTCTTCTTCTTTTTCTAAATAATTTTGTATGGGATTAGCACTTTTTTATTATTTTGCTTTCAAAGTTCGTTGAGTTTTTGACCACTCTTGTCGTCGATACTCCCACAAATAGTAGTAATTCGACAACTACTACTTCACCTTTAATAGGAAAATACCTCGAAAAATCCTTTTTTTAAATAAGAATTTAAGCAAGTAAAAACAAAAGAATCATATATTTTTTATTTCAGAAAATATGTGCGGTATTGAAAATACGAATCCATTTAAAGCTTACGTTTAATACACAGAATATGTTAAATAAAATATATTCTTTATAACATTTTCAAATAATTTGAAATTCCTGTGATTTTTATTTCAAAGGGATAAATATCGGGATCCACGGAGCCAACGGGACAAATTGGAAAACGCCGGGAGGGTTCGGAACATGCAAATTGAATGTCAGGATGGAGTATGCCCAACGGCTGGAACGTTTGGTACCGCGCGAAATGCGTGGAATACTTTCAGGACTGGACCGATTTTATTCATAATTCTCTGCGCGATACAATATTTCTGTAAAGCTCTTATGTTCAGTCGATTCTTAAAATAAGGTGGACAGGAATATTTTTTTATAATACATTTATTAATATTTGCTGGAGCCTACGAAACGTGATCATTTATAGCTCCAATATATTTCATTGTTCAGATATGAAATTATCTTTATAGGATATACATATCTGTCATACCACTGATTGCTCAGATATGAACAGCCTTCATTTAGGGCTATACACCCGTCAAATTTTCTTTGCAATTGGCTTAGCAATCGTACATAGTCAACTAAGAAAATCTTAGAGCTCTACAAGATTTATCCTTCATGCCACTGGCTGTTCAGATATGAGGTTTGCAGGCCTTAGCATTTGTCGCATTTCATGGAACACGATTGAGGGAATTGAGGGAAGACTGCACTAATGGCTACAAAATCTCCGACGAGTAGCTGGAATTGATTATATTTGATTAGGGTGAATTTTCAGAAATTTTTTTATATCATATAATGAAATTCGTGCAACTTGATTTTTGAAAACTTCGAAAAGTAAGTTTTACAAAATTTAAAAAATCACCAAAACCGAAGTCGTATATTGAATTTTTGGCTCAATTTTGTAAATAAAGATTTTACAGAAATCAAATATAATAATAAAAAGCAACTTTTTCAGCTGGTTTTAATTCTGTGTTTAAAAAATGTTATTCGGCTTGTATTTCAAAATGTGATTCTTGCATTGTAAATGAGCACACTAAAATATATTGGAATATTATTTTTAAGAAATGATTTGAACCTCTAAGCTAAAATTTTTAAAAACAGGGATCACCCTTTAATGTTAAAAAAAAAACAATAACTGGGACCAACTAAATATATTCCATTATGTTGATATTGACATCATAAGTAAATTTTTCCTGTAACTTTAGCAAAATTTATGCAAATTTGGCGGATAACCCCTAAATAGCTACTAAATAAATAATCCGATTAGAAAATATCCTTAACACGAATTATATTCAGTTGTATTCGCTTTACATAAATAAGAATTTTGAAATCCGTCAACAATGTTCAGAGACAATTCAAAAAGGAAATGTTGGGAAAAGCTTTGCATAAAACAGAGTTGCAAACCTAATTATATACAAAACGCGTTGCGGCAAGGTGAAGAGTTGCAATTCCATTGTAAGTTTTAAGTGATAATTTTTTCCTCTGTATTTACAGGAGGAGGTATTTTTTAATACAGTAGAAACTCGATTCTTGCACGTCATGAAAACCGGGCTCGGTGCAAGTTTCGAGGTTGTCGCAAGTACCGAGTATTAAATTCCCATACAAAATAAAAGGCACGTACTTCTGTTTAGAATCTAAGTTTAATATTTCAATTCAAAACACTTAAGTTCAACGCATTCGTATAACAGAAATTTAAAATTTTTGTTTGTTTTGTACAAAGTCGCTTGTTCAGTACAACTCTGCTTCTTAGTCTCTGGAGCATCATAATATCGTCTAATGAAGCATTGTTTTGCTCCGCCCATTCTAAGCAAATATTGAACGCTGATATAGTCTCCTCCGAGGTAACTTGCTTCGTATTGGGTACCACGTCACCGGCTTCTTCAGCATCAGTAAAGTCTTCATCGGTACACTGGTCTTCATTTTGTGCGGTGAGCTCCAAATTAGGCTCAACAATCCATTGCTCAATTTCAGAATGTGATATTTGCTGCAATGGTTCTACTTCTTGAAGCAAAGTTGCTATGGATTGAATATTGAATGCATCGTCAGCTAGCTGTAAACGTAACTCTGAAAGATGTGATGTTTCGCAAAGGCTCGTCTATTGTTTTTCCACGACGAACAATGTGACTTAATAGGCTTTTTTTGAACTTCAGCTTCGTAAGCCTTATAATATTCTGATCTATGGGCTGTATAAGAGCAGTACAGTTTGGAGGAAGGCACATTACCGAAATTTCACCATCATTACTCCTTAACTTGCCTTCTTTGGGATGGCACGGGGCATTATCTATAAGTAAAAGAGCTCTTTCGGGAAGATTTTTTCCACGAAGGAACTCTTTCACCTACAGTTTTAAGAAATTTTAAATTAATAAAAGGAATTTTTTTAGAACCAACAATTGACTTACTTCTGTAACAAATGTTCTGTGAAACTATTCTTCAAACAAGGCCATTGTCATCCAAGCACTGTTTTTACCTTTGTAGACAACAGGCATATCCGTAAAATTTTGAAATGAACGAGGATTTGATGATTTTCCAATAACCATTAATTTCGCTGTATGAGTTCCAGCAGCATTCGTACAAGCAAGGAAAGATATTCTTTCTTTACTAATTTTATGTTCTGGCGCCGAGGTCGCTTTAGAGTGCACAAGAGTTCTATCGAGCAAAAGCTTCCAAAATAGGCCAGACTCATCAGCATTATATATCTGCTCCTTTTTCAAATTTAGAGCGGCAATTTTTTCATTTAGTTTTCGCAAAAAATGGGTTAATAGAATCACTCTTACTTGACAGTTTTTCCCCACATATTTTGAGTCTTCGGATTCCATGTCTTTTCCTGAATTTTGGCATGGAAAAACTTTACCTTTTCCTTGAGCATATCGGATGTGATTGGTAAATTCTTTGCTCTTTGATTTGCAAACCATTTGAACAATGCTCTTTCCATTTTTGGAAACTCCGAGGGTTTAAGCGTCTTTCTTCTCCCAGGGCCGGATTCAGAATGCGCCACAAATCTCTTTATGGTGTTTTCATTTCTCTTAACACGAGTTATTGTTGATCTGTGCACATGAAAACTTTTGGCTAAGGAATTGGTGGAAAATCCTGCACTTAATTTCTTTAAAATCTCAATAGTCAGCTTAAAACTGCTTAAAATTACAACATTTCATCAGCAGCATAAAACGATGGGGATTTCCCGAAATCTATTCAGTCTAAGAAAACGTAAACAAAGCAGCACGCAAGAGTAATACAAAAATGTTGCAAGTATCGAGTTCAAAATTTTCGGATGTCGCAAGTACTGAGTGCGTAATGAAAAATATTTCTATGTTACAAGAATCGAGGTGTGCAAGTATCAATTATGTGCAAGAATTGAGTTTCTACTCTACTTTTTCTAAAATAATCTTTGAGAAGTGTGCAAAAGTCACACATAATTTTGGAAAAGGATCAAAAATAAAAATTTTCGAAAAGTCATATCGTGTAACGCATGCGTTTCACCTATAAAGAACGATGACGGATCCGTTCATCCGATTCAAATATCCGTCTATAATAATAAGCGTATTACATTCCCCCGAGTTTATGTACCGAATTATTATAATCATCTTTTAAGAATTGTTCAAAGCCATGGGCAAATTTGTACAACATAATGTTACCGTTGCAAAGCGCTCTAAATATGTTTTATTTATTTTATAGAAAAGCGGTTTTTGAGCACACAAAAACACCTTAAGTACCATTAGTTGTTTTAATTAAAGGAAAAAAAAAATATTTCAGATGAACGTGATTTAATGCATATTTTAAAAATTTAATTATCGTACCAACCGTTAAGCGATGACATTTTAATCCCCAATTGAGACAGTATTTATGTGTCCATACGTATGTATGTATGTATAAATGTTGGCACACTTGACACTTGGCATTAGTCTGGTTAACCCTTATCTATGGTGAGCTTGCAAAATCAAAATAATAGACAGTTTGAAAAAGTCAAATTTGCACGATTAAATACTCGAAAGGAATTAGCAGAAAATGGTGCACAGATTTAAGAGGCAATCAACGAAGATAAAACAAAATCCACTGGCACCGACGGAAACAAATGAATGAGACTAAGCGTTACCAGTCGAGTTTGCTACCTGGGTGGTATTTTGAGTATATTTAAATTTACAGTGGGAAGCCTCTTTTCAATAATGGAATATAAGAACATATGTATGTACATACAGATATCCACTGTTAAAATTCAATATTAAGTATTCTAATTTATGCACACAAATCATGAAATAGTTTAACTATAATTAGGAAAATTTTCGAAATTTGGTTTGTAAGTTGATATGAAAACTTGACTAAGGTTCAATGAAATGGATGAAGCAGCGAAATTGAAATCAATATTTGTTTTGCTTAGGAGCTGTATCATGTTGACAATTGATGAAATACTATTTTTAATAACAAATATCAGAGGGTCCAATGTAAAGGAGTGAATATGAGATATTCTGCTAGATCCATTTATGCATCAATTACACTGTACACGCATACCGTTTATAAAGTTAGCTCGCATCTTTTTATGACTATCTAAAGTTGTCATGTACGGGCCTAAGTTGTTTTCAAAAAAATGGAGAGAATGTACAGTTAAAATTCATTACAAATATTTATGTACATATGTATGTAGACCTTCTGCAATTTGCTCAAGAAAGCCCTAAAAAAAATATTCATTCAAAAACGTAAAATTCCACAGAAATAAAAAAAAACAAACATACAACATTTATTTATGTTATTCTAAATAACATTAACACTGCGACGTAACAGAGCGGTGATCTAATTTTTATAACAAACTATTTATTATTTTATTTTATATAGAATTCGGTTTTAATCGTACATAGCTTTTGTGTGAAAATCCCACTAGTAAAACTTTCCGAAAAATAATTTTCTAGCACATTTTAATCCTCTAACTTACTTGCCAAATTTGTTTTTTAAGAGGCTTCTGGAAGTAAGTGTGAGCTAATGTGTTAAAAAGGTGTACGAAAATATTTCTCGTGAACTTTTTTGCTTATGTAGGTTTTAACCTTGTATTTTGCTCGGTCACACAATTTAATCATATTCCGACTTTTTTGAAAACAACTTGGCGGGAAAAAGAAAAATTTAATATGCCATAAAACAAATTTGAGCTAATTTTTGCAAATCTATGGAGTTTTTTTTACTGGATATGTATACTCTTAGAAAATATTAACAAAGTCCGAGCCGATTACAGTTGCCCTAGAATTGCCGCACATTGTTATTGAACGGAAAATATTTAAAATTAAAGTGCGGATTATTTGTTGCATTTCGTGAGAAATAAGATATGTTGAAGATCACGTGCGTAACAGATTTTTTAGTTTTATATATTTTGAAGTTTTGGTATTTGTTGATGCTCAGACAACATATCGACGTCTGCGTCCTGGAGGTGCCCATCCAAGTATTGTACACACAGGTAATATTATTTTTCTTCTCAGTTCGCTATAAGAGGACAGGCGAATTCGCCAATTCAAACATAGCACGCCAGTTGTTTCTTCACCAAGTCACCGCAAGCTTTCCGCTAAAACTTAATTCGCTGAAATAAGTCTATTTCGCTCATCGATCGATCGCTTATGGTATTCGCCGCAGCAAAGACATAAAAAAGGTCCAAAAATATCTCGGATATTCCTTTTCTCAAACACACCAACGACCATCTTATCCGATGTTTGCTGTCTCCACGCTTCTTTGCTATACAATAGTGCCGACATTATGAGAGACTTATTGAGTGTGGTTATGGTTTTTCGAGAGATAGAGATTTTCTTCTCAATTGTCTATTCAGCCCAAAGTATAGCCTAGTCCTCTAGTTTTTCAAAATTGCAACTGTCAGCAGTGATGCGAGAGCTAAGTCGCGAATGACCTGACCATTTATTTATGGGCACTGAGCTTAGCCCTCGTTTACTTCTAGAACCAGTGGGGTCGCTTAATGCCTAACACATGACCCAGTTTGTTTATATCATATGCTGGGTGACCCAACACAAATAACCCTATTGGAAGGTGGAATATCTTGCGCAAAGGCCTTTGAAAGTCTGTCAGTCAAGAATAATGTTATATATCTATATATGTACACATATGTATGTGTGTACAAGCAACAACAAAGATAGCCAGCTAGATTCGCGAACATGAGTACGGTGATACCTCATTAAACTAGTCGAACTCGTTACATTCAATGCTGCAGATATTAGACCAGTTTTAAGCTGCGCAGAAGTGCTTGTACTTTTTGAGCATATTCGTCGTTTGGGATGCGCGAACACTACATGGGAAACGAAAACAAAAACTGTGTTGATGCTAATTTATACCAGATGCTTCATCGATTCGCTAACCGATGGCGGAACGAATACGGCTAATATAAGGAAATTATAATTCATTTGCAGAACCGCTGAACGCTATTTTTCTCAGGAATGGGTTCAGGCCCTTTGGAAATGCTTTTTGGCGAAATAAAGGGATCCAAGTGCTAATTTTAAATGGCGGCAGTAACTTAATTGTTATCCTCAAAAGATAGTGTAATAAATTGTGAAATGTGTGCCCAAAGAAATATTATATATTAAAAAAACATGTTTTCCATTCATTCAAAAAATACATGGCAAGAACAATGATTTTAAGCCACCATGTATTTACATGCATACCCGATTTTAAAAATTCGTGACTGATTTTTCGGTTATTTTTTTGTTAACAATATGACTTATCTTGTTGAATTGAATATTTTTTTTATTCTATTGAGTTTTCATTATAATGACATTGCATACATTTTAATATTAAAGAAATAGAATTAAATGCCAACTGTTGCGATAAGATACAAGGAAAATTTGCCAATTCGGTGTTTATGAAAAATTCAAAACAAAGTTTGATTATTCAAATACCTTTTAATATTCCATGGTCCGATATGAGTATGCATGCATGTACATGCATACATATGCACTTTATTCACCTTTAGTTTTATTTTTATTATTTTTTCCTTGTTTATACTTTTTTTTTGCAACTTTGTAGGCACACGCAAAATTTGTCATGCAACACCCACTTTGACACACAATTAGCATATGATGCGTAGGAGATCGCATTTATAATATGTATGCACATATACATAGGTATGTGTATATAAATGTATGTAGGTACATACCTAACTACAGGTATACATAGGTGCACAAGTTTTTATTGTGGAACCGTCAACGCCGATGCTGATGATGCATTGTGAAAACATTGGTGAGCCCATTGCGTAAAATAAAAAAATTGCTTGAGGTGTTTGCCAAAAGCTAGCTGCTTATTTACTTATGTATATGTGTATGTATGTATATATATGAATATGCGCTTACAAATGTAATGGTGTATGTGCACATGCAATGGTACAGATAGTAAAGGTCTACAATTTACTAATTATGTAGGAGCGTATTCCGTTCCCAATTGTCGACCAATTCTGCAAACGCATTATTATTAATTATTTAATTATCACATATTTGGTAAGTCTAATTCTATAATTTATTATAATACCAGCCATATTCATTTCACCATCCGTTAGCAATTGGCGAATCAGTGAAGCATCTCGTATAAATTGGCATCAACACAGATTTTGTTTGGGTTTAAATGCAATGTTCACGCATCATCAAAAACGACGAGTATTTATTAAAAGTGCATTCACGTACACCCACATGATTGTCGCTCATGCGCAGCTTAAAATTGGTCTAATATCTGTAGATAAAGTCTAACGATTTCGACCATTTTAATGAAACATCACCGCACTCGCGATCGCCGAATCTAGTTTTTGTTGCTTGTGCAAGCAAATTTATTTGAAGGCGAGCAGAGAAGTGACGAATCGAATGCACCTAATAAACACGATGGATCATTTATCGAGTAAGATATTACGAAACCGAAAGAGAGTTTCTCAGAAGCATCAACAGCTTGATAAAGTGGTATTAAAAACAATAACGATGCAAATCAAGCGGTCGACCTTGAGAATATGCGCACAAAAATGTTCAAGAGCTGTTACCCGATTGCTTCAATAAACCACCCCGTATAAATTAATATTAAATTTCTGTGCATGAAAATTGTTAAAAGTTAGCCGACGTAGGCGAGTGTGTGGCGTGTGCTCGCTTCATTCGGTGGGTCCCAGGTTCGAATCCAGCTCGGGGCAAGTAACATCCAAAAGTTATTGAAAAAAGTTTTTCTTATAGCCATGAAAAAACTTCTCACAAAAACATTCGCCGTACGGATTCGGCGTAAAATTGTAGGTTCCTCAATTTGTATTACAACAGCAAGACGCACACCACAAATTGTAGGAGAAGTTCGGACAAAATCTCCAATTAAGTAAGTAGGTAAGTAAGTAAATAAAATTTAAAATAAATAACTGAAGAATCTAACTCAAAGACGATAATAACCTTAGCGACCTTTCGGTTAACTTTTTCAAGATTCTACTGTACCTTTTTGTAGTGTCACACCCATTTTTAAAATTTCAGAGTTTTCTGAATTTCTCTGTAATTAAAATCTTCGTATCAAAGTTGACCGCAGTTGCCACAATATTTACTAAGATATCCAGTTTTTTTTTATTTTTAGTAAACTTGCGTTATATGGGAGGTGGAAGTGGTTTTAGTACGATTTCTATACTTTTCCAAATAATACTTACGAATTTGAAATACGAAGTGTGGATTAAAAAATTGCGCACATATTCCTTTCTCCTAGGTTAGTTTTAAATTACGGTGCAGGAGTTCAACGACCAATTAGGAACTGAGTGGCGTTTTATACAACATCATTAGGGCCGGACGTTTGCTGAACTACTTCCTGCTCATTTTCGTCACTGAAGCTTCTGCAGTAATCATTTTGGCCAATACCAAGTATTCTAGTGTTGGTGCCGATTCTTCAGTGTCCTGTGAAAACTGACACGAGTCTTGCAATGTTAGGTATCCCCTTGGCCAGTAAAATGGATGTCCTCTAAAGGCCGTATTCGGGTCGTGTTAATCTTAAAATTCTTTACTCTGACGCCGTGTGCCATAGTCGATCAGATTACTGAAGTTGGTGATGGTAAATACTCCTGTTTATTAATCCTATTGGCACAGGAATCGGAACCTCATGTGAGGTTGTCCGTGAATGCTCTCTGGCTAGCTGGTCGACTGCCCCGTTTCCAATGAAGTTGCGAAGCGTAGGACTAAAATTAAATCCAATTAAAGTAATTAATTATGCTCTAAAGTGTGACAGCCTTAAATGATATCAGAAACTGTTTCCCTAATAAATACTAGAAAATTGAGGCAAGTTGTACGATTTCTTTTTCCCCAAGAATTCTAAAACCCCCTTCCCCAAAAAGCTTTTCCATTTTTATACCGTCATTGTAATATAAAACCACTATCCCATTTAGAGCTTGACGGGACTAGAACTACTGGTTCCATATAATCTGTCATACTATCCACAATTGACATTGATGCAGAACGTCTTATTTAAAGATCTGTAGGCAAGAGTTGTATTTCAATATTTAGGGCATCCATAAAACATGTTCTCCATTGCGGTGGCATATACGCAAATTTCTGCACTCTATTTATCTTGACTTGGTTATATTGGTTGCGTAAGACTGTCGACCTTACCAGGAAGCCATATAATAAAATTAGACGATGTTCACGTTTTTCATTTTTTCTTCGATATTAATTTTCCAACTCAGCTTACGATATATGATCTATTCCTAGATACCTTGCTTGACCGAATAAAAGAAGTGCTTGACCATCTTGGTTTGGTAGCTCAAAACTGAGAATATTGGTATTGACCATTAATAGCATCAGAACTGTTTTATCTGGTCCAGTTTATGTGAAGCTCCCTCCATGATATTGCTTACCACGAACGGGAATAGGTCAGTTTAACCACATCGCCTGCTTCCTTCAGTCCTCCTTGGTTAAGTCTCGGTTGACTGTGATAAGCCATAAACGTGGGGATATCACTCCATCTTAGGGGGTTCCCCTGTTAATGTTTCTCGTTACTGTGCAGTTACCCAACTCTGCTGAATTGTTATATGCCATAGCATTTCAATACCTAATACATTTCCCGACGCCTAGCTAGTGCAAATATTAAATAATTGCTTTTGTAACTCTTTCGACCAAATGCGTGAATGATTGAATGAAAGAGAAGGGGCTACCCTGTTATGCTGATGGAACAACCCACGTTCAGAATTCTCTCAACAGTTTTGAAATGAAAAGTGGTTAGACTGATCGACACTTTCATATTACTTTCGCTTGCTTCCATGCCATAAGAGCTTAGTTAGGGACTATAGAGCTTTGTAAGGCCGGAGGAATACCATGCTGATTTAATCGCACATGAAATTTTACTTTCTGGGAAAATAGATTTAGTGGCTCTCAACTTATTTCGTGTGGCCACTTATTAAAAAGAAAATGTGGAAAATTTTTATTCAGGTTAAATTTTCAAAAAAACTTAAAGAGTGAACAAAGACGTATGTATAGTTGTAATTTTGAAAGACAAACAAAAAATTAAAAACGGTTTCATTTTAAGTGGGATATTTACAACAAAAACAAAATTCAATGTAAAATGTCATCACATCTTATTTCGTGTGTTAAATTAAACTAAAAATTTTTTAATTTTTTAAGGTTTTTAATTAATTAATACTTTGTTTTATAACTGATCTCAGCCGGGATTGCATTTAACTAACAAATTTTTTTTTAAATCTGGGGTGTTATTTGCTCCCACTCCATTTGCAGTGCCTTTTTCAAATCTTGTCGGTTGCTAATTTGATGTTTTCTTATATTTTTCTCAATAAAGCTCTGTAAATTCTCGATTACATTAAGATCTGGGGTCGTTGTCTTGGTAGAACCTAAACTTATACCGAATGCATAGCTTTTCAGCACATTGTAATAAATTATTTTTTAATAAATTTAAATAAACTGTTTTATCCATAGTTTCTTGAATGGACATTAAATTTCCGACACCAGCTGATGGCATACAGCCCCAAACCATAACATGGCCACCACCGCGGTTTACTGTAGGAACTCGTGTATGTTATATTTCGAGGTAAAGTGCAATTACATATGTTGTAGAATTCTTTAAAGCAAAGCCTTATCTCATTGTATAGGAACACTCATTGAAAATAGATTCTTATTTTATTCCTTAGAGGTCTTATTTTTTTGCGCTTCATAAGAGATACTTTATTAGGAGCATTTATCAAAAAAAGTAAAAATAACCCTAGTACAGTAAATTCGTTTTAGAGATCAATACTAACTGATGTCCCATAACCCTACATCAAGTTGATGGCTGTGTTTGAAATTTGTGAAAAATTAACACATTCATTTGCTATCGATTGGCTTAATTCCTTTTTAATTCTTTATTAATTACAACGATTGCCTGCAACAACAACAGCTATTTATGAAAACCGAAAACGAAACAAACTACATATCATATAGCGTAAAATAACAATGAAGAAATTAACGAAAATAAATTTCGACGGAAATTTTACGGAGGCGTTAATAATAATAATAATGTAACCACAACCAACGAATGGAGAAATAAATATTCAGTTGATGAGCGGATGGCCGCGGTTGGTTGGCAGCGATTGTGCTTATCGGCGTCGAACAATCAAGGGAATTCAAAATCGACGAGCAAAAAAAAAACCACACCAATGAAATACTCACAAAGCCACACTAATATAACAAAAACAACATTAAGCACACAAAATTAAATTGCGCCAGCGCAACGGACAGTAAGTAAAATTGTGCGAGGCGTTAATGGTGCAACACGTCAATGCACAGTGGAATTCAAATGGTTATATTGTGGTTTAATAGTAAAAGTTAATATAATATATATGTTTTTAAGGAAAATTTAATAAAAGAAAACAATTTAAATTAATATAAAATAATTAATTAAAAGAAACTGAAAAGGAAATAAGGTAAACTAAAATAATATAAATTAAGTTGTAATAACGTAAACTGCAATTAGGTAAAATTAAATAAAAATAAGTTAAATAAAATAAACTTAAATTAAAATTAAGCAAAACAAGTTAACATAAAAAGTTATACAAACTATTTAATAATCAAGTAAAGGAGAGTATTTTTCTTCAACGCAAAACCAAAAATAAACCACTGAGTATGCTATGTATGTACATATGTATGTATGTATGTATGTATATATTTCAAAATTGCAGTGGCAACATTTATAAGTAAATTGAGGATGTTGTTTTGAGCTGAGTTGGTGTCGCGACCGATTTTGATGATCGTTGGCGGTGGCACCGCCGTTAATGTTGCTGGGTCGGTTGGTGTCAATGTCAACGGCGGTATCGTAGTCGGGTATCTGAGCCCGTGGCGGTGACGAGCTCGAACTCGATGTCGATCGCCATCAACCATCCATCCAGCCGACACTTCACGCCTTTGATTGCTTTAATTACAAGTTTACTACAAGCTGCACCATTCGCTACTACAAATTTAGGTACATGCGAGTTGGAGATGGGCGCCGTGTTCAAAAATTTGCGAGACAAATAAAACCGTCAGTCCCGGCAAAATCGTCTGCTTGCGAAAATTCAGGAAATCTCTTTTTTGTTATTTTGAGATGTAAACGAACAGCAAAGCAAGGCAGAATAACTGGAGAAAGAGATAACTAGGTGTCAGATGTGTGAAAACAAGTAATAAGATTAATGGATACAATTCCCTACAATGTAGATATTTGCATATCTTATTTAAAATTCTGTTTTAGTAGCTTAAAAATCGTAAATATTTAAAATAATTGAATATGCTTCAATTTCCCGCTGGTAAGCAAATAATACAGCTGTGAAAAATTATTATTATTGAAGCCTATAAATTTGTTTTTTTGGAAATACCTAATATTAGCTTCTAAAAATTTACCCAAGGGGTAGTGCTAATGTGTGAAATCATTTTTTTTTATTGTAACTAACTTAAAATTTAAATTCTAAGCTAGGTGTTTTGAGCTTTGACTGCGAAGGCCTTATTCTCTATATAATAAAAATATTAAAAACTATTATCTATTTAGATGCACTTGGAAAAACCTTCCAAAAAATCCATTAATTCGATACGACGAAAAAAATCGACAGACATTTTTAAATTTGAAAAACTTTTCATATCAAAAATACGTGCTCGTTTAATGATTGTATATATGTATGTACATATATCTACTGTTAAATGCACAGAATTTGTAAAATGAAATATATTATTTATTATTTTCGAACGGCTATAAATTTTGTTCACTGATATATGTATATCGGAACTCACGAGAACCGCGTGAGAAAATGGAAAGACGTCAGGATGTGCGGTTTCGGGACTGAAAAATTAAATGTCGGGATGGGCGGCATTAGCACCGAATATTTAGTGCCGCTCCCATCTCTAAAACGATTAGTTGTTTGCATTATTGAGCCTGGGTACCAAAAAGTATTACTTATGTTTACTACGCTATCGTTAATTTTCCATTGAATGTGCGCTGGAGCTGAAAATTCGCAGAAAATGTGGAATGACCCAGCCCAGTAAACATTTGGAGTCCGATATGAGTCCGATTGGACTCATAATTCGGAGTGTGAGCGCTCATTATGAGTTCTTATAGGAGTCCAATATGAGTGTGTTTCCCTTCTTGCGTTGGTCGTCATATATGAGTCCGAATTCATATACCATATGAGCCTCTTTTAGGAGTCATATATGACTCATATTTTAGAGAATATAAGAGTTCCTGTAATGTATCTGTTTCTTTTGTAGTAAAACAACAGAAATAATGTAATACTAAATAAAGAAAGTAAAATTCAGTTTTTATTCCATTTTTGGTAAAAAAAAGCCAAAATTATATAAAAATGTTCCTTTTTTTTTTAAAAAAAATACTTAAAAAACTAATTAGATTCCTGTCTTTGGGTTTTCTTATTCCTATATATAAGTCGGTCTCGCGCAGTTTGAAACCACTTTATTGTAATTTTCTTAAATTCCACCTCATTGCCAAATTTTCGAAAAAACGCTTCTATAACCATAATAAAAAGTTAATTAAGAGCACCAAACGGCATTTTAAAAGTATTACCCTTAAAAGCACTTGTTATGGCCATATTTTGAAGGGAAATTTTGCCTTCAACATCTATCTATGATATTTCGCAGGCCAACTCGTCGGTGACCAAGCGGTTCCAAATATATCTCACAAGTTTCCCAGGGTCTGGCATTCAAATTACATAGACTTCATTTTCCTGAAAAATACACAAGAATTGACTTGCCCTTGCTTGATCTGCCACAGCAAAACATTTTTCGACTACATTCTTTCTTTTTTGATGATTTAATCACCGCTATTGCCTCTTTATGGTATCTTCTTCATGACATTATGTAGACAAAAACCTTTTAATGTTCTTTATATTTTAGATATGTATATTAAATTATATTTTTATTCACTAACCACACTGATTTTTAGAAAAATAAAACTGGTAAATCTTTTTGATAGTAAAAAGTATTCTTTACACTTCAACTGTTGCACTTCAACTGAATTTTTGTTCATCGATGAACGCACGTGTTCGTTGGTCGGGGAATTCGTGGAAACACAAGTAACGGCATTTCCAAAATACAATACATAATTGCAAGAGATGATGACTCATAACTCTGAGCCTCATATTTCCGTCATATTTTATACTCATTTCGGACTCATAATTCTGAGCCGTCCAAAAATGTTTGCTGGGAGCTGAGGCTATGCAGACACACAAACGTACAAATTGTGTATATGTATTTATTGGCTGCAATGTATTTGTGTCTGTGTAGTTGTGGCAGCAATGACAAGTCGACTAATTGAAATCGAACCTATGTAAACAAATTGAAAACACGTGCTGACATTGACATTGCAACGTGAAATGCAGCAATTGTAGGTAAATGCAAATAGTGTAATGTGCAACAATATTTTTAAGCAGGTCATTGTATAGTAAATACTTTAGGTTTATGTAGATCTATTTAACTATGTTACAATTTTTAGTTTTTGATAATATGACATGCAATAAATTCATACATATGTATGTACATACATACAGACATACATATGTACCTACATACATATGTACATACATATATGAGATACAACATAATAAATTACATGATATATGAATGTTAAATCTTTTTCAAAACAATTCGTGGTATCGTTATTGGTGCATACAAAAAGTAGTAGCTATACTTGCATGCCCCTGCAAGACATGATATATGTGTGTAGGTACATAAGTATGTATATATGTATGTACATACATATGCACATATGTAAAACGCTTAAAAAAGTACTAATTTTTGTTCAGGCTATGGGGAAAAACTGATTACTTTTCCCTTCTTGGTGTGATATTTTATCTCTTTTCTACTAACGGCAATTTCATATAAGCGAAAAATATGTCTACTTTGCTCCACATAGTAACTCATCATTTTGATACATATAAAGGGTGGTTAAATTTCAAGGGCTCAATATGAATGTGAACCACACCTAAACTTGAAGTTTTTTTCTGCATTTCATTTGACATTTCTCAATTTCAGACTAACTCAATTTGAACATGGAAAGATACACA
This sequence comes from Anomoia purmunda, assembly GCA_951828415.1. Taxonomy (NCBI): domain Eukaryota; kingdom Metazoa; phylum Arthropoda; class Insecta; order Diptera; family Tephritidae; genus Anomoia; species Anomoia purmunda. Next base: position 73,817,432 of record OX639994.1, on the reverse strand, counting down.
ATCGAGCAACGTGTTAAAGTTATTCAGGCTTATTATGAAAATGGACGTTCGAATTTCGAAGAAAATCATTTTCAGTGATGAATCACATTTTCACCTCGGTGGATTCATCAATAAGCAGAATTTCCGCATTTGGGCGAATGATAATACAAGAATGATTGTCGAAAAACCAATGCACCCACAAAGCGTGACTCTTTGGTGCGGTTTATGGGCTGGCGGCATTATCGGGTCGTATTTTTTCCAAAATGAGGCCGGTCAGGCAGTTACTGTGAATGGTGTTCGCTATCGTGAGATGATAACGAACTTTTTATGGCCCGAATTGGAACATATGGATGTGGACGATGTGTGGCTCGAACAGGATGGTGCCACTTGCCACACAGCCCACGAAACAATGGCTCTTTTGCGCGACAAATTCAATGGTCGTGTTATCTCACGTGGTGGCGATGTCAATTGGCCACCAAGATATTGTGATTTGATACCGTTGGACTACTTTCTTTGGGGTTATTTGAGAGAAAAGGTGTACGTCGATAAGCCAGCAACAATTCAAAAGCTAAAGGATGAGATAATTCGGCACATTAACGGCATAGAACCTCAATTATGCCTCAGCGTCATCGAAAATTTGGACCATCGGATGGAGGTGTGCCGCCGAGGTCGCGGCGGACATTTGGCCAATATTTTGTTCCATACATAATTGAACCCCACCATATTATCATAATAAAAAGAAATTACAATAATTTCCAAAATAATTTGTGTTTTATTCAAAATCAACATCGGCCCTTAAAATTTAACAACCCTTTACATAACTTACTTAGCGCTGATATGTAACAAAGTGATCATTGTTGTCATCATTAATAAATTACAAAAACAAAATTATATTGGAAATGCGCATGTATTAGAGACTACTCTGCAAAAATACGCGAGTACTCCACGCATGCAAATAGTACTCGAAATGGAACCCAAGTATATGAAGTTAAAGTGGTCCAATTAAAATAGCGATAACCTAGGGTAAAGCCATCAACTCCAGTAGTGCGATCCACTAACTTATTTTAACGATATTCGCATTGTTAACTCATCTTAACGAAAATTTTAACGATGTTGCTATTCAGCAGCCATTTTTAACGATTTTCGCTATCGCTGAATCAGCTGATGTCGTTAGCTAGGCGATTATCGAAAACCAAACAACAACAAATTTTATGTTAACTCAATCAAGAAAGGAAAACTTCGTGATTTCAACTTAACTAAAAGATAAATTAAAAATTCTTTCATTCGTTTTCTTGAAATAATGTCGCTTAAATATTTGGCTTATGATTTATCACGAGGTGACGAAGAAGTAAGCGCTCAAACAGTGGATCGCAGTTTGCTTCGGGATGTGGGCAATCCCTTTCATTCGATTGCAACATAATTTCAAAAGCTGTATCCTAAAGCTGTATACCTAAACTCTCAGCTTGGGTTTACTATGACCAAAGTGGAGCGTCGAGCTGCTCAAAAAGTGTTTGCTTCAGTATCTCAGCCTTTGTGGGAGACACTACTAACTTTGGCGCCAAATAATCATGAGGAGGCTTATGTCAACCACCATATCTAGCATTTAATGAATGTGCAAATGGTAAAAGCAAACTTGTATTAAGGATTCAAGTATAATATATAGATAAATGATTATAATAAAAAAAAAAATGTATTTTTTAATCGTAAAATACACGGTTCATAATAGAGCGGATTTTGAAAACAAAAACCATGGCATGTTTGCAAGTCATTCCGGATATTCCTTGGAGCTTGACTTGATTACTATTGATTACTATTCTACCATTTAACTCAGAGGATAGTCTGAAATTCTGCAAATATGGAACATTGCAATATATAAATATATTTTTAGTTTGAATTAAACTGGTATCTTATTTCACTTTAATGACATATAATAAAAACGCGGAAATTTATATTTGGCAGCAGGCATTCGTTAGCTTTTCTATATTCCCCTTTGTGCTTTTCGCTTATTTTGACATTTAGTTTGACAAAGGGGCCACTCTTTAGTACTTTGAATAAATACAGCAAGACAACTGTTAAGTGTCGTTCAGAATAAGCTAGTGAATCAAGCAGTCGTTAGTGCAAACGACAAATAATATCGACAATAATTGCGATTGTCGGATCCTTTTAAGTTATTGAATCGCACTACAGCTCTGCCTTACATCAGAGTAACACAAAATTTCTCTAAGAATTACGCCATGGAGTACCTATGCCAGGTTAGTTGCGAAACTACTTTTTGCCGTTGAAAAAATGTATATTAAAGTTTTGCATTATTCAACGTAGTCACCCGCTACAGCTAAGAGGGGTCGCCGCGCACTGCAGCCTTAAATGGCCGAAATGGTCGAAATGGTCGGACTCTCTTGAATCCCATGAATAGCAAGTGCGTACACTACCCAACTAAATCGACAGTAGTAGTTGGTGGTACAACCCGATTGCCTCCAAACTAAAAAGTTAGCCAACTGTCGGCCGATAGCTTGAACGCCTCCCTAAATATCCTTTGTTGTCAAAAATTTGGCAAATCTGACTGAAATTTAGGGAATCTTTTTAAACCTCGCAATTATTATTATTAGATAACACTATTTGGTTCATTTTGTTTATTTTATGAAAAAGTTTATTTGACTAAATATAAAACATAGTTATACATATTTATTTTTCGGTCCACATATTTAAGCATGATTGGTCCGATACTGCATTATATAGGACCATAATTGTAGGCACTACAATTTGGAAACACTAGCCCATTTGGTCCAACAATTTTTGCAAATTGTAAGCGTCTTGGAATTTTGGCCTAAACTGCTCAGCAATGTCTTGTAGGGACGTTCTACATAGACACCTACATTCATATGCACCATAACTTGCCCAACCCATTGTGAGTGGGTCGCAAGCTGTCGAATTTGCCAGACAGCCCAGCCATCTAGCCGCACATGCACCAGGAACATAATTTTTTTTTCTTATTTATCTTCTCTTATTTCTCTTCACATATGTATTTCCACTATGTGTATGTAAGTGTGACACTTAAGTTAAATGCCATACTGTCAGGCAGGTACAAATATTGGGTGTGTTCTCAACAATTATGCTGTACATCTGGTGCAAGGTATGTTTGATGTGGTTTTTATTGCCATAATACGTTCTGTTGTCATTGCAATTGATTTTTATTGTTTATTGCTCGTAATGTTACAATTTCACTTAAGTACGTGAGGCCGTACACTGCCGTGTACCTGCAAACTTATATTTGTATTCAAATATACCCTCAAGGAAAATAATGCATGTGCTCATTTGGAAGTAATATTGAAACATTCCTTTTCTTTGATTATGGAAACAAAGCAGAAGTTTTGAAACGACCACTCACTTTTTAAGGAAAGCTTAAGAAAATTTATGGAAGAGCTTGCTTTTTACAAATTTGTACTGGTAGTGTCAAATTGAATGCAAAGTTTTAAAATTTTGACTCAAATTTTTCGTCATTACAGAGAAGGCTTCTACGATGGACAAAAATGTAAATGCCTAATGGATTATCGTCTTTGAAACTCTTTATTGTATTTGCAAATTTCTGACTCACTTTTGGCATGGAATACGATTTTTTTATGGACAGCTCTTGGGGTTTACGTGCACCAAAATGTGTCTGCCTTTGAACTGTCCTTACCTTGCGAGATGTACAGCATACTTGAAGGAAGGTTTCCATTTCCTTGAGGGTACATCCATACATATGTACATATGTTCATACAAGTGTTAAAATGTTTCGTAGCCGAGTGTGCAGCGTGTAAGCGTTTCCTTCTGATCCTGGCCGGGGCAACTAACATCAAAAATTATTGCATAGTTTTTTCTAATACCGGTCGCCTCTCGGCAGGCAATGGCAAATCTCTTAACGTAATTTTTCCATGAAAAAACTTCTCACGACATCAAGATGTACACCACAAATTGTAAAAAAAAGTTCGGCCAAACATTAATCAATGATGTATGCGCCAAATTATTGTTATTATTATGGTTGTATATTCCATAAAATCTTAATTCAGTTTTAGTGACAAAGAATGATTATCAAACGTGAATGCGCGTGAAAGATGACAATCAACACCCGCTGGATGACTTAGCTCATAATTCAAGGGTGTGCCTAACTTTACTTTCAGGAGCACAAAAGGCATTTGAGAAAGAATGTTAATGCGCGACTACAAATGTACTGGTCAAATTCTAGTCTACAAAGTGGCCCATAAGAAATTACTCAATCTTCTTCGGCTATTCCTTTTGAGTACAAAAAAATGGTATAGCCTTTTTTTATTTATGTAAAAGGGCCTTTCAAAGATCATATCGGTTAACTGACCACCGCAGTTATCAATTACCATTTCAGCTCGTATTACGTAATTTTCGAAAAGTGATAAGTTCTCGGTTTCTTGGCAAATGTTGCTCGCCTAAACAGGTGACTTCGAAAAACTCTAGAGAAAGTAGTTTGGACAGTTAAATCCGGTGATCTTTCTGGGCAGTGAATATCGCTAACACGCTTTATCAAACAGTCTGAAGGAGTAAGTATATACATATACATATGTACATTTATGTATAGGAACGACTTTCCGTCATCCCTTGTCAAGTTTGGTTTGGTTTCGTCACACAGAACAAAAAATGGTCCTATACTTTTCACCATGTCGAAACGAACAGAAGATGAAAATGAAGGGTTATATATGTAATAATAATAATAATAGTAATAATAATAATAACAATAATAATAATAATAATAATAATAATTTGGCACTTATGTACATCATACCTCGATATTTGGTCAAACTTCTACAATTTGTGATGTACGTCTTGATGTCGTAATATAAATTGAAGGGTCTACAGTTTTACGCCTACTTCGAACCGCAAACGATTTTTGTGAGAAGTTTTTTCTTGACAGAATTACAGTCGGAGGTATGCTATTGCCTGTCGAAGGGCTACTGCTGTTAGAATCAGCTTCTCCATATAACGATTAAACAAAATTTATCTTTATATGGAAGAAAACTTCGCCAAGAAAACTTCTCAAAAATCAACGGTAATTTTTTGGCTACTAGGAACTTGCACTTTAATACTCTAACATTTAAAGGGCTACAAAACTGCACGTTTAAAAAATTTCTATAATTCTTTCCTAAAAAATTCGTAACTTTGACGAAATTTTGTTAATTTACAGTAGAATCCGTTTATAATGACTCCGCATATAACTACCAACTGGTGTGTAGCGCTGTAAGTATAACCCCAAGTTTTATTTTTATAACCTTAAGTTTTGTTTTTATACAAATTTCTATGAAATTTACTATGATAATTTGTGTTAAAACATATAGACGCATACCAGAAGTTATAAGAGAAGTTCGGCCAAATATCAAAATATACATATAGTGTAAGCGCCAAATTATTATTAATATTATTATTATAAAAGTACATCTGTGTAATACGACTCCACTTTAAGCGACGTAATCTATGAATAATACCGCTAGAATGTTAAAAGTATTAAAATTTTACAAAATATTAGAAGCTTCGACAGACATTAATTTAGTATTCACTTGAAATATACTCTTGCCTTTTTGCTCGTCAAAAATACTAAATTAATGTACACTCGATAAATGAAACATTTTGGCATTTAGCTAGCAATTACTGATGAGTAGCAGAATCGCACAAAAAAAAAACAAATTAAGAAGAGGAGGTTTGTTTATACGACATCCGGTCAGTACGACGAGTTTTCATTTGTCCCTTGAAAGTCGTTATAACCGGATTCTACTGTGTTATAAATTCCGAATAAAGTTTAAAACTTGAATTTGTATGGTTTTAGATAGAGAATGAATTGTGCTTTCATTTGAAAGTGCGGGGAATTACAAAGAAAAACAAATTAAACAAAATTTGTCAAATATGGTGATTTTAAAATTTGCAATAGAGTGTGGCGTGGTCTATGGTTTCTTCGCACAATTTCTAATAATTTTTACATTATAAGTGTTGTAAATGAACTGAAATGACTCTATTTCTAAAAGGTTTCTCGTCTTTCAATTGGGCCATTTATTTTGAACCACCCTGTATGCATCTCATTAGTTGCAGGATTACTTCAAATAATCGTTTTCAATTTTCATTACTGCACAATCTTGAATCATTAAAATATATTGCTTAATACCCCTAACATGGTTTACAACATCGTTCAGTGTTGTGTTGTACTTTCAAATTTCGTACTTTCGAAAACAACACAACACGTTATGCGATCAGCTGTTGTTGTGTATGTACTTCATGCTGTACTATAGAACACAAAACTATTTTTGTTGTGTTGTTAAAATGACAAAACAAGACAACATGTGTTGTTTTATCGGTTTTCGTTGGGGCAAAATGGATAAAACTTTGTAAGTATGAATAAAATGTGCAAAAAAAATAATTGATGTACTGGTTAAAAATTGTTATACTCGTGTTAGGAAACAATCAACAAAGCAACAGCTCGATACGCTCATCGGGTTGATGGAAAATAATCCAGATTTGGCTAGGGGAAAACCGCAATTTGGGTCAAATAAGAAACAGCTTGGTGAATCTTGGGAGACTTTTGCTGTTCAACTAAACAGCCTAGGACCACCAAGTCGAACATGAAATGAATGGTCTCGGGTACGTTAATAACACAATAATGAAGTAAATAATTTTCTCATCAATTTCTTTTCAATAGGTATGGACACACTATAAGGCAAACCTAAAGCGCAAGCTTGCCGCCAACAAACAAAATTTTTCGGCGACTGGTGGTGGACCATCCCAAGAGGTAAGCTTGAACCCAAACGAGCAAAGGGTTATGGAGTTAATTTCGTTGAACGGTGCCGTTCGTCCTATTGGAAATTCTTTCGGTGTAGACATTGCTGAGTCTCCATCGATTGATGTTGACGAGGCCGAAAAAGATACGCGGCCAATACGTGTAAACATGACGTCGACACCCTTGGAATGCAGAACCGGCCGCAAGCGTAAATTTGAAGAAAAGCGAGAGGAAAAATTGGAAGAAATTTTGAAAAACCAAACACAGCTGCTATCAGTTTTCAATGATATAAAGGAAACAAACCTGAAACTGCTCAAAATAAAGGAACAAAAATTTGAGCTTTATCAAAAGGATGCGAGTCAAAAAATGCAGCTGAGAGAATTAAAAATGCAGTATGAAAGACAAAAACTTGCGCTTATTAGTATTGACTGAATAGTTACATGAAGCGATATTTTTTTTAAATATAATTAACAAAATGAAATACATATGTGATTTATGTTTATTGAATATGAAGTTTATAAATAAAAAGTTTAACTAAGCTAATGAAACTAGTATATTATTTCGGATATTCTCTGCCTCTCTTCTGTTGCTTTGTTCTGTCAGCACTTCCCCTAACTTAAAGTTCTCTACCGGTTCAGTGTTATGCAAGTCAGCATTGAACTCCACTTTAAAGTGTTGGCTAATATTATGTAAGGCGCAGCAGGCATTTATAATTTTGTGTTGCTTTCTTCGGGGAGTAGTGTAGGGCTCTTGCAGAAAGCAAGCACCTAAATTTACTCTTCAGTACACCAATCGCCCTTTCTACAGCATTTCTTGCTTTCGCATGGACTGTATTGAATTTGGCTTGTGATGAACCAGCAATAGCGCTTCTGTGTGGTGTCATCAAAATGGTTTCCAAAGGGTAGCCAGCGTCGCCTGAAAACATATAAATATTAAATTAAAAAAAAAGTGCTCTAGAAAGGCATTATATATTTTACCTAGAATCCAAGTATTCCTTGTTAAATTTTGCATAAGGTAGGGTTTCAAATCACAAATTCCATATTAGGGAATCGTGATTTGCCCCAGGGTACCTAGCGTCCACACATCTGACATTCAAGTGATGATCACAATACTGAAAAGTTTATGTAATTTTTTTTAAATTATTATATCATATTATATATAGTACACTGCTTACGATCATCACATTGATGCTGTAATAACCCTTTCTGTTAAGGTAAAGATGTTGAAGTTCCTTACGTGGTGATATTATACGCACATGGGTACCATCGATAAAGCCGATAACTCCAGGGAAACCACATTGAGAGAAATTGGCAAATTTAGCATCATTCTGCTCCTCCTCTGTCATTCTGCTTTTTATCCATTTTCGACAAATATGGCTTTCCATAATGGTTAATACTTCCGCCAAAACAACCGACATAGTTTGCTGTGCTAATCCAGCATTGAAGTCGTTTCCTCCGCACTTCTGGTAGCTTCCATCGGCGAAAAATCTCAATGCAGCACACAATTTTATAATTGGAGGAATAGCCGAAGCTCGTCGTGAATGTCTAAATAGACTTTCCGTCTCGTTCAAAAGATAGCTGAAGGCATCTTTATTTAGACGGAAGTAACTAATAAATCTGGAATATACATATGTTAATTTTATCAAATTGTAAATATTTTCGCAAAATACACATTACTTACTTCGCATTAGGAAGCTCCATTGGATTGGATGCATCGCGTAAGCTTTTTCTTATGCGTGCAACATTAATACAAGTCTCCTCCTCTTCCAAAAATAAAGCCGTAATACCGAAATCCATTAAATTTCACAAGAATCAAAATTTTTTTGTTTTAATTTTTGGTTTTCATTTTTTTGTTGAAAAACAACTGTCACAGTCTTTCAAATTTGAATGTTGACAATACTCATTACTAGACAACATGAAACTGCTGTAGACTATAGTACCAAATAAAATTGATGTTGTGTGGTTTTCAATACTACACAACATGCATGTGTTGTAAACCGTGGTAGGGGTATAAACTTTAATATATTATGAAATTGTATTCAGACATCTGTCGCAATATCAACCCTTTCGAAGCATCCATATCAACCTCAAAAGTTATTTACTTTCTAATAATTTGTAATTTCGCACGAGTATTCATAAGTTGGAGCCAGAGCGCTTACAGTTAGTTAAAGTTGCGATGGAATATCAGTAGTGCGATTCACTAACTTATTTTAATGATATTCGCATGATTAACTCATCTTAACGATAATTTTAACGATGTTGCTATTCAGCAGCCATTTTCAACGATTTTCGCATTCGCCCAATCAGCTGTTGTCGTTAGCAAGTCGATTACCGAAAACTAAACAACAATCTGGCATATGATTCATAACGAGGTGACGAAGAAGTAAGCGCTCCAGCAGTGGATCGACGTTTACTCCGGGATGTGAAAAATCCTTTTCATTTGAATGCAACAGAATTTGCAATCAACAATAGTAGGTGATTGCAATATATAAAAATAATTGTAAATGTTTGTAGTTTGAAAGAAACTAGTATCTTATTTCACTTTAATGAAATATAATAAAAACGCTCAAATTTATATTTGGCATCATGCATTCGATTGTTTTTGCTCTATTCCTCTTTGTGCTTTTCACTTATTTTGACATTTAGTTTGACGGAGGTGCCACTCTTTATCACTTTGAATAAATACAACGAGACAGCTGTTAAGTGTCGTTCAGAATAAGTTAGTGAATCGCACAATCGTTAGCGCAAACGACAAATATTGTTGTCGAAAATTGCGATTGTCGGATGATTTAAAGTTGATGAATCGCACTACAGTATCGCTAAATCGCTATGTTTTCACTCTTGCCGGAGTTGAGTTGCCACCTCAAAAAAAAAGTCAGTGAGCCCAAAACTTAACTTCAGACGTGAATTAAGTTTTTCCATTGCATCAATCAAAGCGGGCGTCTCACTCTGGAAGATATTGCACTAATCTGATAATCTAACAGAGAGCTTAGTAGTGGGATATCTAACAAAACATAGAAATCGATTTGATCTTTGTTGATTGTTATTACAATTAGAATCTAATTCGTTCCAATTAGTCGTTGATGTGGCGAAAAGCGATACGCTATAAGCGAAAAGTGTTTTTAAATAAAACAAAAACGGTTTGGGATATGAATTAAATTCTTTATTCCTGTGAAAGTACATTCGATGCCATTATGTATGGAACTTGATTTCTTTTGCATGGACACCACGGGAACGCTTGCAGAAGTCTAGACGCTGAACCCAATTTTTGACGATTTTCAAGCATAAATCGGCCGATACTGCTGCAATTTCACATTCGATATTCGTACGAAGTTCATCAGTCGTCGCTGGCTTGTTGACATAGACCATAGACTTGGCGTAGCCCCACAGGAAATAGTCTCACGGCGTCAAATCGCACGACCGGGGCGGCCAATTGACTGGGCCATTTCTTGAGATAACACGTTCACCAAACTTGGTTTTCAATAAATCGATTGTGACATTCGCTGTGTGGCTTGTGGCGCCGCCCTGTTGGAACCACACATTGTCCAAGTCCATATCATCCAATTCGGGCTAAAAATATTCGGTTATCATTGAGCGGTAGCGATTCCCATTCACAGTAACGTGCCGGTCTTGATCATCACGGAAGAAGTACGGCCCAATGACGCCGCCGGCCCATAAACCGCACCAAGCCGTAATTTTTTCGGGATGCAATTTTGACTCATGGAGTACGTGTGCATTGCTGTCTGCCCGATAACTCATATTTTGCTTATTTACGAAGCCATTCAGCCAGAAATGACGACGACCATAAATTGGACGTAGCGCTCTTATAGTTGAAGAGAAATGTCAAAAGAGCAGACAAAAATTTGGCGTCGTTTGCTGTCACTATCGGTCTACTTTTGTAACGTCCCTATGAAAAACCCTATATATTACAGCTATTTTTTTCACTGTTTTGAAAAATAACTTAGGCCGGGACTTAATAACTTTAGTAGGACACGCAATGTTCGAACTAAGTTTTGCAAATCCCTCGAGTGATTTATTACTGAATAAATATAACAACAGAAAATATTAACAAAACCTGGCTCTGGTTCTAACCCAGTGTAATTTGTAAACAAAATAGCTTTTGTTTTCAGTGATATAATAAATATGTTCATATAAATTATTGGAAAAATTAAAAAATCCTTAAATTGATGACAAGTTTAATTGCACAAATTTTTGGGCAAATTTGTTTGGGATTTAACTTTAAAAATATTTGTTGGTAGGATTGTTATGTAAAGAATTTAGTTAACGATGTTAACTAGTGGCAAGCTGTAATCACGTAAGCCATTCTGTTGACCTTGTTGGCTCATTACTAGGCATTTTAATTTAAAATCTCATTTAATGTTGTATGAAAATATTAATTTAATGAGTGTATTTTGAATTTGTTGCCAAAACTATCCACGTAAATTCCCATAGTTAGGTCCTTACACGCATACATATGTATATACTTAAATGCACATGGATTTATAAGTATATTTACATGTATATGAGTGAGTGCAAACGCAAATATTCCATAATGGCTTAAAGCATTAGCTACTGCAAATATATTTATCAGTTTTTTTATATACTCACATAACCATATTGCGGTAATAATGTAAATATTTTAATTAGTCAAATTTATCTTTTGTTTATTTTCATAAAATCACCATTTCTGATGTTTGTTTTGTGTTTTTTTTTTTTTTTTTTGAAAGTACGCTAGTTTGGGTGAACATTTTCACTGGACTGAATAAAGCGTATCCATTACAAACAAAATAAACATCGATCGCATTATAAAGCTTAAAACAACCGTTAATAATTAATTTCTTGAAAATGTGTTTATTTCAGAAAGTCAAAAAAGAATTATTACCAAATTCATATAGAAATGAACTGATGTATGAAACAGTTTTCAAAATGGCAAATAAAATTTAGCGTATATGCAAAAATTACCAGTATGTGATAATAAAAGAAATCGCATTGCGTAAAAATATTCATATTTTAAAAACTATAGAAGTTTTATTTTTAATAAAATTGGAACTTTAATTGTAAAATGCGTGTGTAGTAGGTATAAAGGCCATAACGTTCATACTGTACGTGTATTTGCCTTTCATTTCGATCAGACGTATACTTTAAAATTTGTTTCCTCTTTTTTGAAAACAATTTACGCCGGGGCATACAAGTTTAGTAGGTAATAAATAAAACCGAGCCAACTTTTGCAAATCCATCGAACGCTCTTGATGTCATAACACATCAACAAGTTCAGAAAATACTAAGTAGGTCCGGCTGGTTTTAGTTGTCATCAAATTGTTGCACAATCTAATGAAGGCTACTGAAAAATAGATTAGCTTTTCTCAACATTTTTTAAACCAATTTTCAGCTTTCTATAACTTAACTAGGGGTCCCGGCGTGCTACGCTTCGCATACTGTAATTTTTTTTAGATGAAATTATGAAATGAAAAATACATTTTTTTTAATTTTTCCTCATTTGGCCAATGTATTTTATTTGAGAGAAGGAAAAAATCTTTTAATTGTCCATTTAACACATTTGGATGAACATCATTTTTGGTTTTTCCATCTGAAATGAAAGAACTTGGAATGCCAACTTTTGGACAGGCCATGAATACCGGCCCATAGGAAAAACACGGCTCCGCTAAATGCAATCCGCAAACTTGAAGTTTTTTATCCTTGTCCTTCGGATGTTGCAAACGCTTGAAATCAAAAATTTCTAATACGCGGTATGAGCACAATTTCACCTTTTGCTTTGCCAGTCAAGATTGTAGCTTCATTTAAATTTAACATCAATTTTTTACTCTCAGTCTTGTGCCATTACACAATTTAGGCGCCTTTAAATTTCGGAATAATACAATTGCTGAGCAAAACTTCAAATTTAAACAAGCGGTGGAATACCAAGTGGTTCCAATGATTTCAAAAATTCAATTGGATAATTCACCGCGTCATCTTGAGTCATTGCGCTATCAACAGATTTGTATGATGTAACTGCACTTGGTAATTTTTCTTGAATTTGATAGTTGACTTCGTTGACATGAACGGTTTTCAGTGAAAACGTTTTTTCGTGATTGCTGAGATTTTGAACAATACCTACATACCAAATTCCTAGCAACTCGAACCATAAATATGATTTTTTCGAATAGATCGGTCCCTGGTACACTTCCCGGAAAGAAGTATTCTATATGTTAACCTAAGAAAAAAGCTACCCACGTATCGAATTTCAAGCAAATCGCACCATAACTAAGATTTGCACGAAGGAGATCATTGATCGATCTTCAAAATGCCATACCTCTGGAACCACTCGTCTAACTCTTTCAATTTCATGCAAACTTCACTAAAACTATCTACAAGTATGCCCTAAAATACTGTAAGTTTTTTTTATAGGAATCGGTTTGGTGGTTCTCGAGTTATAAAGCGACAATCAAAATGTAACTTCTTTTTTTATTTAAAGGTTTGGCTCAGTAACAATTTTCGTGCAAATTGGAGTACAGGTAAAATTTTTAGAAAAAAAAAATTGTATAAATAAAATATTAAAATTGCATATTGGATGATGTTCATGAAAGTTTTTCCTTAGGTAATATAAAATGTTACCAAACGGTACAGTGACTTACGAAAACTTTTAAGACCGTGGCTAATTCTTGTAGGAACAAGAACGGTTGTTTAAGGAACATTTCTTCACTTTTCTAAATGGTGAATGCGCCGCTGGTGTAGATGAAAATCTTGAACTCCAAACCGTTGATAACGGCCTTAATATCCCGCCACCCGACTTCGATGAAGTTCAAATAGCAATAACGCGGCTAAGGAACAACAAAGCCGCTGGCAATGATGGCTTATCTGAGCTATTCAAAAATGGTGGCAAGTTGCTGTACAGCAGCTCATTTACAGACTATGGTCGGACGAATGCATCCGCGTCGTGTGGAATTTAGGTGAGGTCTGTCCAATCCAAAAAAAAAGGGTGATCCTGCCATATGCGCCAACTACCGCAGGATCAGCCTCCTTAAGATTTCATACATCGTTTCAGACAGGGACGTGTGACTTCTTTAACATTATGTTGAAAAATATAAAACGAGCCGTATACTGATTACATCTACATCGTCGGACATCATCGGCCTCAAATACCGCTCGGTTGGTTCTGGCTTTTCCAATCTAGAAAAAGAAGAAAACTGTCTCGAGTTGAACGAGGGCAGAACAAAGTATCTCGGAACATTCCAGTACTAGAGAATTAGGATAAGATCCCTTGGAGGATTCGAGAGAAAGATTCTCCTAAACATGTTTTAATCACGCCTTAGTGATGCTGAATACCGCAGACGATGGAGCTATGGCATAGATCAGCGAATTAAGATATCTTCTCTCTTCTGCATTAGAAAGATTAGGTGGAGAATAATTTGGCTTCACTTGCTGTCTGTAGCTGACGCCAGTTCAAAAAGTAAAGGAATAGCCTAGGCAGTTGGGCTATTAACCCTTCGTTGGTGTGGTGACTAAAAGTTCCTTGAGTGGTGTGGTGGGGTATGACATACCCCATGCCTATCAATTTCAAATAAATACCAAATTCCAATAATAGCAATATTTTGTGGTGATTTATTATTCTTTAACTAATTTTTAAAAAGTGTTAATTTGAAAACATAACAATTTTTCCTTCGTATTCAATATTATAGCCATAAAAAAAAGACAATATAAATTATTCCAAAAAGTGAGGTTCCAGTTTTCTGAAACATAATTTTTTTTGTATTTAAACAATTTCAAAACTGTTTTTACATTTCAAAAGTAAAAATAACATTTATTTAAAGGAAAGAAAATTCACTGTAATGCATTAATTACATAAAAAGTTATGGCGATCGAATATGATACCCCAGCCCACTTTGAAAGGCTGTCCCATGGAACAGAAATATCTGGGGTATGTAAAACGTGGCAGATCTCCTGTATTTGAATGTTAATGAAAGCTATTGGGAGCGATAACGTATTCCTTAAACAAAAACATATATATATTTAAGGAAATACATGTGCTGGGGTATGACATACCCCACCACACCTCCGAAGGGTTAAGAAGAAAAAGAACATGAAAATAATGGGAAAGTAAAAACTCTATTGTCACTAGTAAGCTAACTTTTAATAGTTGAATCATTCATGTGCATTTAAGTATTCATGAAATCTTAGAGCCACTGTATAAGACTTTTTAATAAAAATTGTGTGTGATGATTTTTTCTTGAAATCTGGAAACTAAGGATAATGTCACACGGTCAAAATTCATGGAGTGATCCAAATATATCCTGACATTAGAAAGTATACCCAAACTGTGGGACGATTCATAAAAAAATGACACAAACAAAATAAAAAGGGCTGGATAGCAGAAACTGCATATATAACAAAAAAATCAAAATTTTACAGTAAATGGTATTCGCAAACAAAAATATGATTCTCTTTCCATTTTGCATCTTTTAAATGAAAATGCTAGCAACATAGCTAAAGACGCTTGTTTTTTATCTTGCGTAGACAAACGTACAAACTTGCTCTTCAGTTTTAACTAGTCACTACAAAATTAAATTAGAGAAAACGGCTTATAGTAAATACTTATGCAACAATAGAATTAATTTACGATTCGTTGTTTTTGACTTTGTATTCTGTATTTGTGGGTTCTATGGTGGTTACTATGGAGTTTTAATAATAAATTGTATGCACTTACCATAAACATATGCAACGAACCCTGAACACTCTCAATAAAAATTATGATTTCGCTTTCTTTAGGGCGTTTGTATTAACAAAACCACTAGCAATATTGCAATGCTCTAGATTCCGAAAGTTTGTCTGAAGAAGCATTTTACAAATGCGACAGTGATACTTCCGATACCGATTTTTCTATAAAAAAAAAATAAAAAAAAGAGCGTTTTAAAAATTTCTAGGATTAAATACAGTGTGTTTTTTTTTAGACATGGGGCTTTCAAGAAGAAATAAAATGCATATAATATAATGTTATGACCAAGAATTTAGCTTTATTATAAATATAAGGGTTCGCTATTATGTTTTAAGAATGATTTCGAACAAGTGACCGCCGCGGCTGATTCGAATAAATTCTAGCCGAGAGGCCCAATTTTCGACCACTACAGGCTGTACGTCTGCAATCAAACCCCTAATATTCTCTTCCAAGGCGTCAATCGTATCGAGCTCATCTGTGTTGACAAGGGACTTCACATAACCCAACAAAAAATAGTCCTGCGGTATTAAGCAGCACGATCTCGAAAGCCACGTCACAGGCGCACAACGCGGGGTGATGCGCTCACCAAAAGTTTGCTTCAATAAATTTGTTGTTTCGTTGGCTGTATGACATGTAGCGCCGTCGTCCACATCAATATCCTCCAATTCAAGCACAACAAGGTCATTAATCATGGCTCTGTAGCGTTCCCCATTGACTGTAACATTATGGCGGCTTGATTTTTGAAGAAATATGGACCACTGCTGCATGATTCCCACTGCCCATAGAGCACACCAAACAGTGACTTTTTGAGGATATAACGGCGTCTCAACAATAGCTTGTGGATTATCAACACTCCATACGCGACAATTTTGTTTATTAACGTAAACATTCAACAAAAATTGAGTTTCATTGCTGAACAAAAATGTCGACACAGCGCGCAATGCGAATCATTATTTTGGTAATAATCCTGTTCCTTATGAAATAGCAAACGAAACTGAGCATAAATCAATTAACAGCTGTCAAAAAGACAAACTTCGAAACAAGTATTGCCTCATTGAAAACCACACGTCAAAAAAAAACACCCTTTAGCTACAACCTCTCTCGCCCGTTGAATAATTGCAGAAGGCCTATTTTACAGAGATAACTTATACCATGTCGTCACGGCAATGAAAACAAGTTGTTTTCATTAGATGCTTACAATATCAAACACAACGGTCCAGACAGCAATCCCTTCTACTAAGTGGTTTTCGATGACATTTCTCTATTTATTTACCTCTTTTACTCTAAAAAAAATTCGGTAATCAAAATGCCTCCAGAGCTTCGAAAAATAGGCTTCCCTCTGTTCACGCCAAGCAGTGCAGCTTTTTGTAAATTTCAGTTTCTCCCACCCCGGTTTTTCTATTTATTTTAATATTCCTTTTTCTAAGCTAATGACGGGAAATCATCGATTTTTTTGCCAAAAAGTTACCGAGCAGAGAGTTGCTTATGAAAACACATCGACAATTTAGATGATTTCGAGATTATCGCGATTGGTTTTTAATAAAGTTAGACAGCTTTTGGAGGACGGAAACTTGTTTTTATAGTATATCAAGTATGAGTCATAAACGAGTGGGTTTCGCTGTCGTGTGGATCTGGTATTAGAATAAAATATAAAGATTATAAATATGGAATTACTAAATTTATATGCAGATAGGTCAATGAACCTTAAATTCCAAGTTGGAAATATGTGAAAAAAATTTAAGTATGTAAGTATTTATTGCCGCCCATACTCTCCTACCACAACAAAAGTATACAATTTTCTTATGAATACATATAATTGTATATATATTTACATACATACATATGTTCCTATTTTCCTAGTTCTGCAGACTCTCAGCTGCGGCTGTCACTATCCCTGTCACTTCCCTGTCATTTCCACCAACAGCAGCAACCATCATCACCAGCCAGACTGGTGTAACGAATCATTGCATATGTTTTACTTTTCCCACAATCTTTCTATGCATGCGTGCCTTAAGTCCTTTTCACCAACTAAATTTTTTCTGAAATCCTTAACAAATCGCTACTTGGCTACGCTTCATTGAATTTGACTACAAAACCAAATTAACCAAACCATTGTCAGGAATTATGAAACCATAAAATGCATTTGCCCCGTTTAATTCAGGCTTAAGTGGAAGTATTTTGAAGAAAGGAAGTTGCAATGGATTTTATTTTTTGTATGGATCGCTAATGTGTAGAGAAATTGGAAATTAAACAGATTTTTGAAAATTTTCATAGAGAAGTGTTCTACTGTTTTTTGCTGAAGGTCTCGTTTAAATGATTTCTGCATATACATTTCAGCTACTTTCTCGACTTTGATAAACCGAATAAATCTTCAAAAATATTTAAATATATGAATAAGATGTAGAGTGTATCAAGTGTTAGCAAGGCATATCAGCAAATGGTGAGGTTGATTTTAAAACTTTGTTTAGGACACGGTTGCAAAGTAATTGGTTGTGTTGAGAGTGTAAAATACGTGGGAACTGTTTAATTTCAAATGTAGCAAATCTGCTTAACTTATTATTTTTGTTGTTATTATTTTAGTTGTAAAAAAAACAGAGCATTAGTTATATGATATAAGTTCGCCATACAGCCAACGAAACATAATCTTTAAAAAAAAAAACTAATAAATACCTTCAATCCTTTCAAACTTGCGCTTTATTACACTAAAATTAATTATATTGAAAAATTTTGATTTATAGCTTGAAACAGTTTCAGAACTGACTAGAGATGTGCATGTAAAGTATATTTCGTAATTATAGTCCCAACACATATTGATTACCATTTGACTATTTGTCTTTATTTAATTTGAATTCTTTCCTTATAAAAAATATAATTAATTTGCACCGAAAATGGTTTACGAAATGCACTAATATGATATATTTAGTATAGTTAAAGAAGTCTTCGTGTGTTTTCTAATAAAATTCATGAACATTGTAACAATATTTTCCTTATAAGTAACTGCCTACAACGCACTGTAAATTTTGTTTTTAGAAATATCTCGACTCCAGCGCCACCTATCGATATTTTGCCCTATGCTGTCTATTGTGCATTGCGAACACATTATATGAATTTTATGAATTTAGAATGCGATATTTCAGCAACTTTTAAGCATAAAACCTCTCATATAACGGTAATTTATACAAGTCAAACCCGCTAGACATACAACAACAAACGTAATGTGAAGGATGGGGATTAATAGGGAAATATAGGAAATCAGACAATTTTCAAAAATTGCGAAAAAAAAACCACGCCCACCCCCCCATATAACGGTTATTTACAAAAATCAAAAATAATGAGATGTTTCAGTATCTAACCATAAAAGTTTGACATTTGCCAATGGGATGGATAGACAAAGGTTTTAAAAAAAATAGGTATATCTCCGAAATTATTCCAAATTATAAGCATAATCGGATAACAACCACACCCACCTCTCATATAATAATATATAAATCAAACAAATGTGACATTTTAGTAACTATAAATTCAAATCAAATTTAGTAGAACTCAGTCAGCACAACCTCATATAACAAAAAATCAAATATTTGGTATAAGTTATAGTTACGGCCGCCGTAGCTGAAGGTGTAGCGTGTCCTACCCGGTGGGTCCCGGGTTCAAATCATCATCATCATTCTAACAGCGGCCGCGCCTCGGTAGACAATGGTAAGCCTCCGAGAAAATTTCTGGCTTGAAAAGAATTCTCTCAAAAATCATTTGCCGTTCGGAGTCGGCGTAAAACTGTAGGTCACTCAATTTGTGTTACAACATCAACACGCACACCACAAATTGTAGGAGAAGTTCGGCCAAAATCGCTTAAGCGGTTATTTAAGTAAGTAAGTAATCAAGTAAGTAAGTAAGTACTTATAGTTACATAAGTACAAGTACTCTTTGACTGGCTTCGAAAACATACGAAAGGTGCGACAAAGTTTTGATACATTTTAACTGCATTACTCGAATCGAATCAGTATGCATGGCCATATGATATTTAAATTAGCTGGTTTGTATTTTTATGACGTTTGTGAACACTTACCTTTGTAGAGTAGTGTTTTCGCTACGATCAGACTTTCTATTGAATGATTTTTTTTATTAAATTGGCACAAAATAATAATGAAGAAGAATTTGTATGCTAAATAACTAAATCCATACAAATCGTTTTTGTAGGTGATACGCTCGTTTCTTAGTCGATGCATATCGATAATGAGTCTAATTCAATTTTATATATAAAAACAAGTAAAAACAGCGCTGTCTTCGGCTATGCCGAAGGCTTCATACCTTTCATGAATGGAAGAATAGTAAAAAACGTGTTATTGTATTACAATTTCGTATTACCTATAGTTAAAAGCGAAAATTTCCTTCAAATCAATAAAAATAATTCTAGTAAAGGCATTGTTATAAATTATTTATTGCTTTTCCTTATGTAATTAAAAAGAACTATGTTTTAAGAAGGGAATGGTTTTTGAATATTTTTAATATCGTATCGACGCTTGATATTCAACATTTAAAAAATACAAATAATTAAGTATTAATATGTAAGACCTACATATGTCGGTCTTTGAAAACAGTTATCAGATCCGTAAATAGTTCCCAAACGTTTAACGCTATGATTCATGTGATATTGCGCTGAGCTTATTACTTTTCGCAATAAATATTTGTCCTGAATTTATCTTGCCGATTTACACTGTGAACTCCGATCTTGATGAATACTAATATATAGCTAATAATGGTTGATGTTTGTGCAAAATTTCAAGCCTTTAGCTGTTTAATGGAGGAGTTATGGTGCAAAATGCAATATCTGAACAATCGGTTGTATGGGAGCTATATGTTATATTTCTCCGATCTTCATGATTTTCAATACTGAGATGTAGCTAATAATGGCTGATATTTCTGCAAAATTTCAAGCCTTTAGCTGTTTAATGGAGGAGTTATGGTGCAAAATGCAATATCTGAACAATCGGTTGTATGGGAGCTATATGTTATATTTCTCCGATCTTCATGATTTTCAATACTGAGATGTAGCTAATAATGGCTGATATTTCTGCAAAATTTCAAGCCTTTAGCTGTTTAATGGAGGAGTTATGGTGCAAAATGCAATATCTGAACAATCGGTTGTATGGGAGCTATATGTTATATTTCTCCGATCTTCATGATTTTCAATACTGAGATGTAGCTAATAATGGCTGATATTTCTGCAAAATTTCAAGCCTTTAGCTGTTTAATGGAGGAGTTATGGTGCAAAATGCAATATCTGAACAATCGGTTGTATGGGAGCTATATGTTATATTTCTCCGATCTTCATGATTTTCAATACTGAGATGTAGCTAATAATGGCTGATATTTCTGCAAAATTTCAAGCCTTTAGCTGTGTAAATGGAGGAGTTATGGTGCAAAATGCAATATCTGAACAATCGGTTGTATGGGAGCTATATGTTATATTTCTCCGATCTGCATGATTTTCAACACTGATACGTAGCTAATAATGGCTGATATTTCTGCAAAATTTCAAGCCTTTAGCTGCTTAAATGGAGGAGTTATGGCGCAAAATTCAATATCTGAATAATCGGTTGTATTATATGTTATAGTCACCCGATCTGGCCGATTCCGACAAATGTTTAATCATTTGTACAACGACACCTGCTCACCAAATTTCATCAAAATAGCTCTAAAATTGAGGGACTAGTTTGCGTTCAAACAGACGGACAGACGGACAGACGGACAGACAGACGGACATGGCTAAATCGACTCAGCTCATCGTCCTGATCATTTAGGTATACTTTTTGATGGGTCTATCTCTTCTCCTTCTGGCACTTACAAACATCGGACCAAACTTAATATACCATTTCATTCTCATGAAAGGTATAAAAAGGGTTAAGAGAGAGTGATGCTTTGCATTAATCATTTTTGAATGCGGTCTATATTTCACGTCACGTGTCTGTTCACAGAACAGATTTTTGCTCTTTTCTAGCAGAGATGCGGTGGCAATATATTTTTATATGCACCCATTTAGTTCTAGTTAGTTAGAATTAAGTCGAGTTAAAACCTGTTTAGAATTATAATTTGCTTATGTACTTATATTAAAGTTTATTAAAAGGGAACAGATCTGATAAAACATACCTTCACTCAACAAACTTCAGCAACAATGCAATTTTTAAACTTTTTCAATTAATTTATACAATTAAAAGCAACACAGAAGCTTTTCCAATTCTTATTGATTGCTATCGAAATCCAATAAAATTCACGTAAGTTCTCTACATAAATAATTGAAAATGAGACGAGTTTAGTCAATAATTGTATGTTAACTTCATATTAGCAACCAAAATTCAACTCTATATTTGCAAATATGAGAACAAAAAGTGGGATTGATATTCGTCAGTGCACAATGCGAAAATCAGATTTTCTTCAAACCAAATATGACAAGGGGTGACGGAAATTTCAAAATCATCTATTCAAAAATAACAAATTAAAAAAAATTTCCTGAGTTGCATATTTCAAAAGCAGTTCGGGTGCAACCGAACTTTAAATAGCCGACGCAAAATTTTATTCGAACTAAACCGTACTTATTGCTTGCAATAATACCAGTTAATTTCATATGTAAAAAAGTAAATGTGTATCCTTTATAGTCGCCTAGAGTGCTCAACCGATCTTTATGAAAAGTTTACAGTAGGTTCATGTGATCCCAGTGAGCAACACAAGATATAAGTATTTAGTTGGAAGAACAAATTTTAATTCGACTTACATCCGAATCTATTCGGCGCACATGAATCATATCTGACCATTACATATGCGTTATATTTAGATCAACCTGCCATTTTGGAAAAATGGTCGCTTCGCTTTACAAAAAAACCCGAATTCCTTATAACTCCGTAACTATTTAATATACATTTGGTGTAAAAGTCTAATATACATATTAGGCTATACATTATTGGAAAATTAAGTGATACATATTTGATATCTACATATTTCTTATAGAGTATTATGAGCAATTAAAAAAATGTTTTTATTGGCGCTGGAAAGCAAAAACCGAACAACTTTTCTTGGTCTGAAGATAGTAAAAGCAAAATATTTATCTTCCTAATTAATTTCTTAGTACCGCATTTAAAAGAACTCGCTATATGATTAAGTAAAATATCGTTATATGAGTAAAAAATGTGCTTTCTGCCTTGGAATTTGGCAGAATTTGACAAAGAAGTTTCAGAGATAAACATATTTGCTAAAACCCGATCTTGTATATCAAACTTGAGCAAATTAAGAATTTTATTGAGCAGTTTCGAAGATATATGTATATATGTACCATATATGTACCAAAATTTTCCCATCCCGCGCTCTAAATTTGAGTAAATTGTCTTCAATAGTTACGTTTTATGTTGAAATATATGTACATTGGGACGGACTGGCATACAGACATAGCCTAATCAATTTCGCTATGCAGAAAACAATATATCTGCGAGCTCCCTTCTTCAGGCAAATCCTGTTCATCAAATCTGAGCAAATTATATTTAATATTTACTAAAATATCGCATTTTTTTTGATTTTCACACAACACCGTTATGTAGGCGTGGTTATTATTCGATACCATCCATTTGCAATACCAACCTACCTTTGGTCGAGGGCAACGTGTATACCAAATTTCGTCTTAATATTTACTGGAGTTATCCGATAAACGGAGGGACGGATGGACAGACAGACTTAACTTAATCAATTATTATTACAAACAACCCCTCGGGTATAAAAACTTACTTAAGAATCGTTTGTAATATTGGAAAGAAACCCTTGTATATAAACTTTGTTGATTGCTTTACGTAAGTATAGTACATTTTGGAGAAGGTTTTATTTGTGAAAAATATAAAATTGATGTTTTCTGTACCATTAACTTGACAACACGCACCGACACGAAATGCCGAAATTAAAACAGTATAAAAGAAAAACTCATCCCTCAAATAATATGCAACAAGGTACGGTTCGGTCTTCTTTAATTTTGTTTTCCAAGAATTTGATCTAGTTCAATCTTACCTCTTTTGATGTGGTGAAATGCGCTTATTGACAGCAAAGAACGTAGATTACAGAGGAGGTGCATCCTATCCCACCGATTCTCTAACTGAAAATCTCGTCCAATTTTACCATACGTTTTTGGTATCTTTGCCTCGTCTTCTTATTCCCGCTTAGCGCAGCCAAAGAACGTAGATTGCGAAGAAGTTGCATCGCGTTTCGTTTCCTGTGGCCAGAACTCTCGTCCGATTACACCACAACAGAAAAAATTGAATCTAGTCAGATTCTAATATCTATCAGCAAAACTCAAATTAGTTCTGGTAGTGTGAAATCGGACGAGACTTTCGGTTAGATGAACGGTGGGAGTGAGGCAACTTCTTTGAAATCTACGTTCTTTCGCGCATCTTTTAATATTTAGTGCACAGCGAAAAAACAATGTAACTTGAAAGAATCTTAACGATTGTCGGCCATTGTCGCTCGGAGGAAACTCCTGGCCAATTTTCATTTACTGAAAGTTTGTATACGTCACGCCGAAGAAACTGTGTAATTTTTTCAAAATATCGACAAAATTTTCGCCGACACGAGTCGATAAGGGTTTGTATTTCTTCCAAAATGTCATCGGGTTCTTGTTCTGAACTTTCAGATTGCAATTCAACAATAGAATTGATCGATTTAAGAGTATAATAATATTACTGTTGGCTGGACTTAAAAAAAATTTCTGAATGCGTTAAAATTTTGAAAGGTATTCTAAGCTTTTCCGAAAGCTAGACGTGAATACGTCACATACTGCTTTGAACTCAGTGCAGCAAAACGTAAATTATCTGGGCTACTTGAAAAAAGTACTCCTGTCTGGTTCTTGTAAATACTGTTGATTATAGAATTTAGTTTTTTTCGAACGGTCATTTTATCCGAATAAATTTCAGAATATATATTAAAGAATGATAGGATACAAGATTGCGCAGATTGATCTAAAATTCGAAGAGTAACTTGCTTGTGAAGTCACATCAGATTTACCGGTGGAGAGAAATGAGAAGAAGCACGTTCGTATGCATGCTAGAAAAAATACGCAACAAAATTGTTAAACGCGTTGGAAAGAATACTCATGATTGCGTGTATACATACATACACGGTTTTCGTAAACAAAATCTGTTGTGACGTAGAAATTCTGTCAAAATTTCCAAGAGAGGGTTAGCGGTACCACAATCTGCGCCACCTTCAGTATTCTTTTCTCCATGATATATGTATATTATCTGGTGGTGCCCCATTTCGAGCTATCTCGTAGGCCGAGTAATTCCTACTCCAATTTGTCTATCATAAGCGCCAGAGGTATAGTCCTATAGTACTCGGTAGACAGGTGTTTGTGTTCGGAAATGAGCGAAGTTTTTTTTCCGACCATCCTACTTTACAGAACAATTTCTCAAGGATGCCTATTTCGACACGAAGATGCCAACTCAAATGAGAATGCCGACTTGGTATCCAAGGAAGGTGGCACAACCCCTTATCCCACTCTCCTAATCACATTTAATCGAGTACATTTGAGTACTCCGAATCGATACTCTTAATCAGCGGTTGCTCTCTATTTATTTGAGAACCAAGATTTTAGTACTTACTTACACAACTAAACAAAAAAAATGGTTTCTTTATACTCACATTGATTTTCCTAATAAAAAATATTTCAAAATCGTATATAAAAGCAGATACATTAAAGTAAAGCGATATATGTATATATGGTATACTTATAATAAGCCCAACGGTTACCCTCTTTCCCGCCCAACCGACACGAGGGGCACAGTCCGCATGACGTACGTATCTTTTTTTTTTTTTTTTTTTATAATTTTTCTTTTGTGCCGAGTTGTTAAAAGGAAAAAGTTTGTTAAGCGTCGAGATCCAAAACTGCTCAGCTACAGAAAAAAACTTCATCAGCTGAATCAAATATATATTATACCGCGGTTAATCATTTATTGAGAAAGGACAGTACAGCTCTTTTTATGGAGAAAAGTGAGTCCGAAATATCAAAAGTGCTGGAAAGACAGTTGAAAACTTGACATAAACATCGGAAAGGTTCATTTAATTCGTAATTGGTTTTACACTGTTTTAAATAAAGAGGTTTAAAGTGTCTTGAAATCCGAGGAGGAACATTAAGTTTAACTTCGGCAATAAGAAATGTGCTTGCGATAGACCCTGTGAGTAGTTTAGTAATGAATATTATGCCTAGCATTTCTCTACCGCTGGAAAGAGTAGGAAGATTTATTAGCTTCAAACGATCAGTATAATGAGGAAGATTAAGCGGAGAATCCCATCTAAAGTCTCTTAGGGCAAAAAGTTAGAACTGTTTTGAACTGATTCCAACCGATCAATGTGAACTTGATAACGTGGGTTCCAAACTATCGAACCGTATTCTAGCATAAGTCTTACTAAAGTTGTAAAAAGAGCCTTTGTTACATATGGGTGCTTGAATTCTTTTGACCATCGTTTTATAAAGGCAAACATCCCTCTAGCCTTATTAGCTATATCATTAACATGACTATTGAAATTAAGTTTGGAATCCATTGTAACTCCCAAGTCAACAAAGTCAAACACTTGATCCAGAGTATAGTTATTTATTATGTAAGAAGCTGGCTGAATAGTTCGTCGTGAAAAACTCATAAATTTACATTTTTTAAGGTTAAGTGGCATATAATTTATGTTGCACCAATCAACTAAGCTGTTAATATCTATTTGTAATAAATTTCTTTCTTCAATCGAAGCGTATGATTTAAAAAGTTTTACATCATCAGCATACATTAGTATATTCGAATATCTTATTGCAGTAGTAATATCATTTATGAATAACAAAAACAGAATCGGGCCTAGATGGCTGCCTTGGGGAACTCCCGAAGTAACATTAATGACATTGGAAAAAGCATTTTTGAATATAACGATTTGAGATCTATCATGTAGATAAGAAGAAATCCAGCGGAGGTGAGAGGGTGGAAAGCCCAGCAGATCAAGTTTGTGGATGAGTAAGCGGTGACAAACTTTGTCAAAAGCTTTACTGAAGTCGGTGTATATAACATCTGTTTTCTCTAAAACCTTATGACTACATAATTATATTATTAACAACAGCAGCCAGCCATGCAGAAGTTTTTAGGAAAAATACTTGTACTATAAACACACAGGAAGCAACAAGTTTGAGTGATTTGCTTAGATACAATTTTTAAAAATACGAATAACATCGCTGTTTACCTACCCACAAATCACTCAAACTCCGTTCGCCCGTTCACTCAAACACCGTTCTTAAAATTAGTTCTAAAAGATTGGATTTAGGTTTGCATATGTGAGAGCGTGGCAATGAATTCATACAGCACAACACAATTGGCGCATGCCCAGCATTTTTGAGGCGTTTATCGTAGTATCATATATGATAAATCCTTCCCAAGGCATTTTTTTTTGTAACAGACTCTCGTTTAGCCAATTCAAAGTTCAGACACGAATTATGTAGCATAAATTCACAAATTATCGGTTTATTGAGCGTTTTAATTTCGCTAATCGGCTTCCAGCAAAAACACACACACAAACATACAAATATACATACAATACGAAGTGCCAACAACTGGAGCGACCGATAACCGGCAACTACTACTTTGCCAGCTCTCCTCTTTTACACGCCGCCCGAAATCTGGCGATCGCGTCGAAGAAAAATGACGACTGTGGCATTTAGCACGTCGCGATCACAACTAATTTCGCAGTTATTTTGGCGAGTTGTTAAGTGATTCCTTTGGCCGAGGAGCTCATTCCACAGTGTTAACTGGCGAACTATTTTTGTTGTGCTATTCCGCAGTGTTTTTCTTTTTAGTTTGCTTTAATTTTGAAATCGGCTTTAATATTTAGAATTCTGGCGCTTAACTGGTGTGCGGTTCTTTATAAGATCTTCTTGTTGTTGTTACTATTTTTTATGACCAACGCGATGGCATGTCGGAGTTGGAGCTTGACCGTTTTAGCTCCCTTGTATTGGCGCAAGTGACGGCCGGTCTCACTGGCGACTGTGTGCCCATCCTTTTACTTAGTATTCACCTATTTTGCCGCAAACTCTTCGGATTTACCCAATTATCATCTTATATTCATTTTGCTATACTTTTCTTAGGTCGTGCTCTTTCCGCAGTTGGTTTTAGCTCACACTTTAATTTAACTTTATATATGTATGCAAAGGGTATGTTGTTTAAAAATATTATTTTTTAAACTGCCAGTGAACCAGAAGAAGGCTCTACTCGCATGCTTCTTTCCTCAACCACTTTTGTACATCTACTATCCCTTTTGGACTACCTAACCTACATACATACATACATACATACATATATCTTTTTCTTTATTCCATTTTATTCTCCTCTGCGGTAGCACAATACATAAATACATAGTTAACGTTTTCGTTATTCATTTAAGTAAAATTATGCGGTCCCATTTAACTTTGATCTTCTTGACTTGAAAGCGGCTTTATGCGGTCGAGGCGAACAAGATACTTTTCTACTCGTACCCTCGCATACATACACACATACACAAATACATATAATATGTAAAATCGCTTAAATTTGCATTTGGCCATCGCCAATATCATTGACTATGTACTTAAGTGGCTATTAAGTGACATTTCAATTAATATTTGCAATAATCATAAATATTGCATAGCAAATGGTAATGTCGAAAGAAAAAAATGGTTTAAACTTTAAAGAGAAGAACGATAAATAGTTGTTTAAAGCATTCAAAATAAAGTAAGTGGATCAGCTAGAGTTTGTCGATTTTGTTGGCTGGCTTCTTCTATTTTTTGGGTTTGGGAAAATATATTATTGAGCTCGCAGCTCCTTAAATAAATTTTATTTACTTACTTAACAGGCACAATTTTTTATTATTTAAAAGCACTTTCAAAATTAAGCTTTCTTTAATTGACTTTGTTAACTTACCAAGAAAATTTCATCAACCCTTTCAAAATATAAACTCTTTCGATTCACATCAATATTTCAAAGTCCCATTAACTTATTCATTGAATTGAAATAATACTTTTATAAATAGTTTTTTTGTTTTGTGAATTGGACTTAACTTACCGATTCAAACCGGTTGACACCATTTACTCAATTATTTTTGAAACCAGGTTCTATCTTATCACTGTCGTTCGTATAGGAATATTTTATTCATCTTAAAATATAATGAATTTTGAAGAATAGGCAACGCTCTAGTTGAATTTTACTACTATTCAGTTTCCTACACTTTTACGTTGACTCTGTACGCAGCTGATTCTTGTCAGCAGGTTTTTTTTCATTTTAGAAATACACTCGGAGATTTGCTTTTGGGTGCCGAGGAGCGACCGCTATTAGAAAAAAGTTTTTATGTAATTTTTGATGTTATTTTCTCTGGCCGAGACTTAAACTGCCAAGATAAATCCTAGAAATAATTAATTTATTTATTTAACATATGAAATAATTTGAATTAACCCTCTTCAAAAATATTCCTAAACAATATTCTGAATATTCAATCTAAACATTTTTTACAACTTTCATTTGACACATAATATGTCCTATAATTGCTGTACGTTATAATTAGATTCGACTTTCCAAGCAGGTGACAACCCTCGTAAAAATGTTTTCAAACTTTATCATAAGAAATATTTGAATTATCGCACTTCCTTAATTCAAGTTATATTTGAATTTTTAAACAGGCTGCAACCGTCATATTTGTTGTTGCTGACGCACTGATAAAAAATTATACTGGAAGCAAATAATATGTATATTCTGTCAAAATTTGAGCCAAATCGGCGCAGAACTTTTTGAGCTTTTGCCTGCCAAACAAAGGATTTAACAATTTTATATAAAAGAACTTTAATATTTTTACTCATATCCTGCTGGAAATCTTGACAGAAAGTCATTGCCATATATCCATGAAACAAAATGAGTCCCTTTGGGCTTGAGCAGCAGTGGGAACTAATGTAAACTTACTTACAAAATCAATGTATTTGATTCAAGCCGTGTTTTTTTCATTGAAAAGAAAATAAATCACGAACCCGCAAGTTATCATCGAGTAGCCAATGCATCCTTTGAAAGTGACAGTTTGTGGCGGATATTGGAGAGGAGGCATGACACTCCTTGAATAGAGTTTATTATTCGCAACTCGTTGTATCAATCAGAAAAACTGGCATCAATTCCAATTGGCTTCATGTGCGTAACCAAGTGGTTTCACTGATGTGCGAATCCTTAAGTATTCAGCACGAAACTATGTATGCCGTATAAACATGGTATACGCCTATATCGCGAGGAAACTTATCGTTGAATCGTGTGTGTTATTCGACGTTGCAGAGGCTTAAAGGTCTAACAAAAATTTCAAGAGCCATTTCGTCGGATGATGGTAGCGGTCATGCTTCAGTGCCATATAAGAGCGCGGCCATAATGAGAAACTTATAAAATGTACTGTTGGTTCGTGGAAAGGGGGCTGCAAGAGCGATACCCGTTGATTTCAATTCTTACATAACTGTTGGTGTTCCAAGATAAACAAAGCCCTCCACTTTTTCAAAATTGTGATCGTCAACAGTGTTGTGCGCGCCAAGACGCGCTCATTGTCAGTTTGATAACAAGAGATACCTCGTTTGGAAAACGCTAAATTAACCACGCGACGACATCAGTATACACCAACAGCTTTATAAAAGATGGAAAATGTCCAGTTTAATTCTGAAGCTGTAATGATATTTTCCAACACAATCTTAAAGAAGTCGTTCGTTGGGATTCACCCTGTCGAAAACCTCGTGCGGTACCAATTCTGACGGAGGTAGGGCTGTTGCTCTAAATAGCCGTATTAGTTTTGCTACTGAACCAAATTCAGACATTCCGGGATATATGTAGGCCAAGTTTTCTTTTGCTGTCAAAAGCTAAGTTAAATTCGACTAAGTGGTCATGTGATTGGAAACTAAGTGTACTCTGCCCAATCGCCAAAAGGGGCGGTACTTAAATATGGACCAGCGGGATCCATCTTATTAACATTGCACAGTAGGTTCTGTTGGAAGCATTCTGTGAAATAGTCAGCCAGCATCAGCGGGTAACGCGTTGAATACCTTCAGGATAGCCGCTGAATCTTAATTCATCGTGCTTTGTCTATGAAGACGTAAAGGTCCAATAATCTTTCGGAGAGTATTTTAGCGAAGACTCCATGGGCGCTCTGATTCAATGAAGTATAGTTCCGTGCGTAGATGTCCACAAAAGTGGGAAAAGTTCAAATGACCAGAAGGATTATTCTCACAGGGTTCAATCAGTTCACGAATTTGGGATGATTTCAACCAAGTAGCTCCCGAACATCCGTTATGGAGTGATCCAAGGTGATGGTGTCATTACGACGTTTTAGTTTTGAGAACCCACCAGGGTCTGTAGCGTCTCTCCCCTGTAGGTGTGACTGCTGGCGGGCGGCTGACTTCGAGCAACCAATTAAAAAAACCCATAAATCTCGGATAAGATCCACATATACAAATGTACATATTTCAGTTTCATAAAAAATATTGATTCCTAAATAATTTGAATACTTTTTCTCAAAATTTATTAACATATTCGTGGAAATGTGCCTGAGCAATTTAAGTATGACTCACGATGCAAAGAACAATAAAACATTAATGCAAAAGTAAATGCCTTTAAAAATCATTAATTAACAACAAGCACTACCAGGCACCTTCCAAGCACAAACCCAGCAGCAGCAGCTGGTGATTCCTTTCCTGAAGGAATTCCATTAACACGCTCGCGTAAATCGATTAAATTGTGAAAATGGGCTCGTAAAATATTAAAATCATAACTACTTCTTAAGTCTTTGCTTTACTTTCTTTTTCTTCCAGAATATTTCCATAGTTATTTGTAAATTATTTCAGCTTCATTGCTCGTTGGCTACGCGAGGCTGGCCAAGTTGAGGGAGCCAAATGTTGTTGTTGTGCTGCCAATTTTATTACACACATAAAATGTTACAAGAAAATATGTAGGTAGGTAAAAAAAAATCATATAGCCGCTCATAAACACTTACGGTATGTTTGTGTTAGTGTGTGTGTGTGTGAGTATTTAAACGAAACAAACCAACCAATTGTAAACGTAAGAAATTATCGAATAATAAATATGAGGTGAAGTGCAAGTGAAAAAGTTCATCGTTAACAGCACTGGCGCAATGAATCGCCACCGACGGGTCAGACAATGCGAAAATATGGAGAAAATGGCGAGCCAGCGAGCCAGCAGGCTAAGATCACTCTGCATCACCACCACCACCACCACCACCACCACCCCGATCTCTCGCTACTTTTCGCATGCATTGGAGCGCAACGCGAACAAATGAAGTGTGGCGTGTTGGGGCAAAACACAAAAAAATATAAAACTCGAATGAGATGTGGCAAATAAATTTCTGGGTTTTGTATTCAAATAAAAGTTAATAAATCGGCATTAAATACGGCGGCCAAGAAACCCTTTACTGGCCCATGAAAAGGGACGGTCTATTGTGCACATGACTACCATACAAAGATGTGAATATGCCACAAGCATTTGAGTTTGTATGTTTACAGATAAATGTATGTATGCATTTAGATACAGTGACCCAAACAACTGATCACATGATTTTTCATAATACACTTTTTTCGTTAGTCATAAAAATCTCATGTCACGGTGTTGGTGGCCGAACCCCTCCATATATGTACATATATTTGGCAGGTATGAGCATAGATCGTAAAGTAAATTTTATACTTGGGAGAGGGTTACCACTTATTTGAAAAGACCAGTTTAATTAAAATGTAGACAAGTTATATGAAATATTAACGGTTCTTCTTAGCGAGGGGAGGGTATATATGTACATATTATTTAGAGAGGGATGCCACCTTTATGAAATGTCAAATTTTATTAAACTATACACAAGTATATAAATAAACTAGCTGTATGTTTGAGCGGTTTGTCAACTGCTTGAAAATCCAAGTTTAATATGTCAAGCTAAATTTCAAGTTTTGCACAAGATTTATCAAAATTCAAAAAATGTTCATCAGAATGTCAAACTTTTAATGTGGGATCGTGGTAACTTTTTTTCAGACCAAGCATGTAGTTTGTATGGAAGTACCTGTGCAAGATGTCAGCACAAAAAAATGTTAAAAATGAAGTGAAATTGTTAAGTCCTTGAAACACCTTAAAGTTAATAAAATATTGATATCATACAGTTGCGCGATTCACGAAAACTGGGAGCATTCAAAAAAGTCCAGCCGAAAAAATATCGTTAGAACTCCAGATATCGTGAATAAAAAGCGCGAGCAAATTCATCGGAATTATTCTATTTCGTCAAGAAAGATCGCTAGAGACAAAGGTATGTGTCACAAAACTATGCAAGTCATCATTAAAAGAAGTGATCAGCTACTAGGTTTTTGACTTGTGCCAAAACTTATCATCCGTTATAAAGAATGATAGAAAATATAAGATTGCGCCTTTCCGCAGCGAAGTGACAGATCTCGCCATTTGTAAACAAGCACGGGAGAGAGAAGAATGAATAGCTTCCAATATTTCAGTGAGAAACGAGTGATCATTGCGCTAAAGGGTAGAATGATGATTTAAAAGCAAAAAGTTAATAAATAAATCTGCAAAGTACTAAAAAGAAGAATATCTTTGCCCCCATTTGTAAAAAAGCAGCTTTGTCTAGTTGCATTTGAGAATTGTCAAAATCGGCAAAACAAAAGTAGCGGTACCCCTGAAGGCATCACCATCTGCATTCAGTACACCGTGATCCGATATGGTGTATAAGGAGGGATATCAGAAAAAGAGCAGCTTACTCTCCTTTTTTATTGAGAAACACAAATTATTACTTGGAGGATTTTTTTAAGAAGCGTATGCCGCCATAGGCCACAAGGATAGAATTGTTCACAGCTGGTACAGAAACGATTTTACTGCCGTCCTCTTCCCCGGATCTGAATAAATTAGATTACTACATATGGGACTGCCTGTTGAACAAAATGAAGAGCATAAAACCCTTGAAGATGGAGTAATCTAATGGTATGGGATAAAATATCAGACGAATCCTTGCGTGTCGCCTGTGCTGCTTTTCTGAAACATTTGGAGCTGACAAAAAACATTCAAGATTAATTATTAAAAATTTGTTAAAATGGGTGACAAGATAATACTAGTATATTTTCTTTTCGAAATCCAAAGCTATATTTTCTTTGCCAACAAAAAATTGTGTTACAGTTATTCATCACCACGCTGTATATAAAGCTTGAAATTTTACTTATGTATATATGTTTTTCTTATTTAATGAACTACACTTCATAAAAAATGAACGAAAAAAATGTGTCATAAAAAATTGTCAGTTTTTTGAGTCACTGTATGTGTGCATTTATGCCCTAGGTGTTGTCCAAGCAGACAGGTAGACCAGCAAACGCATGTTAATAGCTCGCCTCATATATGCAACAGATTTGTAGTTGGTCAAATAACTCAAACTTTTATGTTCGCACGTATTCGAAAATTTTTATTACACATAATGAGTGATTTCATGGAAGCCCTTTGTAATCACTACAGCAAATTTATTGCCTATTGATATGAGTGTCACAATTGCTGGTGCTACAAAAGAAAAGATGATGCGTGGCTTTCAATTTGCGCTGTCCATATATTGAAGTTATGTTATACGTATGTACATATGTATGTATTTGATAGGCATGTGCATTCATTTACATTGTTAACTATGACACCATACGTGAAATCAGTTTTTGGTCTATTTAAGATTTTTTTTTTTTGAATAAAAGAGTTCTTAAACACACTTCGTTTCATACTCACATCAACATATTTTTAGCCCAAGCTCAATGGTGGTATTATTGTCTAACGGTTGCTACATATATCTGTTATCAAAATTTTGAGAAGGAAAAGTGAAAAGTCATATCTGTCTTGGCACTGCCCACTTTAGATGAAATAGGTATAGCTCGGGAACTATTTTGTCAAACTCTACCAAATTTAGTGTACGCTTTGCTTTTGCAAGTCAGTAAACATAATATCGAATATTGTGGATATCGGGCAATAACCACGCCTACCTCACAGATAAAATTGATTTACAAAAATCAAAAAAGTGCAATATTTCTGTCACAATAAAAGGCAATTTACTCAAATTTCATATAAGCGATTAGGTTTAGCGGAAGATGGGGTTATGAAAATTGGAATGAGCGTGACTTGGCCAATAACCACGCCTACCTCACAGATAAAATTGATTTACAAAAATCAAAAAAGTGCAATATTTCTGTCACAATAAAAGGCAATTTACTCAAATTTCATATAAGCGATTAGGTTTAGCGGAAGATGGGGTTATGAAAATTGGAATGAGCGTGACTTGGCCCACATTGAACCAAATAGGCATATATCTGCAAGTATCTGACTATCAGACGAAAACCCCGCTCACCTCTCACATAACGATAATTTACAACTTCAATATGTTACTAAATCATGTAGCGAATTGTTATAAATTTTGTAAACAAAATTTAGTTAGGGAGAGAAAGTCAGCTAAAGTCAGTTATTGTAATTGAGAAAGCAAGACGGACGAGAATCTTCAAGCTTTTAAAATCAAATGGCATATCGTTTGAGATGATAGAGATTCTCGGTATTAGTCCCTCTTCTCTACTTGATTTGCCTATGAAAATAGCCGTTTTGATGATATAGGGTATCCATTTTCTTATAGCAAGCTTGGTTCCATTGTATAATCGAGGTGAATAGGGGTACCGATTTTGATTGACAATATGTGTTGTGGCATCCCCAGAAGAGCCAACGAATTCAAGAATATAACAAATTTGGCCTTTTTCTTGTATGAGGCGTGGTACTACCTACTTTTCCAAATTAGGGTATATCTTGACCTAAAGGAAATATTTATATGCCAGATATCATATATCTCCGTATAACAAAATTGTTCTGGGAAGATAGCCTATTATATAGGATCTATATTACATATATTGTACATCTGATACAAACACTGAGTAGTATGGCTGGAGTGAACCACCGATGATGCGAACAAAGCAATAACAACAAGTAAAAACAGCGCTGTCTTCGGCTATGCCGAAGGCTTCATACCTTTCATGAATTGAAGAATAGTAAAAAACGTGTTATTGTATTACAATTTCGTATTACCTATAGTTAAAAGCGAAAATTTCCTTCAAATCAATAAAAATAGTTCTAGTAAAGGCATTGTTATAAATTATTTAATGCTTTTCCTTATGTAATTAAAAAGAACTATGTTTTAAGAAGGGAATGGTTTTTGAATATTTTTAATATCGTATCGACGCTTGATATTCAACATTTAAAAAATACAAATAATTAAGTATTAATATGTAAGACCTACATATGTCGGTCTTTGAAAACAGTTATCAGATCCGTAAATAGTTCCCAAACGTTTAACGCTATGATTCATGTGATATTGCGCTGAGCTTATTACTTTTCGCAATAAATATTTGTCCTGAATTTATCTTGCCGATTTACACTGTGAACTCCGATCTTGATGAATACTAATATATAGCTAATAATGGTTGATGTTTGTGCAAAATTTCAAGCCTTTAGCTGTTTAAATGGAGGAGTTATGGTGCAAAATGCAATATCTGAACAATCGGTTGTATGGGAGCTATATGTTATATTTCTCCGATCTTCATGATTTTCAATACTGATACGTAGCTAATAATGGCTGATATTTCTGCAAAATTTCAAGCCTTTAGCTGTTTAAATGGAGGAGTTATGGTGCAAAATGCAATATCTGAATAATCGGTTGTATGGGAGCTATACGTTATATTTCTCCGATCTCCATGATTTTCAATACTGATACGTAGCTAATAATGGCTGATATTTCTGCAAAATTTCAAGCCTTTAGCTGTTTAAATGGAGGAGTTATGGTGCAAAATGCAATATCTGAACAATCGGTTGTATGGGAGCTATACGTTATATTTCTCCGATCTTCATGATTTTCAATACTGATACGTAGCTAATAATGGCTGATATCTCTGCAAAATTTCATGCCTTTAGCTGCTTAAATGGAGGAGTTATGGCGCAAAATTCAATATCTGAATAATCGGTTGTATTATATGTTATAGTCACCCAAAAAGCGTAAGGTCTTATTCTATCAATCTTATTATTA
This sequence comes from Anomoia purmunda, assembly GCA_951828415.1. NCBI lineage: Eukaryota > Metazoa > Arthropoda > Insecta > Diptera > Tephritidae > Anomoia > Anomoia purmunda. Next base: position 73,780,852 of record OX639994.1, on the reverse strand, counting down.
TTTTTTAATTTTAGAAGCTAACCTATAAAGACTACAGCATTGTAAAATGAAATTCTGACGAGGTCAATAAGCCAATTATAATGAATGTGTAGGCGAAGCGATTGTCTCAGCAGACGACGATATCGCCGACGTAAACAATCAGGCAGTCGAGAATCCAATGGTAAACAAGAATACGGGGAGAGAAAATTTAATAACTTCCAATATTTCAATGGAAAACGTGTTTGAATTGTGCTAAAGTGTAAAAATATGGATTTATTGGCAGAGATTTAATGAGTTAATCTGCAAGGTACTAAAAACAGAGGCTCTGTGCCCCATTTGCAAAAAAAAACAGCTTTGTCTAGTTGCAGTTGGGAATTGTTAAACTCGTTTTGCTGAGTAGCGGTACCTCTGAAGGCATCATTTTCTGTACTCATTACACCGTGTACTGAGACTATTAAAGTTTTTCGCAAATGCATCCAATGGCTGAAGTAAAAACTACAGATTTTCCAAGTATTTTGGCATTGAGATAAACCAGTACAGAAATAACTCACTACAAAGACAATTGTTTTTACCTACTTTTAGGATAATAATTTCTTATTAAAAAAAAAAATAATAATAATAATATTTAAAAGACTTTTTTGGGTTTGGGGACTATGCCGTGCATCTCATGAGAAGCTATTTGGTAGGTAGAACTCAACGTGTGAAAAATGGTGGACAGTTCGCTTGTCTTAAACCACTGCTAATGGATGTGCCACAAGGTTCAAACTTGGGACCCTTATTATTTAGCTTTTTTATAAATGATATTTTTAATACTTGTCTCTATATGTCGGGAACTATTGAGCAAACTAGTAGTCTATGTTGATTGGTTATCCATATCACTTTGGGCATCTAAAAACGGTCTCTGTCTTAATAGTGAAAAGTCGTATGTGCTTCCCATATCTAAAAGTCGTATCGATTTCTCTGATATTCTACCCCTATATATTGATGAAAAGAGTCTTAAATTTGTCCCTAAGGTCACAAGTCTTGGTTTTATCATCAATTCTAGTATTACTGTAAACTCCACCGTAAGTAAAGTGTATTATATCTTACGGAATTTAAGAATGTCTGCAAATTTTACTTCGCTTGAAATTAGGAGAAAGCTGGCCATACAATTAATTTTACCAATTATCTGTTATCCAGAACTAATCTATAGTAAATTGAGTTCTCAAACTGCGCACAAAATTGGCGTAGTTTTCAATCATGTAACACGGTATGTGTTTGGAGTAGCGAGATTTTGCCATATTTCTGGCTGGAGATCGCGACTTTTGGGATGTGAAATTTCTGACTATCGGAAAGTCAGAAATTTTGTTTTCTTATTTCGTCTTTTGCGGAACAAATAACCTAGTTATCTATATAGTAAACTAGAATTTCCAAAGTCTGCACGGATAACTGACCTTATAGTGCCTAAATATAATTACCTGACTTCTGCAAGCTATTCTTTGTCAACGCTGTTCGTATTTGGAATTCTATTGCAGCTTCTGGTCGCAGTAGTTTAAACAAAAGCAACTTGAAGAACGTTCTTTATGAGTATTTTCGTTATTCTATGTATAAATTTAATATAATTATCTAAAGCATAATGATGAGTTTCGCTACTTAAGCAAAAATGTACTTGTAATCTAGTCATATCTGAATACCGATTGTTTTATATGTTAAACTTAGTTTTAATATCTTTTGTTTCTTTAATTTTACTTTAAAACAGTTGTACTATAAAAGATCATCTTAAATCTTATTGTAAAAATCATTTTTCATCAATAAATGAAATGAAATGAGTAATGCGAATTTAAGGAACACAAACTCAAGCTGGATAAATTAAAAGATCAGTGGCTTATGAACTGGGCTTACATCACTCAATTCACTCCACCTAGATTGCACTGTAGTTATGGAGTTATAAAGAATTTGTAAATTTTATTACACAGGGCGATGCACCTGGTTTAATTGCATACAATAGGTGTTGTTTATTTAAAATAAAAACGTGCGCCGGGTGCTTAAAGATCGGTTGGTAAATAAGTGGTAACCCTATAGAAATATTTATGATGCAAAATTTACTTGAGTAAATTTCATTTTGTACCTACATATATATGTGTGTACATATGTAAACATATAGAACGTTGCAAATCAAGCGGGTCACGGTAGTCTCGAAATTTTTTTCCAACCGATTTAAGTTATTGACAACATTTACCTTGATATAATTATTATGTTTTAATATATAAAAATATATCCGCTACAATATCTTGGCATTGTAAGACTTACTTGAATATATATTGATATCTCCGAAAATTGAGGTTTTTATAAATAAAAATAGTGTCTTTAAAATTGAAAAAAAAAATCATAAATTTTCAGTAAAAAATGTGCCTGCTTATTTGTTCGTGAATTTAATTAAAATTAAAAGTGAAGTATAATTATTTTTCTTTTGATTTGTTTAACATACATACATACATTCATACATGTGTATGTATATTCTTCATACGAGTCCAATATCTTGGTCACCGCTTTGCTGGTACGTCCAATATATTCAAAGCAATATTTTTCCCCATATAATTTCAGTACATGTAATAGTCAATAAATCAAACTTAACATTTTTTTCGAATAACAATGTACCAGAGTCAGTTTCAATGTAATTATGATAACCTTAGTGGTAAACATAAATCCATTAATAATCCATTATCTAATGAGTTGAAAAAAAATGGATGTCGTTGGCACAAATAAACAAAACCAGCAGTCGAAAATTAAATGAAGAAACAAAATTAGAATCAACATGACAGAGAATATTTAGGAGAAACTTCAATTGGTGCAGATAGTAAAAAGATGCATCAAATTTTCTGGCAATTTACTTGTTTGCTCTTCTATAAACATAACTCATACATATATACAGACATATGTACATATATATGAGATTTCCATATATATTACATACAGTTGCAATCGCGCTTTGGGCAAAATAACCCTCTTCTTTCAAACCCAAATTTATCAATAAACATTTCGACAAAAAATAAAATAAAAACAAAAAACACAAATGCAACATCAACTGACAGAGTTATCTCACCACTCCAACACCGCCAGCGCAACGCTAGCAATGCATGCTGACAGATATAAATGAACACAGATAGAATAGCAGACTGACAAAGGAGAGACAAAGTGCTATAACAAGACAACGCGCAGTTGTCGCATTTATCGCTCAATAACTCCCCATATTCGATGCGCCTAATATCGGTCTGCCGCAGTTAGGAGAAAAAAGCAGACGCACCGGCGAGATTTTTAATCGAATTTGTAATAAGATTGCAAAGCCTAACCCATCTCCTTCGTGCTCCGCTCCAGCGCTCAGCACTACGGCAATCATTGATTTTTGAGCCAACGCCAGTTTCTTGCAACATCGCTTGCGGCAACAGCAACAACGCCAACAGCGTGAACAGCGCGAATGTCACAGGGCCGCCTGTTGTATCGCAAAAGAATTTATAGCCCCCTATGGTTTTATCGACGCCTTTGCGACAAGGCGACCCATGCCGTTGTGACGCGACACACTGCTGTGCAGTGCTAGCTTGCACCTTGTTGTTATTGTTTTTTGCCTGCAACTTTTTACTTACCATACTTGTTCCTTGTTCGATTGCCAGAAAGTGCGTTGATTTCGCTTTGCGTTGCTGTAGTAGAAAGGGAAAAATGCCCAAACACTTGTTTATTTCTTCATTGTACTGAATTGTTGTTGTCAGATAACAATGACAATTCTCTGTGCTGGCTGTGGTCTTTTGCATCTTCGGACGTTTTATCTTTGGTATTTTTAGGGATTTTAACTTTTTCTTTGACTTCTCTTCTACTCCGTCAAAGGTTTGTAGACTTTCATTTTATTCAATTCATTTTTCATCGTCTTTTATGATAAGGGTTGGAATTTTAATGTCGTCATTGTTGTTGTTGCTATTGCAAGTGCAACAAAGGTCATCTGTCTCTTTGACTTTCAATGCCCATGTAGAATGTTGCACACTTTTGCAGGCATTGATAAGAATTTAAAGGCTATGCTACATAGAAAGCTTGCTTCGATTAACGTGGAGGTTTCGCTTTGACAACTAAGTTGTGTATATACAATACTTGCAAAAGATCATTTATAGATGACCTGCTTTGAGACATTTTAATCTTGATTTCGCCACATGAACCGGTATGCAGTGCAGCACTACAAAAGCCTAATCAGTCACTCGCAGATGCTTTAGCTATAGCTGAAAGCTACGAAACAATACATGCTATGTAAAAAACGGATGTCACCTAGCACAATAGAACCGATCGCAGTATTCCAGCTAAACCACCACTACCAAGCTGAAGAAAGGTCTAAGCTAAGAATTGGCAAGAACCCCGGTTTACAATACTGTCCTGGGTGTGGGAGGCACCATTTCAGAAGTCAGTGCAAATTTCGGAATGCACAATGTCGAAAGTGCAACTGTTTCGGGCATATTACACCAGTGTGTAAAGCAAAAACTCCAGCTCCCGATATCGAACATAAAAATAATAGTGACCAACATAGTGTGTCAACGACCGATTTGGTTGCTTCAATTACGAGCACTGTGCCGAATTAGGCAGGCAACAAATATTTGATTGAAATGCAGGTGAATGAAGTCCCAGTCATTGGACCAACTACATACGTACTTGCAGTTCCTTGCCATACCCCACAGTTCTGCAATCGAATCGGAATACTTTTGGTTTGGTTTCATTTTCGATGACAGAAATTCCAATCTTGAGGCAAGTACGTGAACATTTTCGTTATAATGTGTTAACAGCTTTTCTATAGTGCTTTCGTATGGCAGCGTTTGTATATCCCCTGTGACGAAGAGTCATGGTTATGAGTTCAAAACAGTTGACTCCAACACACCAGAGGAAAAATGCTCGCTTTTGATCTCGTTTTATTACTGAATACGCTTCGAAGTGCTGCGTTAATTGCGCGATATTTATGTCAAAACTTTGCTTTGTATGCATAAAGGGTAGAAAACTGCGCCAGCTTATTGGTTGCTGGGGTTATGTGCGACTCACGTGGATTTTCTTGTATTTTAGCAAGACTTGAAATACTTGTTTTTTCTCCACCAATTGTGCAATCATCCATGCTCTATTTGTACTAAGCACATCCACTAAAAAATCCTGTTGTTGCTATACCACTCTCTCGACAGTTTCTTTTACACTTAACTGAAGCGCCTTTGTTGGATTATTTTGCGAACCTCCGTAAATTTTCCTCGTCGCCAGATATTTTTTGTAACTTCAAGTCTTTGTTAATTTAAATCCAGTAACAATAGTTCAATATGTAATTTAAGTGGAAACACGTGATATCTAGCATCGGAAACTACTAAGGTTTGTAGGCGCAGTGTTGCATTTAGATGCATCATATAAAATTATACGAAGTTTCCCACAAAACCAACGCCGACACAAAGCGAAGCTGAAAGTTCGCCAATTCTCATCTTATTGCGCGCGTTAAACGTCAGCTGATGTTCATATTTTTTTATTACTCACATTCGCTTAGAAACAGACGCTTCACTTCAATTTCCTACATAAACACAAAAAACAAGGTAAATTTAAAATTTAACCAAAATAAATGCTTAGAATTATAGTTTTTTAACCTTCCAAAATAAATGATGAGAGTTTATTGTGGCATCTCTTTTGCGTTTCTCGTTTCCGAACAAAGTTACAAATAACTCGCAAAGCCAAAGCTTTTTATGCGGCATCTCTTTAACAGTCGTTTTAGTTGACTGACTTTTAATTTGTATTTTTTTTTCGTCAGGCTTGAAAAAATATTTTTAAAGTCATCTTTCACAAATTTTGATAGGGATTTATATATTCTACCGAAGCCGAGTGGGTTCACCTAGTTTTCTATACTTCCCACCGGTTAATATGCAAACAGATGTGCAATCTACTGGAATAACTGCGTCAGCAATTTGCATCTTCAAAACTGTCGATAATTTGATCTCAAATCAACAAGAGTATCTAGAAACTTTATGCAGCATGTACGTTATCTCAGGGACCCAAGCTCTGATTAGTTATGGTTACCATTATGACGCTAATAACTTTTGAACGAAATCTCATCCCTGCTCTACTGTAACCTTTTTCAGAACAAATAACCTCTTCAGTAAATTATTATGTTGTGAGAAAAATATTGAATGTTGGACTCTATTTTTATACTCTACTAGTACGAATCTGTGGTCACACCAGGACATAGTACTAGCCATATTCCTTCGGAAGAAGCCTACATAGCAGTAAAGCCCCAAGTCGGTCCCAGCGACATCAACTCATATCTCAAGCCAGCTTGGTGGCGCTGCCTGAAAAGCTGGGCATAGGAAGGACACCAGCCCAAACCCTGTCCTTAGACAAATAACTTACGCATCTGATTTCTGGAAGTACCACGAGCAATGTCCTCAGACAAGCGCGAAGCACTGTCTAAGCCTCTGCTGAGATCACTCCCACAGGGGCAATATCGTCCCTTTCTTCGTTGGAATCAGGCCAATTAGCTAAGCCGCATCCATTCTACAAGCAAATAAGTTTCTCTGAAAGGTATTATCGAACCAGGCGTTCAAGCATGATGATCATTGTTAAGATTCGGAATATAATAGCAAACCTTCAAAAACCGAAACGCTCAGTTTATATGTAGTGAAAAAGAAGATACCTTCTACTTACAAAAACTCTAGTTCGTGCTGTGATTGATCGGGGTGTACATGATCAAGATCGCCGAAAGAAAACTCAGGGCCAGTCCTAACAAATGACGGCCCTCTTTACTTAAACTCTATTCATTTAAAAACATGTGATCAATTTTTGCTACAACAACCAAATAGCCAAACAGTACAAAGTTTTAAGTTTTAAAAAATTCGGTCATGTCCACACTTTTAAAGTTACTGAAAGTAGGCGCACTATTTTCTTTTATAATTAAATTGTACAAAAATAGTAAGTCATGGTTCTGAAATTTCAGGCCCCTTAAAACCAACCAAACCCAGCCCAGGCCTACTTAGCTACGAACTTAAGGTATGCAATGCTGATGACGCTAACACTTATAAAATCAACTAGAAGGGAGATCCTTGAAATAACCTGCGTAAACAAACGGAGAGGAGATATTCTAAGAAACTGGAAGGTATCCAGGAAAAATACTTTCTCCGACCATACATATGTGCATGCCTATCAACGGAACCTACATCCTACATTAATAGAAAACACAAATTAATAATAATTCTTTAAGTAAAACTTCTTTAGCGGCATGACAGTGATTTTTCAAGATCGCGTCATATTTTCGTGTCACTACATGACGCTTTTGTAAAATAAACCAAATAACCATTAGTATTCGAATCCATTTCAGAATCATTTCGGGACTATTTATTGAGATTTTGGGATCTTTTTAAAGACAATTTCTCAACTAGTTTTTAGAAAACTTCGGGAGCAACTGAGAACTAAGGCAGGGTGACCATTTCTGCTCAAGCTCGGTACTAATTTGTATGTAGGATCTCATAATAATAATAATAATTTGGGACTTGCCCCACAGCTTGATATTTGGTCGAACTTCTCCTATAATTTGTGGTTGTGCGTCTAGATTTTGTAACACAACTTAAGAGACTTACAGCTTCATGCCTACTCTGAACGTGAGTTCTTTTTTAATGACAGAAATACATTCGGAGGTTTGCCATTGCCCGCTGAGTGGAGGGGTGGCCGCTATTAGGAAAAATTTTTCTATAATTTTTGACGTTACTTGCGCCAACCTGGATTCGAACTTTGGGCCCACCGAACGAAGCGCGCGACGCCACATACTCGGCAGCTTTGCCAGTTTCAGCAAAATGGGTATAGCCTCTGTCACATCTGCAAAGAAAATTTCCTTCATCCTCTCAGGTCTGAGCGAAATAACAAACATACCTGCGCAACACGTCTGAAGCCCTCACTGCTGTGTTATACCGTTTTTTTTTTCAAATTCACATACGTTACGAAATTAATGTCATGCATGACGAAAGTAATTTCATTAAACTTTTTGCGGAACTTGTGAATTTAGTTTCGAGAAAGTTATAGTATTGTGAAATCAACCGTCTGAATGATCTCTTTATTAGCACCGCATATTCCTATGCCTGCTCTACGGAAACTACATGAAGGCACACAACATGCATTGTTGGAGAAGTTCGGCCAAACATCGAGCTATATGATGCAAGCGTTAAAAAATTATTATTATTAATTCAGGAAGTGTTTTATTTGTAGTATTAATAGTGAAATCGTAACACTTCATAACTGTGGTAAATTTCATGTTACGGATTCGTGAAGAAAAATAAAGTCCGACGATCCAACTCTGCCACTCATCTTTATTCAGTGCCGCATGTGTTCAGCTGTTCTTGCTTACGTCTCTTATCTTATTTCATATTTAACTGTTGGAGAAAAACGAGTTTTGTAAAAAAATGTGTCAAAATGGTGCAAATGCCAACAGTTTGGAACTTCAATGCATAAAGTAATTAATTAAAAATGTTGTAATATGATACAACCGTTGTCGGGAGAATATTATCCGAAAGATCTTTAAGTTGACGAATACCGCAGGTAATGGAACGATGAACTAACTGTATGAGTTATGTGGCGACCTAGACATATTCCACCTAAAGAACTTGTAATCTACATTATAGTCTACGTTTTTTTGTCCAGCGAATTGAGATTAAGCGGCAACCCTGGCTGGGTGATGTTGTATGGAATATAATGAATGAAAATATTCCAGCTATGAAATTATTTAAAGTACTTGGTGGTGTTAGAAGTGGAAGAAGAAGTCTCCACTCCGTTGGAGATACCAGGTGGGTAAAGGCTTGCCTTCCCTCGGGGTATTTAGTTGGCGCCAGTTAGCAAGGTAAACGAACGACTGACGTGCTATCTTTAAATTAAACGCAATCGTTCAGGCGGTTATATGTAGCTGCAATTAAGGAGGAGAAACTACATATATTTTTGATAAAAATGCTTTTTAATAAATTTTTCAAAAATAACAATAACATGAAAACAAAATTTAGTGAATGCGTGAAAAAAATGATTCGATAGTCAAAATAACAATCGATTGTTCTCAGCATTACTTGAGACCATTTTCACAGTATGGGAGAGATTTTTAATTCATGAAGATCATGAAACTATAGGAAATTACGGAACGTTCCGCCAGATTATCCATTCAGTATGCATTTTTATTCCGCAATGTAATAAACTGGAACTTTCCCCATGCTAATTAGAGCGTTTTTCTTTTCCACTGGGTGTGAAAAATACTCGTATAAAACTTAATTTTTTTCCAATTACGACATAAGTATTTAATATCTTCTACAGAAAATATATGTGCAAATTTGTTCAATTAAACTAGGCCAATAAACTTGCGGATATTTTTGGCAGTTGTAGTCAGATTTTCGCAAACAAATAATACAAATTTTCTTAAACACATTATTTTGCATAGACAAATGCGTGGCAAGCAAAAGCAGACAATTATTTCTGCGCTAATTCCAATTCAACTAATTTGCAACATACGAGCGAATATGCAGAAGTAAGCGTGCAACAAAGCGTTTTGAAAGTACAGATGCACTAAGTGCGTATGTGCACATATTTGCATACCTACATAGATTAGTGAATAGTACATTGGTGAAACTGATGCATTGCAAAGCAGTGTCGATAAGTGCCAAGGCGGACAAAAATAGTTGCCGCCTCAGTACGAGTATGTGCGATGTATGTACACGCTGATGCGCGCCTGCATTTGTCAGATTGTGGCATTTGTGACACACACGCCAATGTGCCACAGTATAGCTGCCACAAAGCCAGCTACTTTGCCGATGAGAATACCTGCATTCGACTATGCCGCCAAGCGCATAGCGAAACAGCAAAATCTAACAGCAGCATAAGACTTGCCAATTGCATGAAAGTACGCACTTCCACTAAAATACAAATCCGTACGTACATACAGCTATGGCCAAAAAAATAGAAACATCGTACATGATACTACATATTGATATAAAATATATAGTAAAATTACAGTGGCTCCAAGCCAAAGTCGGACACCGTAGAAAAAAATGTTCCTTCCTAAAAATATTTGAACCAAAACAATTACTCATTTATTGCATTTCCAAAATATAAAAACAAAACACATAAACTAATTCAGTATTATAAAATATTCTAGTAAAACATCAAATAAGGGTAAATTCAATGCACAAGCCAAACTCGGACAACCAACAAGTTTTTTGAGCTATCGAAATATATTTTAAAATCTAATATTTTGTATGAAGACCTTTATTTTTAATAACCATTTTGAGCCGGCTAGGCATTGATTTAACCAACTTTTCGCATAAACTAGGTTCGACTTTTTCGCATTTTTGTAATAAAATAGATTTCAAGTCATTTTTGCTTGAAACGGATTGCTGTCGAATTTTTGTTTTAACATAGCCCCATAAATTTTCGATAGGATTGATATCAGGACTTTGGGTGGCGTTTCCAGAACATGGTGGCAATTATAAAGCAACCAAGAATGCACTTAGTAGGTATGAAATGGTATTAATTCCAATCATCACCGAAATCTAATGTTTGAAGACTTTTTGGTAAGTTTTCTCTTAAAATGTTAAGATAGTCATTCTGGTTCATTATTCCTTCAATAAAACGCAGAGATCCTGGTCCCGAAGCCGAAAATGAATCCGAAACCATTACCGATCAGCCACTATGTTTGACAGTTGGTCTCAGATTGCGAAGTTGCAGCTCCTCATTTGATTTCCTCCAAACATATGGTTTTCCATCGGAGCCAAAAATATTACATTTACTTTCGTCAGTAAACATAACATTTTTCCAACCCGAAAAATCCTTATTTTCATGTTCTTTTGCAAATTTCAACGGCTTTTGTCGGTCCTTTCTACCATTTAGATCAGCCAGTAGATTTCTGATGGTGGATGCACTAGATTTCTTTGCCAACTAATTTTCAGCTATAACAACTAACTTTGCTGCACTAAGGAAAGGATTATCTTTAACTTTTCGCAACAGATATCGCTTATTTGAATCGGAAAAAATCTTGTTGTGGGCAGCTTTAGGCTTGTGCTCCACTTGTTTGTTGGTTTTGAAGCGCTGAATTATATCGTGAACAGTGGAATGACTTCTGTCGACAATTTCAGTAATTTGACGCACAGATTTTCCATCGTTGGAATGCTTAATAACCAACTTTCTCAATTCAATACTTATTTGGACTCTCGGCCTAGACATTTTTAAATCACAAACCGTGGTACGCGTGAATTCGGCAACGAAGCATAAGAAATTTTTAATTATATTTTTGGAGTAGGTCTACAATACAATAAACTATTTAAAAATGTTTAAAATAAGAAGATTCATCCTCATCGGATTCACTTTTTTTTAATCGATAAATTAGTTTGCTATAATTCTTCTCTACACTTTTGGGTACACTTTTAGGTTTGTTCGATGAATACACTGGAAGTTTAGGGCATTGTAGAATGACATCAAAAAAGCTCAGAGCTTTCTACTGCAAGAGTACTAACAAACAAAAAACGGTGCAGTTTATCTATATCTTTCTAAAATGAATAAAATCTGTCATTCGGTGAATAAAATTGCATAGTTTTAAAACTTCCTTCTTTTTGTTTAGTTTTTTCTTGTTAACTGCGGTACATCTAACTAGCGCATACAGCGATCTGACCTTTTTGTAGAATGTAAACATTGCGAAAAAATATCACGCTTGAAAGTTATTGTATGGAGGTGTCAAATTCTAGCGCCTCAAACTCCTATAAAACCTTAACAACTTCGAAAACCACAACAAACCTGAAAAGACTGAAGAGCTGAATTATATCGTGAGCAGTGGAATGACTTCTGTCGACAATATCAGCAATTTCACGAAAAGATTTTCCATCGAAGGAATGCTTAATAACCAACTTTGTCAATTCAATACTTGTTTGGCCTCTTTGCCGGGGAATTCCCGTTAGTCAGTTAAACGCTATACTTGAAGTTGGTTGCAATTCTTCGACAGACTTGCATTTATTTAGAGGATAGTTGCCACTGTCCGAGTTTGGCTTGTGCATTGAATTTACTCTTATTTGATGCTTTACTAGAATATTTTATAATACTGAATTAATTTATATGTTTTGTTTTTATGTATACTTTGGAAGTGCAATAAATGAGTAATTGAAAAAATATTTTACCTTTTTTTTTTAATTGCTTTGGTTCAAATATTTTTAGGAAGGAACATTTTTATCTAAGGTGTCCGACTTTGGCTTTGATCCACTGTACATAGATTTGATTCTAACCGCGGTTGCGCAACACTGAATTAATTACCAATTTGTTAAAAAGTATCTGCATTTCTAACTGTATTCATATTGTTTGATTTATTCAAAACCAAGTTGGTCAAAATAATAGAAACAAAGCAAAAAATATTTTATAATTAAAAAAACAATTATGAAATTGAGTAAGTATTCGCTGATTTGTTTTAACAATTTTAAAACGAATTTGATATTTTAGTTCTACGAAATGGGTCGAGGAAAGCAACTTACTTCTACCGTACGAGACATGATCAAGTTTCTCCAACAGAGTGGCAAATCCAAAAATAGAGTCCTTCTGGTAAAAACTTGGTAATGAGAAAGGCTAAGTCGAAACCATTTTATTCGTCACGTTAGCTGAAAGACTCTACAGGACTACAAGTTAGTGGAAGAATGATTAGGCGATTCTTGGTAGAAGATAAGCTTCGGGGGAGGGTACCGAAAAAAAGATACACTCACAAAAAAATACATCAACAAAGTGGCATGTTATGAGCTACGAAATATCATATACAGGATAATACTTTTAGAGCAAGCGTTCAGTGGCAAAATGTGTTTTGGAGTGATGAGACCAAAGTCAATTTGTCTGGAATGGGTGGCAAAAAGTTTGTTCGCCGTCCCCCAGGCGAACCTTACAATTCAAGGTATACGTAGCCCACTGTAAAGCATGGTGGTGGAGCCAATCTTTTGTATCGATGGAAAAATTACGAAAGAAAGTTATGTGGATATTTTAGCCATGTTACCATGGGCCGAGGAAAACATGCCTTTAGAGTGGCGTTTTCAGAAATACAAGGAACCTAAACTGATGGTATGTATACGCAAAATTGGTTTCACTTGAAAAAATTGATCTTGTGGATTGAGTGTCTCAATCACCGGACTTAAATCCGATTGAGAACTTATGGCAAGACCTAAATGTTGAAGTTGGAAAACATTCACCTTCAAATTCAGCTGAATTGTGGAAAATTATGCAGGACACGTGGTATAAAATTCCAGTTGATAAATGTCGGAAACTTATGGACTCTATGCCCAAAAAGAATAACCGAGTTTATTTAAAATAGAGGCTTTTCTAATAAGTAATAGTGACAATAATGATTTTAATAATAAAAATAAATTTTATATCCGTTGACACAATTTGTTTCTAGTTTTTTGGTCAACTGGATTTTGAGTAAATTAAACCATGTGATAATAGTTAGAAATGCCGACAGTGTTTAATAATTATTTAATTTAAATAATAATTAAATAGATAATTGGATCTAGTATTCTACAACCATGGTAGGAATTAAATCTAAGCACATTTACTATATATTTTATTTCAACATGTATTATCAAGAACGATGTTTCTATTTTTTTGGCCATATCTGTATCTACATACATACGTATGTATGTAAGTATATTTTTGCATTATTGTATTTAATTGTCAGCTTATGTCGGCATCTTAGTACTCACGATCACTGTTGCCACATGACATTTTTGAGTTGCGCTTAATTTTCGCACAAAATGTACCAAATAACACGAATGTGTGCAAAACAAGAAAATGGTGTTTTTTAAAAAGAAATTAAGTATGGGAGAATAGAATACTTATTTGTGGAGATTATTAAAAACAATCAAGGGAAAGAAATCTATGCGTAGTGCACCCAGATTTCCAGCTCAGACCCATCGACCTGTGTTGTAAGAAACTCATTCTTATACAAACCAAATTGTGGACTCGAAAGATGTATGCTCGTATAGAAGAAGCTCCGAACGAGTTGTGTTATATTGATATAGTATTTTTTTCTAAAGGCAGGAAAATTCTATCTCAGTTAAACCCACTTTGATTTAAGCGCTGCTTTAGGGCGTGGAACTTTAACTTGAGAATCTTTTGGGGATCTTTTTCACTTCAAATGGTCCAATTTTGCTTGAACTGAACCATGTTTCTCAAAATAAATTTCCACAATAAGCACACATTGTCTATTCGTTACGGAATGGAAAATAAAATTGAGAACCATTGGTAATAGCTTTGCCAGATCTTAACTAAAAACACTCTTTACTAATTTCATTAAATTTTCTTTTAATGAGCTCAACTGAGTTAAAATGATGTCAAGATTTACTGATATAGCACCCAAATATTTGTTTAAGCTAAAATTTATACAAAAAATTTATCGGTAACTCAGGCAAACAAACCTTTAATAACTTAGGTTATCCAACCAATGACAAACGATTCAAATAGATCATGTCCTAGTCCTTTTTATTATACATAACTTTAGACTTTTAAGTCAAAATCAGGAGTTTATAAATCATTCATTTATTTGAACCAAAATAAATCATTTTGTTTGAAAAGAAGTCGACAATGCTTTAGTTAAAGTTAGTCGGTGCATTTTTTTTTTGTTAGACACTTAAGGCCCGTCCAAATAGGACTTTAGCGATGACGTTTGCAACTCTCATCTTTTTGTATGCGTTGACAATCAGCTGATAGTTATAAAAAAAATTTAGTGTGGAGATTAATTTATGGCATTTTACATTTAACCAAACAATGTTCTGTCAAGCCAATGCCAACGAAGACGCGAAAGTTCCATGTGGACGGCTCTGTGACCGTACTGGCTTTGCTACTGAAAAAGTATATCTTAATCTGAAAATACTATAATGGAATGGAAATGTACTAAATTTTGAAGCAAAGTTTTCGATGTCCCCGACAAACAAAATGTAACACTTTTGGTACAAATGCAGCCACCTGGCAGCCGTGTTCACGATTTTGTATATTTCACTTTCCACCGACAAATGGGCCATTTGCATTTCATTTGAATTAACTGAAAGCATCTAAAACCAAAACAACAAAAAGAATCTATAGTAATGAGAAAATATCGCGAATTAAAAGCAGAAAATTGTCTCTAAATTCGCTGAACGTCGACATTTTGGCGCATCCTCAACGTTCTGTGTGACTCACTTGGTTGGCAGTTGGCAGCGGTCAAATTGTGTGTGGCATGTAGTGCGTGTAAGTTGTATAATGTATGAAAAAAGCATACGCGTTAGAAACCGGGGTAAAATTCCGCTATGGACAAGGTGTATCCAGTTTTTGGTGGTACAAGCCTGCTAAAATTTGTTAATTAATTTTTTTCAAAATAAAAATACCGCCTTTGATATTTAGCTAATTATGAGATGCATTCGATGTTCGATCTTGGCTGGTTATCGAACATCGAAAATAGGATGTCAAATTCATATTTTGAGCTGTGCGACCCTGTCTAAATTTTCGTTGCGCATTGAATTTTCTGTCGAACCCAATTTTGCTTTTGACGATGTATCAAAGTGTGAGAATTTGAAGAAAAGGTAAATATATATATTTTTTAAATTTTTTTTTTTTACTTTTTGGTGACCAAGCACTATTATTAAACTATTTTGGTTAATTTTATGCAGGTTTAAGGTCGCGAGTACGAAACAACAACTAGGAATACTGGTTTCATTGATTGAAGAATATCCTAAATTTCCAAACGAGATTTGGACAAAGATTCAAGCGGGGGAAAAATTGAAAGAATTCTTGTTGGTTTGCGACCACCAGCAGAATGGGTTAAGGCTAACTAAATTACTATATTATTTCTTAACAAATATATTTAACTTTGGTATTTGCATTCCTGAGCCCAAAATCGTAGCAATGTTGCTAAGTGGACAGTGAATCCATAAACGCCTCCTTGGATAGTCGAAAGTTTCATATTCATCTGTTAAGAAGATTCATATAGGATATCAATATTTATAAACCCCTCTTTCAATTTTTGCACTTACGCGGTGGAATTAATTTCTAAAGGGTTTGAAGCATCTTTTAATCCTTTTCTACTTTCTGCCAATTCCATTAAACTCTCATTTTCCTCCTCTGAATAATCGTCAAACCCTTGTAGTTATATTTTTTTTTATTTACTCAACTTGTACTTAATTTCATTGAGAGCTAATGGAATTATACTATTGTAAACGATCTCTTAATGTATGAAATTCACAATAGTGTTATTCTTCATCGAATGTGTGCCATAATACTAAATGCAAATTTTTTCGATCTGCCCTTTCGCCCACAATCAAAGATGGAATGTAAGGTTCTCACTGAATTGTGCTAACTGAAGTCAGTTTATTAGAAAATTAATCCCGAAACATTTTTCATTGATCCGTTAAACAAAGTATGAATCGTTTAGAAAGCACACTTATCACATTTTGAAGCATTCGATAGAATATTTATACACATCGTGCTTCGCTAATGGAGAAAATGGAAAATAGTAGTAAAGATCTTTAACGTAGTTAAGAGCCTTTTAAGGAATTGGGCTTTCAGGACTAAACTTAATAACCTCTACTCAGATAAGGTCCCCCTGTACAATCGTATTGCACAGATATCCCCCGTCTCATTCAAATTTTTTATAATCGCATTCAATGAGATTACAATGTTCACTTTATGCAGACGATGTTCTCTTTTTTTTTAAAAAATAATAGCATCGTTCCTGTCAAACAAATTTTTTCGAATATCCTGAATGACATCTCTAACTGGGCATTTCGCTGAGGTCCAAACATAGCGTGCAATAAATTTAATTTGCTTCATATATGTAAACAAAAAGAATTGTAAGTTTTAGTTACAATAATCACATCATTGATCACACCGTTTCTTGCTTTAAAATACTAGGTATTATTTTTGATAGAATTTTTAGCTTTAGTTAAATTAACTAAGATATAAAAAAAGTATTTGGGATCAAAACACAGTAATGTTCACCCAACCACACTTATTAATATAACCAAATTTTTATTGATTATGGACTACCAATTTATGGACTGTGCTCAAAAAAAAAATTTTGCCAGCATACAACAACTTTACCATTCAGCAGTACGGAAAAGTTTACGAGCGTTTCCTGCCACACCTATAAAAAAAACTTCTTGCTGAAGCTCAACATCCTGAGTTAAAAGATCACGTAAATCAGAACACTTTGTGTTTAAGCCCGAAACTGGACGCATCCAATAACTCCATATTGAGCAGCGACTGAAAAAAGCCAATCAAAAGAAGGAGAAAATTAAGACGGCCATTTACACTACGCAAGGTTATACAATATGCTGGAAAAATAGACATTTCTCTTAAGCCAACTTTAAGCGGAGCTCCACAATTTCCACCCTGGAATCTGCCAGAAAGTTCCTTTATCAGACACCTCCTTATTTATGCTAAACGCAATACTTCCCCCTTGGTATATAGACAACTTTTTTATGAACCTTTACCTGACCTTTATTTACACTGATGGTTCAAAAGACGGTGGTGAATGAGAAAGTGGAACTCATAAAAAAAGGGGATAATCTTTCCGTATACCTCCATTTTTTCCGCGGAAGCAAAAGCTAAAATAAAATACAGAATCTGCTCTGATAGTTAGTTTTCCCTTCTCGCTCTGCAGAATACAACAAATAACCAACCCTGGGCTATGAAAATACGATGCGCCTTTTGAAGATACAACTCCAAAATCAAAATAATGTGGGTTCCAGGGCATTGCGTAATGGTTGGTAATATTTTCACCGATAATTCAGACAAGTAAGCTAGCACCTCACCAAGTATTTTTCATAACATATATGTTAAATCGGAGCCTTTATTAGAAAAAACCACACGCAACTTTTGGTCTCAATATCAACACGCCTACACTCGCATAAATCCGGATCGAACTCAGCCTGTTATTCCATCGAAGTGCGCTTCCTAGGAGCTTAAAATTTTTACAAGATGCCGTCTAGAACATACCAAAATTAGCCACGAACACCTTTTAGGCGGGTAAGCTTCCTCCGAAAGTAGTGTATGCAATTTTCCACTGTCCATAACTTACATTTTAGATCATTGCACGAAGAACATATGCTAATGTCAAGAAAAATATGTTCAATAATCAAACCCCTTCCCCTTTATTGCCAAAATATACAATTAATAATTTCAAAGCTATTTACATCTTATTTAATAAAACTATGCCATAATCTCAATTTTCTATGAGTCTAAAGATATTATATACTGTTAGATAATAATCTATTAGATAAACTTCAGGCCGATGGCCTGGTAGCTAGTACCTCTATTTTTGTAATATAGTTATTTATAATTGCATTGCTTTATAAATAAATGACTAAAATGAATTATTTCAACTCCTTCCTTTAGATTTGGTCGGACAACAGATGGCAGCGATGACTGCTTTGCGTTCCCACGACAGTCTGTTCTGCGTTACCGGAACGACCCGGATCTATATTCGGCCAAGGACTGTCACTTCAGTAGCATTCTCCAAAATTTTATGGGGAATGTTTCATGCTGTTACAACAACATCATCATGACTGCTTTGCCACTAAGAGAGACATCCCAGTGGCACCCTGAAAGCCAAGGGCACTCTTGTATTTTGAACAAGTTCCTCTATTCCGAGCAGCACGGATCGGTGTGCTTTGACATCGGTTTCCGAAAGTAACTTTATTACACGAATTCCAAGTGGAGAGGAGTGGAAACTTGAGTATCATACTCCACCTGATAGCATTGTCATTTGTACACATTGGCTCGAAACTTGAGGTAGGAGGAGGCGTTTTCTAGGTTACCAGATCACTGCAGCGTCTTCCAAGCTGAGGTCTCGGCTATCATGGAGGCGGTAGAGAAGATTGGGACCGGGATTATAGGAAGAGATATCTTCATGTTTAGTGACAGTCAGGCTGCAATCAGAGCTCTGAGCTCTTTCACGTTTAACTCGAACATCGCGCTGGACTACAGGAGATGGCCAAGCAGAACAGACTGTACCTCATTTGGGTCCCTGGTCCCCGGAAAATAGAGGGAAACTGCATGGCAGACGAACTTGCAAGACAAGGTACGAAAAAGCAGATTCTTCAGGATAAAGAACGCATTGGTATGCCGTTTGCCACTTGCAAATTGCTACTCAGAGATTGTACATATAGACAAGCTGAAAACAGTTGGAGGCAAAATACGACCTGTCGAACCTCAAGGCAGACGTGGCCTAAATGGGATCGGAAACCATCTCTCTCTAAGAAGGGAAAACATCTCAAACGTGATCGGGGCTCTAACAGCGCACTGTCTGATTGGGAAACATGCTGAAAGGTTGGGAGTACTCTTCCGAAGATGCTGTAGGAGCTGCCAGAATGACGAGGAGGAGGAAACGATCTTGCATTTACTGTATAAGTGTCCCGCACTGTGCAAAAGCAGAATGCGATATCTGGGATCACCGATTTTGGATGACCTTAGTGAGGTTTCAAGCACCGAGGTAAATTGCCTGTTGAGGTTCATCAGTGTGGCAAAATGGTTTGGTGAGGGGTAATTCTTCTTCTTGGATGGTACAAAAATTTTTCTTTGTGGTAACACAATGGGCCTCCTATTACGGCTGCCACTCTAACGTAACCTAACCTAAATTCTATAAACTATATAGGTACAAAAGAGTATCTCATCAAAATGAACTCATTCTGAAATCGAATAGAGGGCAATATAAGTATGTACCCACTTATGGAGTATAATCTGTCTCAAATATTTGTGTATTTAATTCTAAATGACACTTGGGTGCAGTACTGAAAACTCTAAAAAGAAATTTTAGGGCAAAACCCATTATGGTGATGTGCGACGGTCTTTTTTATGATAGAGCTGTGATGGCGAGACAAAATTTTGGGAAATTGATGCTGAAAAGTAATATTTATTCAAATGCTTATATGCGTATGTGTGCACTTCACGGCATTTGTCTTAAATAAGATGCCATAGAGAAAGGAACTTCTAAGTTACTCGCCGTTTTCGATTTATGTTGGAATCGTTATAATATCTGAAAATTAAGCATCTTCGACAGTCAGCAGTCAACACATTCAATAAGAACTGCGGATGATGCATTAAAGTGTTGCATTTATATACATACATATGTGCATATGCAAAGGGTGGTTAAATATTAAGGGCCGATGTTGATTTTGAATAAAACACAAATTATTTTGGAAATTGTTATAATTTCATTTTATTATGATAATATGGTGTGGTTCAATTATGTATGGAGTAAAATATCGCCCAACTGTCCGCCGCGACCTCGGCGGCACACCTCCATCCGATGGTCCAAATTTTCGATGACGCTGAGGCATAATTGAGGTTCTATGCCGTTAATGTGCCGAATTATCTCATCCTTTAGCTCTTGAATTGTTGCTGGCATAAACCGCTCCAAACAGTCACTCTTTGTGGGTGCATTGGTTTTTCGACAATCACTCTTGGATTATCATTCGCCCAAATGTGGCAATTCTGCTTATTGACGAATCCACTGAGGTGAAAATGTGCCTCATCATTGTAGACGATTTTCTTCGAATTTGGAACGCCCATATTCATAATAAGCCTGAATAACTTTAACACATTCCTCGATTGTGTGTCTTTCCATGTTCAAATTGAGTTAGTCTGAAATTGAGAAATGTTAAATGAAATGCAGAAAAAAACTTGACGTCTAGGTGTGGTTCACATTCAACATCGGCCCTTAAAATTTAACCACCCTTTATTTATGTTGGTATGCACATAAGTATATATAAACGTTTTGAACACTGGCTATTTTTAATTTAGTGTAGCAACAAAAAGATAAATTCGAAATTTCAAGCGCCTTTACCGCGACATGGCCGCCGCTAATGACATTTGTTTAGCGTTAAACGACCTGTGAATATATTACATACATACATACATACACACGCATATACAAATCGTGTTTTTGCCGGAAGAGTGACCAAATTCGAGAAAAATTACTTCATATTTCTAAATTGTCTAATGCTCCCTTAATAAAATTGAAGACACATTTCCTTCTAATGAGCTATTGCTAATCGATACATTTATGCAACTTGTATACAACATAAAAAGCGACTTAATTTCTGCATACCTAACTAAAAAATTTGTTGTTTTTTAATTGTGTTACTTTTTCTGCAAACGCACAATATGCATGCGAATCAAGAATAATAGAAAACCAGATTACGATTACGCCGGCAGCGTACACGTCACAGATGTTCATACCACAGGAATAGCGAAAAGAAAAGGAGGGTGATAACTGTACTCTGACTTTTATTTTTGCTGCAACTGCTACAAACAAAGCCCGATACATCACATCTATTATTCTGTGTTTAACTTTTTGTAAAAACCACTTAAAGCTCAGAAAAATCAACTTTTTAAGAGCCATTTGTGACGTCAATCCTTCAAACGAGGCAAGTACGAAGTAACGGAAGTGCTTTTGTCGTCACCTTCTTTTCTCTACATCTTGCATGCGAATAGCTAGGGCGAGTGTATTCTTAAAATATTCCTATTCAATCTTTCACATCACACTCTAAATTTTTTCTTTCAGCCTTTGAAATTTTTGTGATTTTCGGTTGGTGCTATTCACAATATATGAACATACGTCGCCACAATTAGCTTTGGCAGCACGCGTTGACACGAAACAACAAATTGAAGAAAATCACGTAGCAGACCGCATAAATCTCTCATTCACCGAAAGTGTTGAATAATGAGTTAATCTATGTGGATTAAGTGTTCACTTGATTAACTCAATATTTTATTGCAGTAATATTTATCACAAAAAAATAGGAAATTTGAAATTTTCTTTCCCAGCTGCGAGATATCTACCTAATATTATTCCGAATGCAAGTAGAATGTAGCTTTTTTAAATTTTTTTTGGCATTCTAACCTCCTTATAACTATAAAAGCTCCGTGTTTGACTCTTTTTAAATTTTTCCACAAAGTTTTAATTTTTATACCTTGATTGTGACAGCCTAATTGTATCGAGAATATTTTGAATAAAAAATTATTTAACCAGCTTCAAAAACTAACACGCAGCACATAACATAACATTATTATCATTGGTTAAGGTGGATATTGATATTAATTTTTTTTTGTACGGCCACTGTTTAGTAACCTTAAAACCAACTCAGAAATATCATCGAAATCGATTTACAGACAAGGAAAATGTCTTTGGTTTAGAATCGAGCTCAGTTATAACAAGTAAAGAAGTGCTGCCTTCGGCCATGCATTTAATTAATAAAAAAAAAATATTGTATTTGTGGGAAATTTAACATCTGGTAACATTGCCCAGTATTTGAAAATTAAATTTTGATTGTATCGTTTTGATTTTATGGCAAATTTGTTAAGATTTCAAAAAAGAAATATAGCTGTCAACGATTCTAGTATAGATATGTACCTATACGTACCTCCCGAAACGTTCTTATCAATTTTAATTGCAGTTAGTGACGAAGAGAATGAAGATATCTTAGTCAATTTCGCCGTTGATGCAGCGATTATTTTGGCTAATCGTAGAAACACCCATTTAGGAATACAAAAAACTTCACAATTGCCCATCGACCTTCAATTAAAAATCTAGTGAATCAGTAGTCAATGCCGCACTGATACATTTAAAATCTACTTTTTTGGTTTGGTCATGTGGAGAAGAAAGGCGGACAATTGCCGCAAAAACAATGGTAGAGCTTCCAGGATGCATTGGTTATGTTGAAGGGACCGAAATCAGATTAGCTGAGTCTCCTTCCAAAGATAATGAACTATACTTTTCTCGAAAAAGACAGTATGCCATAAAAAACCAAGTGGTATGTGACTATTCGCTTAAAATTATGCAAGAAATAATAGGTAAAAATCCTGAAATGTACTTCTGCCAAATGAAATTGTTTGCTGGCGATATTGAGCAATCGAATATAGAGTGCGTATATAAAATTGCTTTGGAAAATTAAAGAAAAAATTTTGTAGTATAAAAGAGTTACGCTTTCGTTTATCGAACGAAAATAATTATAAAAATTGGTCTAGATGGATTTATGCATGCTGCATACTTCACAATATTTTCCTAGAATTCAACTCTGACGAAGACTCTACTTCGGAAGATGAAGATGAAAACGACCTCCCACAAGAAATTTATGAGCACATCTTGTGAATAATAAAAATTAAACAATTAATTGTTCTACATACGTACATATTTTACTTTGTCAAATAAAAATTTTTACTGTTGCAGGTTAGGTTAAGTTAGTTTAATGTGGTAGTTCCTGTAGTAGGAACTCACTTAGACATATTAGAGGAGTCTATTTTGATACCACCTGTTTCATGAACGGTAACGTAAATCGGGAAAGATTAACCTGAGAAACGTTGCGTTCCCCGAATGAAGTCACGCAAATTATCAATCCCCATCCCAGAGAGCTCCTCTGGAGTCCTAAAGAAGTACGAGCCTAGGTACTTGAACCTCAGTCTCTCACAAAGACAGGGCAGCTGAGCAGAAAATGAAAAGATGAACCCACCTCATCATCGTCCATACAGCTGCGGCAGAGAATATCTTCAGCCGTACCGCATGAATACCCAACGGACAATGCCCAACCAAAACACCTACGAGGTTCGAGAGTTGTCGCTTAGTAAGCGACCTCAGCTCCTTTGAGCGCCCACGATCCACTCTCGGCCAAAGGTTCCTTGCTATTCTGCATGTCGTGACAGTTTCCCAGCGCTCGCTGAGAGGACAGAGAGTCCATCTGTCCAAAAGAAGTCCGTAGGCAGCCAAAGGAGCCCCACCCTCTCCCTGCATGGATAAACGACTTACAGGGTATCCTGCCAACCGAACTCATCAGCCATGCAGTTCGCTGCAATGTCACTATGGCCCGGTACTCAAATTAGTCTAACGTCGAGATACTCTGAGGCGGCTGCAAGAGAAGTCAGGCACTCCCCGATAAGTTTTGATCTCATTATTAGCGATCCTAAGGCCTTAATAGCGGGCTGACTATCAGTATAAATTTTAGTTCGTCTAGTGGGCATTACATTGGTGAGTAGCCAATCGGCTGCCTCCTTGATTGCAGCCACCTCTGCCTGAAACACACTACAATAGTTGCTATTGCAACTCTTATTCAATTTTCCTTCAAAGCTATAGAGTGCTAGCTTTTACTTTTGTTTCCATTTGTAATTATTGTTGTTTTACCTTGACCAAACCAGAGTGCAAGCTGAGCATATACAAGGCCGGCCCGCGAATAAATCCCTTGTGTTGCACGTAGACTCTGGTGACATACCGATTCCTTGAAGGCACTCTGCAACTTCAGGTGTGACACCTATATTTGCAGTGCTTGTTAAACTCCTTTCTGCATCCAAAATATCTTGCGGTTGTGAGCTACTAATGACACATCAGTTATATTCAGCGTTGAGCCAAATACATATGTCTTCCAGATCACTGAAGAAAGGGCAGATTTTCGAAATTATACCTAAAAAAGCAAATGCATTGAACTTTATAGTAAATATTTCATTTTGAAATTACGTTCTGTTGTTTCGCCGTCCGGCATAGCACTAGCGCCCGTCGAATTCCTCCAATTTCGCGCCTTTGCATAACGACGCGAGTTTTATTTCAAATAAGCAGTAGTTGCTGTTTTCAATAAAAACATTTTATCTTGTATATACAAATGAAAGTGTGTCCTTCATAGGCATCCAAAATGGTCACTATGCTTCCGATATATACAGACCTATCTGCTCTAAGGTGAGCGATGCCACGCCCATCCCAACATTTTGGATTCTATGTATTTCTTTCTCAAATCCAATTCTGTGTATCAAATTTGAGAAGAACTTCATAAAATATCGGATTTTTTTTCTATTTTTGTAATTTAGCATTATAATTTTTGAATGCATAGCGTGTGCCAAATTTGGTAGAATTTAATGAAGTGGCTTCAGAGATATGGTTATTTGCTCCAAAGTCGGCCACGGCTATTTTACACAATTTGTCCCCTGTCTTTCTCCCTTTAACCTAATTCTGCGTATACAATTTTAGCAAATTACCTTTGGCAGATACTGAAGTATCGAATTTTTTGATTTTGCAAAATAAAAGAGTTGGGCATGCTTTTGATCCGATATAAATAAAGTTCAAAATGAGTAACTGTTTTAGTTACTTAAATATGGAAAATAAAAAGATTTTTGTAAACTACCGTTATGTGAAAGGTGGGCGGATTTTCGCCCGCTTTTGATAATTTTCTTAAGGTTGATTATTGATGTAAAATTCAATGTACGAGTATTTACCAAGGTTAGTAGAGTTAAGGAATTATGCCTATTTCCCCTAAAGTGGCCAGTGCCACGCCCGTTTTTCTAAAACCGATTCCCAGCCCAATACTGAGTGTCAAACTTGAGCAAATTAGCTTAACTAGTTGCTGATCTTTTGATTATCACTAAGCACCGCTATGTAGGCGTGGTTATTATCCGATTACGCTCATTTGTATACCAAGTTTCCTTGGGATATCTCATTATTTAATCGCGTAGCACGGGCGGATGTACAGACAGACATGGCTTAATCAATTTGGATATTAATTCTAAAAGTGTTGATATATAAATGTATATACTTATATCCGTTGTTTATTCTGTTACAAAGAACCGTTAGGTGAACAAAGTTACTATACCTTGGGCACTAGCACGATCGGGTATAAAAAAAAATCTTACGTTTTCGATACGTCTCCAGTGAATTCTGAAATTGGAAGGAGGCACTTGCGCGCGCAGGACCGGTTATGTTTACAGGTCTAAAATGTAAAAAATTTAATAAACAAACTCTAGAGGAGAGGGGCCTTCTTAAATATACATTCCTTGGAAATTATGAAAAGGCCTAAAACGATTTGAAAACTTTTTATAGCTTTATCTCGCCAGATTTCTGATCATCATTGTTGCCGCTTCATAGCCGTAGCATACAAATGATCGAATTTTGTATTCAAATTTCTTCAATTATTTTTAAACAGTTTACTCTTTGTACATTTATTTTATATCTTTCGGTTAAAGCTAAACTTGTTTTTAGGCTTGAACTTTGTGTTTTTTTTTTCAAATATTTCAGCTGAACAAATAACACATTTACTAAACCACGCCCGTTCAATTATGAAATAATCTAATAAAATATGTATTTTATTACCTTGCACCAGAAATAAGACCCAGGAATTATTAAGAAAAAGAAATTAAAAAAAAAAATATTGCATTTCGTCTTCAACAATTTCGCTCATAAATCTCTTATCTGCGATCTCTCACCAACTGTGCGCCGACAAGTGACACCTTGGAATATTTATTTAGAGCATGGAAAAATATTATCATAAGCGGTATGAGTATCTCTCTCTGAAAAATATCCGATAACTACATAACTACCGGTCTGCCCATTTATGGAGTCAACCGACCTGTAAATTAAATTAACAGATATTATATTACAACATAGAAGACAAGGAAAAGCGGCGAACAAGTTCATAAATTAGGTCAACGGGGCTGTAGCGCACACATAGAATATTCTAAAGTAGACAAACAAAGCATAGCGGAAAAGGAAGTCAAGCAAATGAATGTGGAATACAGAATAAATGAACAAAAAGAAAACAACAATGAAACGCAAAGCCTAGGATAGAACTGATGAACAGATGAAAAGCAACGGCATTTTCAAAACAATGAAGATAAACAAAACAACATCAAAACGAAACAGATATCCGCAATAAAACAGGTAAGTATTTGGTATGATAAAAACGAGTCGAATTTCAAAACTGAATGGGAAACAAATATATAAAAATAAATAAAAAAGCAAAAAAAGCAATACTGATGAAAAACAGAGCACCAGCTGAGCTAGTGAGCGAATCTCCTCGGGCTACACACGTTTGTTGACAGCGTCTCTGACACCGCTGTGTGGTTGTAGTGTTGATAACCAACATTGGGAAGCGGCAAAATATGGCAAAGCGGTGCTCAGACGAATGGCGGCTGTTGGACGCTGAGGCTATGGCTAAGGTTGGCGTTGAAGCGGAGTAGAGTGGATTACATTTCTACATTTTCAGGTGTCACCGATAAGCATCTAAATACTGGTCGGGCAACGCGCAGCGCGCACCGATTCTGATGTAAAATAATACATACTACATATGTACACACAAGAAAGTCGGTGCGCACCAAGAGTTCGACGATGTCCAGAGGCAATGGCCAGGTAGGTACAGCGGATGGCGCAGAGGCAGGAACGAAATGACGCGGTGTGGTCTCATTATGTGGAAATTTCACATAATCCCGCATTTTTCATTTGATATGCACGTAAAGATACGAGTTAAAAGCGTATAAAAAAAAATATACATAACATAAGAGAAAAAAATAAATACTTAAACGTAAATAAATAAATAAATGTGTAAACACCTGAGGATTGACGCTGAAAATCGGTGGCGCGCAGTACCTTCAGCTTGGTTGATAAAGCAGTATCGCAAAAATGAATTGCGTTTATTTAATAAAAATATTTTGCATGCACTGCATCGGGCCGCTGTCAGTCTTTGACATGCATTTATCGTATCGTATTTATTCCTCATGTACCAATGCTCTGTGTGTGTTGCTGGATTTACTATCGCGCTCATCATACGTCGCATTTGACATTTGTGCGGATAAGAAGATTTACTACTACTAGAAAAACCCGGTAGACATTGCCCTGCAACTCTTTTAAAAATATAAGTATGTAGCTTGTCCACGCCGAGATGAAAAGTACGTTTTAATATTTTATATCCTTGAGCAGAATTTGATTAAATTTTACTTTTAAAAGAGGTGAAAAGCCCTTTCAAAATATACATATAAACTTTCTCCTATCTAATGAAAGTGTTCTACACTAATATTGTACTATTTCGCATTACTTGTGTATAATTTAATTTAATTCGACAGGTGGCAACCTCCTTTAAAATATTGCTAGTTATATATCTTCTCCTCAGCAAAACGAACGGTTTGGCATCCATATTATAATATTTCATGAACTTACTATATATGAAATTAAATTTGACTTTTCAAACAGGTGGCAACACTCCATACACTTTACGACCTACCCTCAAACGTACCAAATATAAAGAGCGATTGGTCGTGGCTCACTCGGTTACCCACATACACGCAAGCGGCAATCATATCGTCCAGGATGCCAATCAGCGAGAAGCTGAAAACGGTGGACTCCATAACAGAATCAATTCAACTTCCCCAGGGGAAAATCAGTGAGGAAACCAGCATCCTGGAAACCGTCGACTCCGATCTGCGTGGAGAGATTGCTGTTCTCAAACAACGCTTTGTACCAACGCACGGGACCATGTTAAATCTCGTACTTCGGTCAGCAGACGTGACGCCAGCGGTACCGCCAGCGAGATGTACCAGTACCATGCCAAATTTAGCCGCAACACCCATAAATGTAAGCAGTCGTGCAAATTCGGGCATCTGCCGACGCATTTCAGAATTATACATATATATATTTTGAAAAGCAACTGAACCACCGCCTTCACATATTTGACACATCCACAAAGATGAGTTTTTTAATTGGCTCCGGCGCAGATGTGTCAACTACCTCGAAATTTTTGGTGTTGGCTCAAGCATAACATTCAGATTCCCAATTGTTTATCGCTAATGACGCACCAATACAGGTGTTTAGAGAAGCCCTATTAAAACTTGCACTATGGATTGCGCAATGTGGCTTAGGAAACGTGTCTGTCTATCTAGATGACATCTGCATTACTTCCAGTTCATTTAAAGAGCACCGTCACAAAACCGGTACTCGGCGTGGTAGAACTTAAATTTCTTCGTCATCTAATAACTAAAGAGGGTGTACAACATTACTAAGCTGCGTTAAGACAGTTTTGGATCTTAAACTGGCGAGATTAGCGAATGACCTAAAATGGTTTATTCATTTGTAGAGGGAATTTTTGCAACAACCCCTCTAATACCAACACCGCTGCTCTTTGAGATGACTTTGGGTAATAAGCGCAACGCTGGTGTCGTATGGACCGCCGATAACATGAAATTATGAAAATTTGCCATAGAACCAAATTATTTATATTAACATTTAATACATACATATGTAAACCTTGGAAAAATATATTGTATACATGTATATATATGTACATATATACATGGGCTGTATTTTTTTGCCTGAATTTAATTAGTGCCAGCACTTCTATGATGAGATGCCGACAAAGATAGCAAGTTCAGAGAATGTTATAAAATAAAATGTAAATAGAGTTCGATATTTTAGGAAGGGAAAAAGTAAAATAAGCTGGAAATTTGGTGCTACCGTTTTAATATGCATTTGAACTAATTTTTAAAGTAAAACTTCTTTAGCGTAATAAACGAGTATATGATATTGCAACGTCGCGTCACAAAGTTGCGGCACGACGCACATTGTTTGGGATCGTTTCGGTTCTATTTATAGTCTAGGTTTTCGGGACTTTAAATTGGACTTGAAATTCAGGATCATTTCGAGACTTGGCTTTTAATAGTTTGTAGCTAGATCGGAATAGGTGAGGAACTAGATTAGGTTATGTTAAGCTGGCTGGCCCAACGAGATGCCTCACATAGACCAGTAGGCCATTTGTGTTACTAGAAAAATGTGCGATCAATGAAAGCCTTGTCTTGTGAGCCGGTGGCATTGTCGAAGAACTCTCCGCCCCCTGGGCGAACTGAAGTAGGCTCTTTGGCTCTTTGGCACTTTATCGGCAGCCGACTGCAGGTCATAATACGTTTCACCGTTCCATTATTCATTTTCTGCATCTTTTATAACTTACCAGACCCAATTTTGGGGCATGCGCAGTCAATAGGTAGCTCCAGTAAGAATCTGGAGTCCTCTCTTTTCAGAGAAAGTAAAAAGTTCGTGAGCTTAGTATCGTATAATTTGGAAATGATTTTTGAAACCCCACAGCCCTGTGTTTGCTTCTACGCATTGCTTGCTTGCTGAGCGAGAGCGGCACTTCCCCACTGATTGAGTCTTCTAGATAGACACTCTGTTGGGCAAAGTCGTCTGCCCTTTCATTTCCTTCTATACCCTTATGGCACGGGACCCAATAAAGGTTCACGGTTTTGGGAACAGCCAACCTGCCCAAATTTTCTTTAGACCCTACTAGGGTTTTAGAGCAGGTACTGAGGGAAAGCAGGACCTTGGTGGCTGCCTGACTGTCGACTGTCTGATAGAAAAGAGCCAAATTAGTTGATTTGCTGTCAGACTATTTGTAGTATTTTTTTGGCAATATTCCTACAAAAAGAGTTTCTTACGGTATTTTGTTGTATGTACCCTGTCGGAAAAAATAAAAATACTCGTAGAAAACATATTTCTAATTTGTTGAGTTTAAATTATAAGTATAGTAATTAAAAACATGTGCAAGGTAGGGCAATGGTTCTAGGGATTGGCAATTAGATGTCATTGAAAAATTTGTAATTTTCATTAAAATTTGTTTCATTTCCCACAGGGTACATATGCTGCTTGACAGACCAGAGTAAATAAACTTTCTATACCAACAATTAATTTGCTTAAATTCGTATTTATTGCGACTCTTCGCGAAAATGAAACTTCCGTATGCGAAATTTATTACAAACAAATCGAAATTAAGCCAGTGACCTTCTACTTCACTTCTATCAACAGCGAACAGTCGTCACCCGGTTGGCAAAATTGCAAAGGCGTGAACGCATGAGCCCGATTAAAAGTACTAGTGAGAAGCGTCAATAAATTATTCTCAAAGAAACAAGCGCGTAAATCCTACAATTCAAGATAAAGAATAAAAAGATGAATAATACAAACTGACTAAACCGAAAAATGTCGAAAATCACATATCCCATACATTTGGCAGAAGTACAACGAAGTGCAAAGAAATAACAAAGAACAGTGACCGAAGAATTCCAATGAATTACAAGAAATCAGCAGCACCCTGCTGTAAGTGGAACCTCTGAAATAAAGCGGCTGGTTGTGGCGGGTTAGAGAGCAAGTGAGCTGGTTGGCAGCAGACGTAAGTGGGGTAACGTTGAAAAACATCACACCACACATTGAGGTAATTAATTTTAGCATTAAGTGCTAATTTCACGACAACACGATTATTATTATTTTTTATGGTGCACAAGGAGTTGCGAGTACCAGTGGCGGGGCGTGCCGCATTGCATCGAATTCCACCATGGATGCTGTGTCGTTGGCGGGCACGTCCAATCGCTTGGCGTTGCAATCGTCTCGTCGCGCAAACATTGCCTGATGTAAGGTGTTGTATGTTTGGCAAATCGTTACGTGTTGAATGTTGGCAATGCGTGATTTTATGTCTTTATACGCCGAGTCGTATTCGCACAGTAGCATAGAAAACTTGCACAAAATTACTAATTGGCCAGTGCCATTGCATTTCCATCTGATTAGTTATTACCGAGAACGGATAGGTGTACTTATTTTCATTAATGGTACTGAATTCGGTAGAAGTCTTTTAAAGTCACATTTCATTTGAATCCTGTACATAATCTTAAGAGGGTTGGTTGATGGAAGCTACACTTGAGCACCCAGACTAGCTATTTTAATATAGCATTGGTCAATCAATAAGACATCCATTCTATGCTATGTACATAAATATTTTTTGTATTAACATAGAAACTTATCAACAGTGAATAAATGTAGGATACGGCCGCAGTAGTCGAGTGTGTGACGTGTGGGCGATTCATTCGATGGTCTCGACTTCACATCCTGACCGGGGCAAGTAAGGTCACAAATTATATGAAAACATTTTTAAAATAGCGGCCAAGCTTCGCAGGCAATAGCAAACCTCCGAGTGTAATTCTGCCATGCAAAAACTTTTTCGGCCAGCCCTGTCCTAATGCTTCCTTGACATTCCAACAAAATTGCATATTTTGCAATTAAAAAAATCCTTTCACTTTGGTTGTTTGATATAGTGTTACGTAAGAGGTGATAATGCTGCAAACAACGATATTTTAAGTTATGAAGCCCATAGTCAAAAAAGGAATAAAAGTGGGTGGAGTTGACCTAAAATTTAGTACCTAAACTAATATCCTATTGGCAATATCTAGCACTATTTCAAAATATAAGCATTTAACTGCATTACCGACACTTTCCAGTAGCTTGGGATATTGCTCCATTTAGGTAGTAATTTATGCGAAAATAATTCTCTACATTTGTGAGAAGCTTACTTTATTTACAAGCCTCTAAAATGACGTCGTCAGTTACGCAACACAAATTTTTTAATTGTAGTTTTTTGCTCAGTGATGGATTATTTGATTAACAGCCGTCAGTGGGTTGCACAGGACTGTGCCCTTTCCCGATGTTGCTTAACTTTTACATCTCCAAACCGTCAGAGAGAGTCACTATCGTCTCGAGCGCTGTTAACTTCTCGATAATAGCTACTGGCAATGCAATCGACCGCGCTCACTTCTTGACTTTATGAAACATGACCCGAGAAAATATCGAAACTTTGGGCGACGTTAAACACGCCATGGACAATGGACGTCAGGCTGGAACTTAACATTCATGTTGATAGAACTCCCACTCGATGATTTTGTGAGTAACCTTCGACAGCCTGTTCTCCTTTTCAGCGCACACTACCGCAATTGACAATAAAGTACGAAGCCGCAAAAAGTCCTCAAGTCGCTTGTCGGTAACACTTGGAGAAAGAAAAGGAAATGCAGGGTCATTGGTCGTCCGGCTGTAAAGTATTATGCTGCACCAGTAGGACAGCCGGGGATCAGTAGCACATAGTGTACGAAGTTACAAACCTGTCAGAACACTGCACTTAGGTCTGTGACGGGATGTCTTCTGACGTCGCCGTAGTCAGGATGCTAGCTTTCTGTCAAGGATTATAACATTTCGCTTAGAAAGCAGTTCCTTGCAGTCGTCCACCAGCCAACCGCCGTATCCGAGAGTATACAGATAAGCAGCAGAGTAGCATTCACCGAGAAAAAACTCCCACTTTTACAAACACTCACCTTGTGAATGCTATGATACGAGTTAAACCACAATCAATTGCAGACGAAGAGTTTCAGCTGTCTCGAGAGTTCCACATGACTCCTTCTCGCTGTTTTGATGCTGTAGTAGACGTAAGGCGATCTAACAAGCTGTAGCGCGCCACTACAACAACGACAACAACCACAGCGACTGGTGTGCTACGGAATCGGGCAAAGTCGACTATAGCTCTAATTAAGTAAAAGAAAATTTTTTTCAGAACAGACTCATTGTCTGCATAAATTGAAATCGGCTTTATCGCGCTATTGAATGACCAATATGTCAATCCGGGTGATATTGCACATGTTGTATTAAAATGCCTTTGACAGGCATATAAAGCTCTTGTGATCAATTATGGTATCAGTTCCACTTGCCTGTTTTTGGTGGGTATGATGGTGGATATCAATGGGTTTATCAACAATCCGTTTTCAGCGCATACATTTACCGTTAGGTCTAGCGTAGATTGAAGTCTTGAACAGATGGCGTTTAAAAAAATCCCAAATACATTACCTCCAAAATTAAAGTACCCAAACCAATCCCCACACCTTTTTGGTGACAGTGAAGCAAAATCCCCACGCTTATGAATAACTGATATCACCGATCATATAAACAATAGCACAAGGTGAGTCCAAGCATTGTGATACCAAATTTTTAAAGCTTTTACTACTTCACCTAAAAAAATTTCCTCATGACTTGAACCATGTAAACGCCCATGATTTGGCTCTAGCACAAAATATTATTTAAAATCCAAAAGAAGTAATTGCGAATTTTCAGCAAACCATCTTGTCTATGGTAAAATAACACTTTCCTGTAGTGCGATTCACTAACTTATTTTAAAGATATTCGATTGGTTAACTCAACTTAACCAAAATTTTAACGACCCTGCTATTCAAAAGGCATTTTTTAACGATTTTCGCATTCGCTGAATCAGCTGTTGATGTTAGCTAGTCGATAGCCGAAAACTAAACGACAACAAATTTCCGAGATGCGGACAATCCCTTTCATTTGAATGTAACAGAATTTCAGAAGCTGTATCGGTTAACTCCAGACTTGGCTGAATACCTAATTTCTCAGCTTGACAACCAAATAAGAGGCTCCAGAATAACAGCAATATCAACTGAGAAACAGGTAGCTCGTGTAATGCCCTATATGCAATTTTAAATTCTACTTTTACATTGGTAGGTTCTAGCGGCTTTAAAGTTCTACGCAACTGATTGCTATCAACGACCCGTAGGTGAACAATGGGGAATATCCATGAGGCAGACATCCGTAAGCCGGCGTTTATAGGGTAACGGATGCAATCAATGATTCATTGTTTTACCAGAAAGTGAGGTTTCCTATGACCCAAGCTGCTAAAGAAATGCTCGCTTCAGCGTCGTCACCCTTTGTGGGAGGCACCAAAGAATCATGAGAAGGCTTATGCCAACCACCATACATATCTACCACTCAATTGATGTGGCAAAATCAAGCTTTTATCAAGGATCAAGTACAAAAAAAACATAAATATAGTTTAGTTTTAATATAAAGATAAATGATTTCAATTAAAAAATTTAAATACATATATGTAAATCCCAAATACGCTGAAGCACAACGCGAATTTTAAAAACGAAAACCATGGCATATTTGCCGGTGATTCCACATATTCCTTGGAGTCGAGTTGATGACTATTCTAACAAGACGTTCAGAGGAGAGTCCGGAATTCTGCTACAATGGAACATTGCAATATATATAAAGAATTATAAGTGCTTGTAGTTTGAAACAAACTAATATCCTATTTCATTTTAATGAAATATAATAAAAACACTCAAATTTATATTTGGCAGCAGGCATTCGTTTGCTTTTTCTCTTTATTCCTTTTTTTGTTTTTCGCTTATTTTGATATTTAATTTGACAGAGGTGCCACTCTTTATCACTTAGAATAAATACAACGAAACAGCTGTTAAGTGTCGTTAAGAATACGTTAGTGTATCGCGCAATCGTTGGTACAAACGGCAAATATTGCCGTCAAAAATAACAATTGTCGCACCGTTTAAAGTTAGTGAATGCCACTACTGATGCCCCTAAATATAACCCATGTTTCGCAATCATTCAAAGATAATTTTCCGCGCATTGAAAACTCCATTGAAGCTTCGCACAGTAGGCTCAAAATAATTGTAGGAAAAATATGGGGTGTATATGAAATTATAAAAAAGTTGGGGGAATGATATGATTGAAGTAAAATAAAAAGGCACGAGTATACGCACAATTAAAAAAAAGAGTATCGAGTATGTCAAGAAAATTAAAGAACTTGAGCATCGCGCGGATTTAGATAAAATAGCTTATTTAAAATCTACATACATATATCCGAAAATATTTCATTTTGCAGTTAATATTTGTAAATGACCTTTCATTTTTCGTTTTAAACAAATGTTATACATTTTTCTTTTATGAGATATGTAAATGCCCAGAACTTATTGTGGTTTAAATTATTTGCTTCAATTTAGATTTACCTACATGTAGGTATGCACATATGTACGTAAATAAATGTGAAATCATAAAAGTAATAATGCACAATATATTCATAATTTATTGAGACATATTGTATTTTCTTTAAATTCTATCTACCTAATAAATATGTGCTAATTCATTACATGTTTTGAATTTTAATTTCAAAAATCATGTCAAAAGTAGAGTGCTCATTTTCTGTGTGAAATACATACATACATGTATTTAATACTGAAAATGGGGATTTCGTGTTAAGGGATTTAGATTTGGGAATTTTGATTTTGGGGATTTAAATTTCGGGATTTTGATTTTGGGGATATTGTGGTACGTCCCTTAGCATCCTTGAGTCAGAGCCCTGCAATATATATTTTACTGAAAACGATAGAAAGAGTCTTTCTTCTGACTACAAGCACGTTCAGATTTGCAATTTTCGTTGTATACAAACTGACCGGTTTTCCAATTTGGTAAAAATGTTTCCACTTTAGGTTATGTTAAGAAAAACTCTAGCGGCTACGCAGCGTAGTTATGTGAATTCACTCACAGCAGCAATACAAATTTAAACAATTTAAAGAAAGCTGTTAAAACCTGTCTTAAATAAATTATCGAAAATAAGATTTATAGCAGCGATTAAGTCTCACAAACGGCAGGCATTTTTTTTATTAAATAAGTAGGTATTTTGAACTAAGACAAGACTGGCGCCAATTGATTGCTTATCATTGACAAGCTGACTTTTCCCTAAAACAACATATACGATATACCTACGATTGTATGCAAGAGATGCACGTATGTGAATTTGTATGTACAGTAAATATGCTGCCACAAAACATTAATAGTATATGTATTTCAAATGCAACGTTGCCAAGAAGGACATCAACCGTATAGTAAAGAAGGAAGACAAATACTTAAATAAATATTATATTACCAGAGAAGAGGTCGAAGATGTGTCACTAAAATTGAAACAACGATAACGGCAATGAGCAACAAAAATACAATAATTGCACTAAAAATAGTGTGGATGCCGAAATGCACTTGAAGCAACGTCGAATGAGCTGTGGGATAGTTGCACTTGCAACACAGCCATTCACAAAAAGGTCCACAAACATACATACATACATACATACATACATAGATTTTATATGCTAGTATTGTATAAGCTTGTTCATTTTGGCGTAGGAATGCAACGCGCTGCAGCAGCATTCAGATAACTATCGCTTACAATGAGGATGCGTGCAGCAAACAGTTAATTTTTATTGTTGTTTTTGCTCCTGATAAACGAGCCATTACAAGTTGACGTGACGCCACACATTGAGTTTACACACCTTTACACATACATACATCTGTATATATGTAAGTATAATAGCACTTGTCTTTCAGTTAAATTCAGCAGGTTGGATGTGCTCAGAATGTGTGGAGAGCCACAAAAGGAAAAACTAAGAAATATAAAAGTAAATAGCGTGATACAGTTACATATCCTTGACATGGCCATATTTTTGCTTAGATACAGTGGATAGCAATGTAACGAAAAAGGAAGAGACTTAGAAAAAACTTATATACACTGGACGACCGCTTACGATCCCATTTCGGCGATGTTTGCCTAGAAACTGTGATCTGATTTATGGTTAAAACAGGGGCGGATCCAAAAACGATTCTTAGGGGGGAAAATAATAATGTCCCCCATTTCCCACTGCTGGATCCGCCCCTGGTTAGCATCTGCTTGCTTATATGTAAATTTCTTAAAAAGCAGGAGCCAAGTGGCATGAAGTATATAAATACGTTATTTACCAGAAATAATCGGCTTGGCCCTGTCTCATCTTGCAAGTTCCTCTGTTATGTAGTTCCCTTCTTTGGCCCTTTTACTGGTGGTCATTTCCTCCAGAGATCAGCGACAGTACAGTACAATTGTTGAATTCCACATAATGGAGCTCAAAGCTGGTCGTAGCTTGTCGATCACTAAAAATGAAGATATCCTTTCCCCCAATCTTGGTTCCAAGTTCCCTTATTGTTTCCAAGATAGCCGAAGCTCCGAAGCTTTACCTTGGAAAACGCTGTAGAGAAGTATGATTTCTTCATCTCTTTCTCTGCGTTGCTTTCCGAAACCAAGATCAGAGAGCCACGATCCTTACTATGAAGAATAAAACTTTACAACTTTTTTTCCGCCCCTGTTCAAATTTAGTTCGCCTCAAGTTAGAATATGCCTCTATTATTTGGAATCATTTCTATCTTCTATCTCTCTCGCGGATAGAATTGAGCCAGTTCAGCGTCAATATGTATATTTTGTTCTTTACCCACTTCATTTTGTGAACGCCGTTCCATTTTATAGTGCCCGCTGCTTATTCATAAATCTGAAATTCCTTCCGAGTAGGCGAACTTTTCAATCTTTAATGTTTATGTATGAAGTTATTACTAGCTTAATTGTTTGCCTGACACCCATTGAGCAGAAATAATTATTTAAACATAATAGATAGCTACGTTCTTACTATCCATTTCATGTTTTAGCTGTTAAATTCAATTACCATAATTTTGAACCCACTACTAGAGCCGTTGGTAAGCTGAAAAAAATCTATAAAAGCCTGGATCTTGACTTTGTTATACCAAGAATTTGAACAAAAGTGCCCCAAGATTCCAGTATCTCGCTCTATTACAGTTGGACTCTTTTAAGCGAAGAGCAGCAGCGACTATTTGTTGCCAGATTTAATAGGAGTAGATCCAACAAGTTTAAGAAAAGTGATTTGTTTGTAATAGCACTTGCTCATCGACAGACACGGGCGAACCCTTCGTTCGGACAGGGTTATTCTAAATACAAATAATGTATGAATGTAGGGCGAAAACACCGCAGTAGGCCATAATGAAGACGAACAGCAGTCACCAAATGATCGCGATACTCGTTAAAATATAAATTGCAAATTGTACCTATTCTTAATTTATTTTCAATATAAGCTAACACAAATACATTAATCTACATATAAGTTAATAAAAATTCATTTTACTGCAAAATTGAATGTGTTGTCCTAATTGATTAGGACAGATTCCTACATGTCAACTATTTTGAAATTTATAGGGGATGACAACAACATTTAACTCTTCTTTGCCTGATATTGTATTACAGGAACGGTTAGATTTCCGAAACGTTCGTTTAAAGTTGTACTTCTATTTAGAAAAATTAATATTCATTTCACACGTTCGACTGTTACATATATGTAGCGTAAAAACCGTTTGATAAAAAGCTTCGAATAATTTCAATAATTCGGAGATAAATAAATACAGCTTTGATGTCCAATAGCAGCATGCCCGTATAATTTTTATTGTTGAAATTCTTCTTCGCCAATGAACGTATCGTCACTAAGAGGTGTAGCGTGTTATGCTCTTTGTGGAGCCAATTTGACTAGTAAGGATTAAGTTATTATCTTCCGAAAAATTATTAAATTCGTCTTTGACGAAACTTTCAAGCACTTTGCTTACGAATAGAAGTAAGCTGATCGCCCTATAAAAAGTAGTGTAAAGTTCACTTGGCAACCCAGTGAGAGTGAGATGAGAGAGTTCGTCTTGCAACATGGGGAGTTGAGTCGTAACCAGCAAGCTAAGCGCACGCATCGCGCAACAATTATATTTGATATTTTCTTTAACTTAAATTAACTTAATTACATTGAATAAACTACTTGAATTGATATTATAAAAGTGAGCGTGTGTTATTTTAAAAGGCTCATCCTGACAAAGTCAGAGTGGTATGAATATCTACTGAATAATGTAGAAGCGCCTACAACGAACACTCAATAAACGCACATACATACGGAGGTAGGTATATATGCGTACATATGTATATATACATACGAAAGTGTGCCAACAATTTCATAAGCACAAGGAGATCACAATTTCTGCTAAAGCGCAAACGGCACGTATGTATAGCAAACGGCGCAACGTAGCAATATTGTACAAGTCTCAAGGGTGCGACGGTGAAATATACAAACGTACATACATACATACAAAGTGCGCACTACGGTTAGGTGCATAACGGCATACAGCAAAAAGGCTGTCGCGCAAAAGTGCACGAGCAAGCAAAACGGCGCAGTACAGATTTCTAAGCAGTGGAGGCAGCGCAACGCCACAACAATAAGAACACAACAGCGAGAGCTACAACGTATGGTAGCACAGCAACAAGTGTGACAAAAAACCACCCTTAAAAAGGATACTTAAGTGAGTGGCGACGGCAAGTGCTTCTATTGAACGACAACGCAAATAAAGAGCAAAATACATTTTTTGCAACGCAAAAAGACAAAACGTATAGTTTGGAAAAAAATAACAACGGAAAATTTTGGGTATTCGACATTGAGAAATCAACACGTAAACAAGAAGAAAATGCTGAAATTATCTACGCTGAAAGTCGGACAACTAAATGAGTTATTAAGGGCAAATGGTGCATCAACGACTGGAACAAAGGCGCATAAAGTCGCAAAACTTCAGGAATTGCTGGAAACGGACGAAATCGACGCAACTGAGTTGGAGGATAGCACAAATTCTGGTGTAAGCGATTTGCAAACGCAAATTGAAGGACTGAAGCAAGTAATGGCAAGTTTGACATCAGCTATCAGCGCAATGAACACAAGACAGCAAGCCAACAACAACGAACATACAAATGTGAGTAACGAAAATGAAATACAACTAACGTCTCCTGTTGTAATTCAAGATTCAGCGAGTATGTTTAATGTACCAAGGCAAGCGGCAATGACGATTCAAGACATGGTTGGAATTTTACCAGATTTTGATCCAGTGAAAGGTTCTACGACGTCACAGGAGTTTATAACAAAGATTGAACAGCTTAAGCAAAATTATAATTGGCCGGAGGTAATGCTTTTAGTGGCAATACAACATAAGTTAAAAGGCATGGCAAAGCTATGGTTAGATGCGCAGCCAGTGTATAGTAGCTGGTCGGCATTTGTGCAAGCGTTTTATACAGATTTTCCAATTGAGTTTAATGCAGCAGAAACTCACAAAATGATGGCTAAACGTAAACGGAAATATTCAGAAGACTATGTCGAGTACTATTACGCTATGTTGTCTATTGGGCGACAAGGTAGCTTAGATGATTCGTCGATCATGACGCATGTAATAAGTGGTCTAAACGATAGCAACCTATCAAAGACGTTAGCAGCAGTAAGGTTTAAAACCTGCAGCGATTTATTAAGAGCATTGAAAAATTTGAAGGCGATTCACAACCCAGCAGTGGCAAGTAGTGTCACATCAGCACCAGTGCAGCAATCAACGAAGCCTGAGTACAAAAGCAACGTTAAGGTGGCAGGTCAAGTCAAGTGCTATAACTGCAATGACTATGGGCATATAGCAGCGAAATGTGCACAACCACAACGCAAACCACGGTGTACATTAGGTTCAAAAATTGGTCACAACGCGAAGGATTGTAACACGAAGTCAGCGGTTATGGAAATTGAAGAACATAAGAATCCTGATTCACCAGTCACAAAAGAAGTTGAAATTGAGGGAAAGCAATTCATGGCGTTCATCGATACGGGCAGCGTTTGTTCACTGATAAGGAAAGCGGCAGCAAGATGTATGCAGAAGCAAAACGCAAATAAATGTGTTATTGGTTTTGGAGGATGCGAGGTTCAAGTGTTCGAAAAAGTTGAAGCTCAAGCAATGATGGACAGCGTACAACGACGAGTAATATTGTACATTGTTGAAGATAAGATGATACCTTATGATGTATTATTGGGTCGCGACGCACAACGAGAATACGGCTATCGGATGGCAATTGACGATGGAGTATACCAACTCAAAGGTAACGACGCCGAACGCAACTATGCCAGTCATGAACTAGAGGTCCTGGCGATAGTGGAAACTTTGCAACGGTACCGAATGTATTTGATGGGGCAACATTTCAAAGTTTTAACGGATTGCAACGCAGTGGCATCCACGAAGGCAACAACAGCATTATTACCGCGTATAGCCAGATGGTGGCTTAAGCTGCAAGAATTTGATTTCGAGTGGGTACATCGATCAGCAGCAAAGAATACATTAGCAGATGGACTAAGCAGATGTCCAACTCTTCCATCAACCGAAACAGCAACAGTGGCTGACAACGTTTATTCTTTGGTTAAGATTTCCGATGATTGGGTAGCAGCGATGCAACGACAGGACAACAAGCTTAAAGAAATTATAGAAGTAATCAACGGCAAAGACGGCGTAAACGCAAAGCAGTACAGAGACGACTATGTGGTTCAAGGTCATCGGCTTTATCGAAAAGTAGGCAGCGTTAAAAGGTTAGTGGTTCCACAAGGCGTTAAATGGCGCATAGTACGAACATGTCACGACGAAGCAGGTCATTTCGGCGTGGAAAAGACGTTGGAAAGAATGGCAAAAGATTTCTGGTTTGCACGTATGCGACCATATGTAAAATCGTATATCGATTCTTGTCCAAAATGTTGTTTGAACAAAGTACGAGGAGGAAAGCGAGAGGCACAACTACATGTTAAAGAGGTGGTGCCTATTCCCTTCAGCAGTGTGCATATTGATCATCTGGGACCATTCGTGCGAAGCAAGCATGGAAATTGCTACATATTGGTAATTGTATGTGCATTTTCAAAGTATGTGGTATTGAAGGCTTTACGAAATACGAAGACGACACCTGTAGTAACGACTCTACGTAGTTATATGACTGTATATGGGCGACCACAACGCATTGTTACCGACAGAGGAACGGCCTTTACATCGAGGGAATTCGAAAAGTTTATGGCAGACTACGAGATTCAGCAAGTAAAGACAGCAGTGCGTAGTCCAAGAAGCAATGGTCAAGCGGAACGGATAAACCGAACGGTTTTAGCGTCACTCAAGTGCAGTACGACGAACAGTAAAGAATGGGACGAAGTTCTTCCACAGCTTCAATGGTGTTTGAATTCACAAAATAATTCCACGACTAAGCAAAGCCCGAACAATCTGGTGTTCAACCAACTATAAATTGAAAGACGTAACAACAAATCGGCTCATACAAGCAATACAAGACGAAGATAACGACATGGTAAACAACAACGACTTCCGAACTCAAGCAGCTGGTGAACGTATTCGAGAAGAGCAACGTAAATGGAAACAGCGATTCGATTCCAAGCATCGAACACCAAAGCCGTATCACGAAGGTGATTTAGTTGTAATTGATCATGTACCTTCTCCTACAGGCACATCACACAAGTTAAAGCCAGCGTTCAAAGGACCATATGTGGTTACAAAAGTACTTCCTCATGACCGTTATCTGATTGAAGATCTACCTGATATGCAAAATTCTCGAAAGCGATATTCCCGGGTATTTACTAATGATAATATGAAACCTTGGTGTTCTATAGGACCAAACGATAACACCGAAGATGATTCAAGTTACGATGAATATGAAGACAACTACGACAGCGAAGCAAATGACAATCTGAAATCGTCCAGGAGAGATGATTCATCAGGAACGGCCGAGCTGTAAAGTTCACTTGGCAACCCTGTGAGAGTGAGATGAGAGAGTTCGTCTTGCAACATGGGGAGTTGACTCGTAACCAGCAAGCGAAGCGCACGCATCGCGCAACAATTATATTTGATACTTTCTTTAACTTAAATTAACTTAATTACATTGAATAAACTACTTGAATTAATATTATAAAAGTGAGCGTGTGTTATTTTAAAAGGCTCATCCTGACAAATGCAAAGTGAGTATCAAATTTGGTAGAGTTTTAGAAATCACCGTTAAATCAGAGGTGGTTGGAAGTTTTGTTTGATTTCTATAGTTTTCAATACTAGAGTTTGATAAAGTACTTTCGGAGATAAACCTATTTGCGTTAAAGTGGGCGGTGCTACGTCCATTTACCAAAAGTTTTTTGATCCAATATTGCCGTCTCCGATCTAATTCTCTATATCAAATACGAGCACATTGTCTTTTATAGTTACTGAAATAACAAATTTTTTTGACTCTTCCCTAAATACTGTGGGTATTTTCCTATCTTGGGGCAAGTGTCGTTGAGATATCTAAGTTTTATTTGGAAGAACAAATACAGCTCAAACTATTTCTATTTTCTTTCGGTCATCTATATCATAATTGGCTGTTTAGGGATCTTCAAAAAAAAAAAAAAACCGTTATGTGAAACAAGTTGTACAAGCGCTTTTGGGTATAAAAACCATTGGTTTGCGAACTAAGTATTTGTAAATAGTCAACTAAACTTTTGTTGTGGTAAATTTTATAATAAAATGCATATTAAATGATAACAATTTTTTAATAAAATTATTTTACTCTATTAAAGTTTTATTTTAGCTTAAAATTTTCTTATTGATTTATTTTATATGTACATTTTTATATGAAATTTTGTTTATTTAAATAATAAATAATTTTTATTATAATCTCAGTAATTAATTTTATAAATCAAGAAAACTTGAAAGTAGTAATTCCATTAAGCATTTCTGTTTCTTTAAACTCATTTAAGGGGGGGGCTGGGTTAGGAAATGAGCTGTTTCAACGATATCAGACATTATGGCAGGTCTGAAGGTTCGTCCAAATTGGTTGTGCATAATTTCGAACCGGACGCTTAATCTCCTTTTATGTTGGCGCCAAGGTTTATTTGTTTCTGTTGCGGCTCTGTATTTTGCTAATGATTGCTGTTCTGAGTGTGCAGAGAAGGAGAGCAGCCTGTCCACGGGAACTACCGTAGAGGGAAGGGGAATCTTCGTCAGGTCCATTGCTGTGCCGTTCCCAAATGAAAGTACCATTCAGTCATTGCACGAATTACTTCTTATCTGGACTTCAGCGGTGTTGACTTGTTTTGCCAAAAATGCTGTGGGTATTTATGAGTTTTAATAACAGTTGCTTTAACTCATAAAATTATAAAAAAAAACAAAAAATAACACATTCGTTAAGTGAACTTCAATTGAAATA
The DNA here is from genome assembly GCA_951828415.1 of Anomoia purmunda. Classification (NCBI taxonomy): domain Eukaryota; kingdom Metazoa; phylum Arthropoda; class Insecta; order Diptera; family Tephritidae; genus Anomoia; species Anomoia purmunda. Next base: position 73,736,564 of record OX639994.1, on the reverse strand, counting down.
GCAGCTTGTTTTCTGAGCTTTTTTATTATTTTCAAAGCCCATTTATGTACTTCGACACTCAAAGTTAGAGCATTGTGCGCGCAACCGAGCAGTTTTGAGTTATTATATACTCATAGCATTCTGCTGGCCACCACAACAACTGAATGAACGATGTGAGTGCATTAGGCAGTGCCTAGGCAAAATTTTAAAATAAATTGCACAACCACAACTTAGTACAAAATATATGTAAATACGAATGCAGTGTTGTAGTAAAGTGGGCTGCCGAGAAAAGTGTTTGTCGATGTGGCATGCGTGAAGGTGCACTTCAGAACACCACCACTTACGCAAAGCCGAGAAAAGTGTGGTGAATGGCAAAAAACAAAAAAAAAACAAAATTAAACAAAAAAATAAAAAGTAAGTAATTGCTTTGCAAGCAAGTGCCATAAGATGTTGTGAAAGTAAAAGTAGCAGCAACACGAAACCTCCTGCTAGCCGCCACACCATTGAAAACCACAATTCACACACACTCAACACACACACACACACACAAGACCCAACTAGTTGCGTATAGTATAAAGTGTTAAAGTTTTGAACGATGCTCATCTTTGCTCATTTCATTTTGAACTTTCTTCAATGCATTCTTCATACGCACACACACACACACACATACACACACACACATGCATACTGTAGTATGAGGCGTTTTATATGCATTAATCACGAAAGTGCGTGAGCAGCACTTATTTCTGAGAAGCTTCCTTTTAATTACTTTCACCGTAGTTATTTTATAGAGGAGTTCAAAAATGGCAAAGACGGTTGAGTGTGTCAAGGTGAATGTACAAAGTTTTTTGCCACAAATTAAAAACCATTAAATCATTATTTAAAATTTTCACTTAAATATGTATGTGTGTGTGTGTGTGTGTGCAAAAAACATCTTATATAAAAACCCAATATAAGTTTTATACATAGAAGAGCAATTAAAACACCCAAAGGTAAAAAGCTAGATTTTTTTATTTAATAGTAGAATATCATGGTAAAATTTTCATTGAAAACTAAACAAGTTAAAAAGAGTCTAAGTTCGAGTGCAACCGAGCTCTAAATACCCGATAAATGTTTTTATATCAAACTAACAGTACTTGCTAGTTGTGTGTAATAAATTAGTTACACAGGCACAAAAAAGAATTTTGTTTCAGAACGGTGAAGTACTATAGAATAAGTTTTTCGGTGTGCTCAAAATGAATCTGAGGTCTAAATTTACTTATCACCATTAGATTTTACCCCATCATCCCCAGCACCCCACAAAGAGTAAAATTTCTAGGTTACATAAGAAAGAAAAATTAGTATTGTTTCTTATGTTTTTTGGTATGCTGAAAACGAATCTGTTATCAAAAATTGCCATTTCCCCTTAATTTTACCACAAAACCCCCCAACGTATTTTAGTATGTCAAATCTAAATCTGAAGTTTACCTATTACTCTTAGATTTCGTCCCACCACCTTACCAGCGTAAAATTTGTAAGCTGCAAAGCAATTCAAAACTACGTTTGTTGAAATGCTAAGCCCCTGACTTTTAATGGCCGTTAAATTTTGCCACAACGACCCTCAACACCTCCCTTAAGGGTCAAGTTTTAAGATTTTATGAAAATTCAAATGAAGAATCTTATGTTACGATTTTCTGTATTTTAAAAAACATATCTGAGGTCTAAATGTAAATCACATTCGGGGATTGAAAAATTTCCAATAAAACTTATTTTATTTAATGTATTAATAAAGGCAACTTTTAGTCAAAGAAATGCTGTAGTCAACTTTCTAAAAGTTAACCTTATAAATACATTAAATAAAATGAGTATTATAGTTAGTATAGTTTTTAATTAGTTTAGTTTTGATAAACTTGAGTTTCGATTTTAGAACACTCAAAAACGTTTTCATAAGAACTCGAATTATGAACTTTTGGGTATAATTTGGGGGGTTCTAGGGAAAAATTTAAGCGTAAATGGTAAATTTCGATCACAGATAGGAAACAATACTAATTTATATTTTTTTAATTAATCTAGAAATTTTACCCTTTTGAAGGGTGCAGGGGCAAAATTTAAGAGTGATGAGTAAATCTAGACCTCAGAAATGTTTTTAGTATACCGAAAAACTTGCCCATAAAGAGTCATCCAAGGTATCTACACAAATGATTTTTATGAAACTTTTTATAGTAGGTTCATATATGACCTGAGATCAGTGTAGGATGTATATACATAAATATTGTGTGAATCGATACGTGAGAGCTCGCATTGTCTTGTTGAAGAATGATTTGCCTTCGGCGGTTGGTTTTCCTTAATTCTCCAAAAACTTTTGGCAAACAAATGGTTGTATACCACTCAGAAATGACCGTTTTAAGATTATCTAGTGGAACAGTAGCGAGATGACCAGATTTTCCGAAAAAAACAGGCGATAATTTGCTTTGAGGTGCTTCTTGCGCGAACAACTCTTGTTGGATTAGGCTCGTCTTGGAACATCCATACAGTCGATTGCTGCTTTGTTTCCGGCTCATATGCAAAGATCCAAGATTCATCACCTGTTACGATGTCATAGACGTGCTTTGATCCACCGTGGCTAAATTTCTTCAACATTTCATTACACCAATCGACACGAGTCCTTTTTTGGGCAATTGTCAAATTATGCGGTATCCAACGAGAACATATCTTCTTTACGACCAAATGTTCATGCAATATTGAATGTATGCTGGCCCCACTAATGGCCTAGGATGCCTCTATCTCGCGATATGACACATGACGATCTTGTATTATCAATTGACGCACAGCATCGACTGTTTCTGGTACAACCACCGTTTTTGGACGACCTTCACGAAATTCGTCCTGCAAAGATTGGCGGCCACGTAGGAACTCGTTGTATCATCGTTTCACAGTGGCTAGGTGTGGTGATAAACACCAAATGTAGAAGTAAGTTGATTGATGCACTTCTGTCTCGATAACCCACGTCGAAAATCGTAGTAAATCATCGCACGAAAATGTTCACGGGCTAATTCCATTTTTAAGCAATATGAACTTTTAAACTCACTATAAATAAACACAAATAAGTAAGTGAAAACGTTATATGCATTTTTATGCCAAAAAATACCAAACTTTACGATAAAAATATCTAATTACAGCTAATCACATGTAGTGTTGCGAAGGCGCAAAATATAAAAGGCAACCTTCGAGGGTTACTGAAATATCGCACATTTTTACATATGTAATTTACCGTTTTATACCACACCCACCGGGGTTTTCAGATTTTGATATATTTAACTTGAGATGTAATATGTGTACGAAGTTTGGTATATTTTAATAACTTAGTTTCGGAGCTGTACATATTTGCACTGTAAATAGTTTCTAAGATTTTCTATAAGTATCGAATTTGATATCAAAGAATAGAAAAAAGGGAAAATAGATTGGGGAAAATATGGACATTTAACTTCATTTATCCACAAAAGTCTTCCAGACTCTTTGATGAACCTGAACCCTACCCGAACTGATTTCAGCCAGTTCGATCTTTCACGAAGCACTATTTGAGATCATCATTTATATTTTTATTAAGTGCTAATAAATTATGGCCGACTTAAACATACCACGCTCGTCACACCTGTGTCTGGCTGGTTGTCACCAATTAAAAACATCAAGTGAATCTAAGTATAAGAAGAAGAAGAAGCTGGCATAGGCACATACCCAAGTGTACCAAAAAGATCAGAACCATGAGCCCCATCCGTCTGTCGGACTGTCTGTTTGAAAGCAAACTAGTCCTTCAGTTTTAGAGATATCGGGCTGAGATCGTTAAATTGTGTGAGCGATTTAATTATTAATCATACAGGATATATTGAAAAAAACCTTCAAAAAAACTTTTTGGTTGAAAAATTCAACATTCACCATCAATGAGCCAACTTGGACAACATTCATTGCTCGAATATATTCCTGCTAAAAAACAATGAACTGTGAGTGATTATTTATTGATGGGGTTTCTGCGGAGAGTACAAGGATGCTAAAATTCGAAAGGTCTTACAATGACTATGACGGTATATTTTTTAGTTCTAGTGCTTAATATCATTATTTCATATATATCTTTATATAAAAATACAATTTATTATGTCATAATTTATTTTATTGTACTTCATTTTATGTGAGAAAACTAAATAGTCTTTCAAAATTGAATATTTTTCCGTTTACATTGCAGTAATTTTTATATATTTTTTTTTTATTTTACAATTAGACAATTCACTAATATCGATCTTGAATACTGATCTCTTCTTCATCTGATTTTCTCCTGTGCCACACGTGAAAATAACAACTTCGATTTATAAAATAAATTAGGTCTAGTCTATTTAATACTGCACCATTGTTTTATTTGAAACTCAAGGATCCACAGGACCATTTCGGGTTAAGCTCGGACCTAAATTGGGACTACTTCGAAATAATTTCGTGACTTGTTTGTGATCATTTCTGAGCTAGTTCGATACTATTTTGGGATCCAAGGTAGTTCCATCTTTCAAGATTTTAAAACAATTGTCTTACTTTTAATTATTATGCAAAAACTTTATAATATGAGTCTCAAATTCTTTGAAAGACGTAAAAAATGTATCTCGTAGATAATTGTTATGGAGACTTTTATAATATAAATATCAAAAATAATAGCTATTGTTAATTTTAAAAAATGTTCTCAGTCTTAATTATTATTAATCCTAGAACAGTGAGCATCAATTTGATTGTACACTGACAGTAAGAATTCGTAAATTTGACGGCTATGTTTTGTTTATATCAAAAATGTATAATATATTATTATATACATAATTATTATTCGATAACTTAAAGTTAAACTACTTTTGGTTGGCGCAAGGTATGCAGCAATGTGCACTATGTTCCCCCACAAATTGGTCAGCGGCAAAGTGTGCACGAAAGTGTCGTCATCCCGCGTTTTTTGGTAGGGGCACAGCGCACAAATTATGCACCACAGTACAGTAGGGACCTCTTGCTGGTTCTTGATGTTAATATTCAAAATATCTGCCATCATTACTTTGACTGGATGTTGCAAAGTTGGCAGCTAAAATCTCTGCTCAACCCATGATTTTATTAATTCCTCTTGAAGATTAATCACAAACTTCCTTCTGTTGGTTGATTGCACTCAATTGTTCCTTTTATTGTGATCAGGGGCGGCGAAACGTCCTAAGCCCGGATGGGTAGTTCTGCTGGTGAGAAGAGAGTACGAAGTGATGGAAATGGGTCGTCGATATAATTAAGAAGGTGAACGGGTTTCGGGAAAAGAGCCTATTGTTCTTCGTATAATAAGTTTATTGTTCATAAGTAATACATGGAAATAATTATTTCATCGAACCTGATTGGTCGAAATCTTTAAAACTCTAAATGATCTTTTTTTCTGCTCGAATTTTCAGGTGGGTACCAACCCACTATTTGATATTCCAGGTGGGTAGTATTACCCACCGTACCCATGTCTTCCGCCGCCCTGATTGTGAATACCCACATCACGAACTACCCACGTCACAACCTTCGATGATGAGCATTTCCAAAGTACCAAAGTTAAATTGAATGGCATCTTTAAAAGCTCATCTGCCAATCTTATTGACATGAACCAGCTATCCATAGTCACTTTTCTGTTAGTGCCGCCTAGTGAACAGTTTCGTTTTTTATTTTTGGCTTAATGCACAGCTATCGGTAGCCCATTACAGGTAGTATTTGTTCCATGACATGAGCTCGCATCCAACATATATTTCGTGACAACATCGCAGGTCATAACTATTTTTATACCGTACCTAGCGGGCACATTATGAATATACATTTTAAAGAGACATCGCCCTCTAAATGCCTGTAGTCTCTCTCGTCTTTTGTTGTAATTTATAATAAGCCTATCCCAAATTTCACGTATTGGGGCAAAATGACCAGTTTGATGTGTCTAATCATCAAACCGTAAACAGTCAAACAAAAGCTCAAAAAACGCTTGATACTCATTGTGGCCTTATAAATCGATCCAGATAATTTAGAGTCAAACTTATCCAAGATGCTGAAATGATTACTTTTTTGAACTTCTGCAAAACATAACAATCCGAAAAGTGCCGGTAATTCTTCTATAGTTGTTTTAGGTCGATGACCAATTTTGCCTACAAGATTTATTTTTTTGCACTTTATTTTCACAACATTTGCCCTCTAATAGGCTATCACTCCTTCCACTAATGGGACTGTATCGTGCTCTTTTAGAAGAAGAAGGTTTTTCACTATCAAAACTCACAACATCCTCATCGTCAGGATCGTAATCTGATTCAAAAGTACTGAGATCACATACAGTATTATCCTCAGTCTCTGATCTGGCCGATAATACTCCCTGCGCTTTACCATAATTCTACTAAAACAAAAAACTAAACCTATAGTCTGTGATAATTTATTTAAACGCATCTTGCAACTAGAAATCAGGAAAAAACTAACGCAGACCGTAGATATTCATAAAATTTACGACTGTGGTCAGTACGGCACAAAAAAACCTTGGCACCGTAGGACATTAAGAGCTTCAAATTTTCAATTTCGTAGTCGCAAAATTTACGAATGCTTACTGTTATTATATAAGTTGCAAATTAATAAATATGTATAAAGAACTGCAACAATTTGTCGGACTCAAAATTATTATCAAAAGGCTTCTATGATTCTTATCAAAATTAAGATGACTTTTTTTAAAACTTAACGGTCGGATAATTATTATTCTGGATCTCTGAAAAATTGCATTTTTACAGGGTTGTGTGAAACATTGCATAAATTTTACACCATGGAAGATGGAAACGAAATCACCGTTATTTACTTAACTTTCGTTGCAGTCGACCACTGCGCGTAAAACCAAACTTTCGAGTTTATTTCTATATATTACAAAATATCTGCTTTTAGACTGAAATTTGAAAACCATTGAAATTGAACAAAACCAGGGGAGTTTTCTGTACACGTGCAACGTTAATATTCCTTTCGCCTTCGCCATAATTCAGTCATTTCGGATCTAAAAATTAAAAGTCGCTTCAGCAATTCCAGAATATCACCCAAAGTAGAAAGTTGAAACAGATTTTCGCTAATTTTATTTAATTTCCTTTGTCAATTTTCTGAGTACTCACCATCATTAACCTCTGTTCCCACCGCGGCTGTCAGCTATTTTCATATCTCCTATTTTCACGTCTCTTCGCACCGTTACCTGTTTGGCAGTTTATTTGTTCGTTTCTTTGTTTTTTTATGTACGCGTTTGTTTGCTTGGCCTCTTCTCGTTTATAGTTACTTGAACTCGTAAACAACAATCCGTTCAAGCCCTTCGCCGCTTCTCTACCTCACGTTGGCGCAAGTGAATTGAAATGACATTTTAATTGCATGCCGTGCATTCGTTGTACTCCTGCTGCCCCGTACACACCTACATATGTACATAGTACATACAAACAAATGTATGTATGCTTTCGCACATTGTCACATTGGCATTGCACTGGCTTATGTATGTGGAGACTTTTCAAAAACACTATTTTGTTGTGTATTAGCCTTCTCGCCTAGTGACATCGCATCGAATTCTAGCTACTCTATGACCTACACTCGAATTCGGCATATCTACCTCTAACTGTTTGCAGTGGAAGTGTCAATTTGTGTGCATTCATCATTGGTTTAATTGAAAAAATTGCTGGCCCTTGTACGAGTAGTAGAGCGCTTGGCTCAGCTTGACTTTGTTTTTCGCTCGATATTGCTATCCTTAGAACAGCAATTGCAGTACAGGGTTATCCATTTGGTGGCGTAAAAGTCATCGTATGAAAGTGAAAAAAAACACTAACTTTGTTAGAATAAAATTTTGGTCTAGTATTGCGGTCTGCGGATATTATACGCTGGCACGAAATCCGACGAGTTGAAGGTAGCCGCATGGATTACAGATCGAAGTTAGTAAACCAGTTTCAGACATGAAAGTAAGTTAAAAATAAGTGATAAGGTAAATGCAGCAGGACATTTGTATCTCAAGCAACATAGACAGAGTGAGCTCCTCAATAATTCTTACCTAATGTTGTACTCGGCTATCGACCTGAGCATTAAAATTAATGCACAAAAAAAAAAAACAACACGAGGCAATAACACCAGCCATACGATGACGACCTACAGCTTTAAACTAATGACACATTCCGAAGCATGGAGTTACTCAAATTTTCAGTAAGATTGACCACAATTTTATTTAAATTCCGGCCGCAGTATGATAGCTAGAGTTCGATTAATAACTTACAGACACAGATAACACTGGTTGCCCGCCTATATTAAGCATTACGTTGTTTAGAAACTATGCGGAATTCAAAGATCAGGATTCGTTGGCGGATAGTACAATGAGAGTCTGCCCAGCCGATGGTTTGAAGATTCTAGTAGGAACTCGATACCGGTCGATATGTTTATCGAAATCTCGACGCCTAACACCGCTAGCAGACTGCGTCTCTAGGGGGCTCTGGAAAAACCCTGCAAGAAATACCCAAGCCAAATGGACTGAACTCTGAGAAAGGGTCAGCCGATGGAGAGATTGGCTGTCTTTACTGACGAATCATAGATAAAATACGGGGTTGGCACAGAGCTTTTCAATGAGCAATAAAACTGAACGTTATCCATTCGGCTACTAGCCCTGCACGCCGTAATGTTTGCAAATAAAGAAATACTTTATATTTTTCCCAGAGTACCAAGTAACTAGTTAGGTACTCTCTTTTATCTCTGTTAGGATTCAGCCAGTGGATGAGTGCTGGGGAGAGTTGGCGCCGATTTCTGACTAATATCAGGTTATCCTAACTTATGTTCTGGCGAATAGGGAGATTTACGGAAACAACACAATAGATGAACTGGGGAGGTGCAGCTCTGTAATGAATGTGCTTCATATGACACAAATGCAACGTTTGAATGCTTGACGATCTGTAGTACACTTTCTGCCGCATTTGGAATCATGAGCCGCCAAAAGGTAGCGGGCAGTCAGTAGCCGTACTATGGGTCGGGAGTGCACTATTTTCAAGAAAAGTAGAAGCTCGTTAGTCTAGTAGAGTACAGTTAATACACTCGTTTTCCATACTTGCTGCCCTGCATTTTGTTCCACGTCTCATCCACTTTCAAGGGTCAGTAACTCATTCCTAAAATACCAATTTAGATATAGATATAGAATATAACATTGCGCGTTCCCCTCGTGGTCGGTTTAATAGCATCCATGAAATAATACATTTTTTTACAAACATTAATAACACAAGTCACTACTTCTGTGCTTCTTCCTCTTCTTTTTTAGAACTTTTTCATTGTTCTCTCATTCTCTAACAACTAAAACGCCACTTTCAATTGATCTCAGCACGGAAGCCACAATCTTGGTTTCTATCATTTTTGCGCTCTCTTTGATAAAATCATCTCGCTACATTTCGAACTCAACTGCAGATCAATTTCCATTCCCCACTTTAGAATCATCGGTTTGTCGCTAATTGTCGTCATCACACCACTGTGTCACCCAGTAAACCTCTATTTGTGTTTTTAAAATACCTACTGAAGCTCAGGCATGAAATTGCCTATTAAGTCCCTTGGTCCAGTCAGAGAGAACGCAACACAAATGGGCTCAATTCAATCCACCGCGAGGTGATTGAGTCTGGTCCTTCTAACTAAATTTCAAGTGTATGCTAATTATCTTCTAAACTGTAGTCACTTTCTACTACCTAGGATGAGATGTGCCACTGCAGATCCTTACATCATACTACCTGGAAATCTCAATAAAAACATTTTATTTATCTCCCATTTCCGCAGAAAAATTTGACAAGCTAATCATAAATTAAACGTAAGAAAAATATGTTGGGTTTTATGAACTGCCTGCCGTCCTTTTAAAATATTAATATCAATTAATTAACTAACACACTCTAGTTCATATTATGCTTGCGGCTTGCAAATTCACTACTACTACCAAAGAATAGAGATTACAAAGAAGTAGCACCAGTGAAATTATCCTGTGGTAAGAAATATTAGCTTACTTCACAAAACCACAAACCAATAAGGTCCAATCAGATTCTAATAACAATCGGTGAGTGCCAAATTTGTTCTGTTATGGTGAAACAAGCTAGAATGTTCTGTTGGCAAGGACTCGCAATAATTACTACAAAAAAGAGTGAGCTCAGTCAAAATAAAAGCTGTTGCTTAATTCCTTCCAGAAAGCTATTGCCCTCATTATCTCAGGTGGAATAATTTGACTTTTGCTGATTGATATTAGAGTTTGACTAGATCCAATCGGTTTCCGGTGTGCTGAAATCGGGCGAGAGTTCTTGCCACAGAAAACGAAACCCCATGCAACTTCGTTGTAATCTACGTTCTTTTGTAGAACGCCCATCTATGACGCAAACAAAACAGGTTCAGAACACACCGCTCGTGGAAGAATATATTAACATGTTATTGATCATTGTGCAAGTATTGTCCGGCATATGGCAATAATTAATATCTCCTCTTCATTGATTTCAAGCGTGAAATTTACACTATAAATAATTAGACATGCAATATGGTGGACTGAAAATATATACTTCATGGCCCACACCTTACACAAAATTATCGAAATAGCAGCTTAGCCACACCCCCCTTTCGGGTTATGAATATTTTCGAGTAACTAATAAAGCATACCTCTCAAATGTGGTTGAGTGGTTTAATATCTGATAAAGGCATGTGTATTATATCATCGTTGAATCGAACTTAGTCATCTCGCTACTTATTTTAGTATTCATCATAGACATCACGCAAATATATATGTATGTATGCTCCCCGTCGAATAAGAAATATCCTTCAGACTTCTGATTTTATTAAAGTTGTGAGGTATAAAGCTTTTGATTAAAAAAAAACAAAAAAAAAAACAAAATACGGAAGGTGATGGCATAAGAGCAGCTGATTTGATATTTTTTTATTCACCTACATGTATTTTGGTTTTGCTTTTGCGTATGAGCTTTCAAAAGCCGTAAAAGCAAAAACAAAATATATTTAAATTTTGACAACAAAAACATAGGAATTTTGTAGTTGTATTTATAACACCACCTTGTATGGATTTTTTCTAATGCTGTTACTTGGTTAATGTGCCATGGGTGCAACTAAGTGCGCGAAGCCGAAGTAAAACTTCTTTGCCGAGGCTCACCAGTCTCCTGTTCCTTGTAAACTGTTCCCGAAGTCGAAGTCCCAATCTATTCCTGAAAAGATCCCGAAATATCTAGTTCGAAAATAGTGCCGGAATGATTCATAACGTGTCCTCAAGTGGTCCTTAGCTTGCGACGAAATATTCCCAAACTACTTGCATACATAGTACGTTCATTTGTATACAGTTAGTATGTTTATTGTATCTCACATGAGCTTTATGTCGCGACTTTGTGACGCGAAGTGAAAAATCACTTTCATGCCACTAAAAAAGTATTACTTCAAAAATACTCCACAATAAATAGAATAAATTCTCAAATTTTATAGGCTACATATTTACGTGTAACGTTTTGCGATTGGATAAAAGTTAATAAACCACAAAATTAATAGCCCTCAAAATATTTATTCGCAATTATGAAGTAGTGAAAAAAAGCTGTTAGTGTAATTTATAGGATACATTATTTGAAAAGTCGAGTGTGTTTATTTGTCACATATTCCATATAAATATAAAGAACAATACCAGTCGGCAATGAGTGGAGTAGGATAAATTAGCGATATTGATTTTATTGTTTGATTTATTTGCAGTTCAATAAAATGTTTAGCGCCACTCTCAGTCATAAAGATCGTAATCGAGGTAAATAAGTGAATTGTTGTATTTTCATTGAACCAGTTTTATATAAACTATATATCTGTCAGGCTATCGTTTAGGCCATTGTACACTATACGAGTATCTCAAAATATATTTGACTAATTTGAAGCAAACTTATATCAAGTATTTTTTGTGTATGTGGTGTTATGTGGCTATGAATATTTTATCTCACAAATTTATTAAGGATTAGTAACTATTTTTTAACAAAACGTTCTGTTTGCAAAACATACTAACATTATGATGATTTGTATTGGAACGATTTCCCGTCATCCCTTGTCAAGTTTGGTTTGGAAACAACCCGGTTTCGGCGCTGTGCCATCTTCAGTGTCATTTTCGTTCTGCACAGACCATCGTCTTTTCGTTTCATGTAATGTATTTTTCAGATGACAAATTTTATCCTAGCTAAATATTAAACATTACCATCGAAACCTTTGGGCGGACGGCCTTGGCATTGCGCTAATTCAACGGCGTCGAAACTAGAGCACTAGAGCACAGGAACGGACAGTGAAATAGAATCAAGACGGTTGCTGCGACACAATCAGCGGTTGTTCATCTTGGCTAATATATTTTCTGTAATCGAATTTGTGCAGTATTTGTCGTTTAAAACGGCATAATGGAAAACCGCTTGCATAACTTTGTCCGGACCAGAAAATTCAAAAAAAAGTGGCAAACTATTTTATGGTTCGATGAATCTACAGTAAACATGGTGGGTAATGATGGTAAGGTCTGAGTTCGGTGACCGAAAAATGCAGAAATGAATTCCAGATATACAACAAAAACCTTCAAGCATGGGGGAGGAAATATAATGATATAGGGATGATTTTCGTGGTATGGAGTCGGACCACTATTTTGGATTCGAGAAAACATAGACCGGTACCGATATCTAAGAATATTACAAGACGTTATGCTACCCTATGCCGAACATGTCTTTGATATGTCTATGGAGTTTCACGTCTATCTACTTTAAACGAGTTTTTTTTTCTTTAATGAAATAACTATTCATGCGTGTTCGAGTTACTAATATGCTAAATTAACAAACGGAACTAAATACATGCTTTGATTTGGTTAACAAATGTTTTTAATAACTGTTTTTGGCAAATATATGTGAAGCGAATGCTTGATTCTATTATATTGTTAGTAACTGTATGTGGCCTCTTGAAGCATCGTGAGCTCTTTATCTGCAAATTATGGCTATTTGACCCCAATAACGTCTAGAATAAAATAATATCTGAATGAATGCCGTAAATTTATTATCGATACACCGTTGGATCCAGTAAGCATGGTTTGTAGAGATACCTTACAAAATGCAATTAAACAGCAAGCAAGTTTCCATTAATTTACTGAGCTGTTTTACTGCGAGAATACTAGCCTGGATGTGTAGGTGAAGCTCGGGTCAATTCAAATGGATGCCTTCGTGGTGTGGTGCTCTGGGAGGCCTGTAACTTCATCCGAGTTATCCTTGGCGCCCAAGATAGTGCAGCATAGCTTTGACTCGGTCGACCAATTATATTCCATGCTCCCAATTGACTTTCTTTGTCTATGTTACAAATAAGTTAAGCGTATAATTCTTTGGACTTGGAGTCAACTTCTACATGGTAAGCAATGAGAAAAGTCGATGTGAACTCCCTCTGGCAGTTGAAAGCGGATAAAGGGTCCGAATTCCAGAGGTCCTTTACCTAAGTCTTTTGGAGGTGAAATCGATATTTCTCTATATCGATAATTGTAAGGTACTTTATTTATTCGAGGTACACTGTTTCGGGCCCAGATAAATTTAGAAAAGAAAACGCTCATTCTTTGTCCATCGTTAAGTTTCTCAACTTCATTAAAGAGTCTAGAAGATTTGTGTATCCTTTTTCCATAACTCTCCCCAGGTGCAGGTGCACTGGGCAATTGAGCCTGAGTGTTTGAAAAATTTCTGTGGACAAATAACTAACAGACGAAATGTAAACACTATCGATGTCACAGCATGTCTTTCTCACTGCAGCTATTTGAATATATTTTTTTTACAAAATGTTTTTGAAACCATAAACCAAGGGTCTGTTCCAAAGTTGTTCCCATGATTTAACAAGGAAGGTAGTTTCAATAAATAAATTTTGACGGGTAAAATTTTTTGAAATTAAATCATAAATTATGAGTATTATAAACTGCCTTGACACATTAGTTTATTTTCCTTCACATATTTATAGCAATAGGCCCGTCTCTTTGCACCTAAGTGGTAAAATAATGCTACAATTCAGATAAAATCTCCTTTAGTTGCAAAAGCAACCCTTTTAGCCTCTTTCATGAATGTTGCGATTTGTTTAGTGCTATTTACGAACGGAAAATACTATGCAAATAAAAACGAATTAGGTCTTAAATCTACATTTCCCATGTATTTTATTGGGGCTAATTCACAATAGCGCAGTTTTTTCACCTCCCAACACTACATCTCGGGTCGGATATCATTTTACCGGCTCAACTCGCATATTTTTCCGAGTTAGTGTTGTTGTTTTACTAGCATTTTGTTATCCTACATAGTGTTCTTTAGCAACTAGATTGCAAAGAAAGGGGTCCAATGTTTTACATATTAAATCAAAAATCATTCAGTTTTTAATACTTTTATACTTGGCTGATTCGCAGCTTTTTTAAATAAAACCATATAAAATGTATACTGTAAAAGGAGACTTCAGTTCAAGCCACGAGCAATTATGCTGTAATTTATTTCATTTTCTTATTCGCTGAAATAATTTTGGTTTCCTTAGACGTCCCTGCGTAAAAAAAATACACTGCGTAACAAAAATTAAAAAAAAACCTGCGGTCATGATTTTGTTAATAGTTTTTATTAACATCAGTAGCAGGCTTACGAACTGTGTTTTTACTTTTTTTGTATTGGCTCTAGTTTTTGAGATAAACGAATTTTAAGAAATTAATGAAAAAAAATTATAAGACCCAGTTCCAGTTGTATTAATTTAATTATTCCTCAATACGTTTTGTTATATAAACTATTAAAACAAGTAGTTCGTTGGTTTAAATATTTTATTACTAAACTAAAGGAAGATTACGAAAATGTAAAAATTGTTTTAGCAAATATTTTGTATGCACAACATAAGTGGTCAGTATACGTGGACTTGAAGATGGTGAGTTTTTTATTCGGCCAACAAAGTGGGTATACTAAATACCCCTCTTTTATAAGTTTATGGGACAGTCGTGCAAGAAATGAACATTGGATTAGAAAGGACTGACCGGTGAGAGAAAATATGGAGTTAGGAATAGCAAATGTGGTTCATGACCGACTGATAAGCCGAGAAAAAATCATTCTTCCACCACTTCACATCAAGCTTGGGCTAATGAAACAATTCATCAAAGCCCTTGATAAGACAGGTGACTGTTTCGAATATGTATGCAAAAAATTTCCAGTCCTTAGTATGGAAAAATTAAAAGCAGGAGTCTTCGATGGTCCTCAAATTCGTACCCTTCTAAAAGACACAGAATTCTTAAACCATATGTCACAAATTGAATGTGAAGCCTGGCTAAGCTTTGTTAATGTAGTCAAAATTTTTTTGGGAAATCATAAATCACCAGACTATACAAAACTAGTTGCTGATATGCTTCTCAATTTTCGCAAACTAGGAGCTAAAATGAGCATTAAATTACATTATTTACATAGTCATTTGGACAAATTCCCGGACAACCTAGGCGACTACAGTGAGGAACAAGGTGAACGGTTCCACCAGGACATAAAAATAATGGAAGTAAGATACCAAGGCCGATGTGACGACCACATGATGGCAGACTACTGCTGGAACATAATACGGGATTGTCCTGAGCAACGACATCATAGGAGGTCCTACAGAAAAAGCTTTTTGTAAGTTTTTTAAAATTAATTAATGAAAAGAATATATATTTTTTTATATAATTTAAATCCATATTGGTATTTTTAATTAGGTTTTTTCGTGAAATATTTAAAAGTCTTTATCTGAAAAACTAGAGCCAATTCGACAAAACTGATATTAGTTTCGTAATCAGCGCCCCCAAATTACCCTAAATCGATTTAAAAATCTCCGACCGCAAAATTTTGTCCCGCAGTTATATCAATTCCTAAAACTAGATGTCTTTTTAGTAACTATTTTGTAGCGATTTAAAATAAAAACCTAATTTTATCAAACACCAAGAAACGCATTTTTAGTTAGTTGGCAAGTCATGCAGAAGAATCCAAAAACGTTAGGTGTCAAAAGTCTGACGGCCGTTCATCAAATCACAAAAAGAAAACATTTAAACTTGCCGGAGTCGTGTGCTGTTTCTACGAAAGTTTTAATTAATTAATAATAACAACTATAATAATTTAAGAAAAATTAATTTTTATGAAACATTTGAACAAATAAATACTGTCACTTAACTTGGATATATTAAATGCATTGTTTCGATCTTTAATTTTCTTTAAAACAGGCAATACAGTAGGTAAATGTGGTAATAGGTAACAAGCCTTATTCGCATAAAAATAGTGAATAAATAAATACTTTATCTTTAGTAAAAAGGTGGCTACCAAAAACTAATTTGTACCCAATAATAGTTAGATAGTAGTTAGCTGTCGACTAATGCAGAGATAACAAGGGCTGACCTTTTTCGGACATCGCCATACAAAAATAGTTAGCTTTTCCCAAAGAAAATATAAAATAAAAAGTCTGTAAACAGATTAAAGTTAGGTTTAAGCTGCCTTCACTTCCTGCAGGTGTGCAAATAAAATTCAAATTCTAAAAAATGTTCTTCCTAAAAAAAAAAACAAAAAAGAATAATATGATAATATAATATAATGATAATATTTTGGTGCAAATTTACTTTCACATTTCCCAACAGAAGTTGCAAATATATAGGCTTTGTTGTTACCGTATCACCATTACAAATTTGAAATTTCCAGTATATGCCAAACAAATTTAATTTGGTTTGTAATGACCGCCTTCCGATAAACAATTATTTAATATAAGTATAATTTTGAACACCTTCTTTTTACGTTCCGAAACCTAGTTTCGTTAACACCATTTTTGAAATTTTAGATCCGGCGAAATTTTCAAGCCCATCATATTCCACACCTTTAAATTGACTGATAAAATCTTCAGCTTCGTGTTCTGTTCTTCTTCGGCGAATATTTCAACCTCATTCATTTAAATAGTGCATGTCTAAGATCTCTTTTTTTACCTTGTACATTGCGGTACTGCACTTGTCGGCAGCACTGCTTTATTTCTATTCATACTTATATCTGAAAGTGCAAAATTTATTGCACACACAAATTCAAATTAAGGAAAGTTTTCTTCGCGCCTCTAGCCGCTGTTTTCGGGCGGTGAACTACAGCTTGAGAATCGTAGAAAACTTTACTCTGGATATTTTACATATATGCAACGAATTTTCACACTTTGGAAAGACATATGCCAGTTTTTTGTACTTTTTAGCAAAAAAAACTTTTTCTTTATTCCATTTATGTTCAATAATTTCTAGTTCTAAAAATTTTTGTTTATTTCCAAAAGAAAACAATGTTACTTCTAGTGAATAAGGTAGCATCAATTTGATGAAACTTTATAATTTTATTAAAGGGCAAATGGTGAGCAAAAACGCCATTGAGTGGAACTATGTTCTTTTTTGTATCATGGTTTTTCCGAAAAGTTCATAAATGTTTCGCAAAAAAATTATTTTAAGCTTTATTTATTTTTCGGCGGTTACCAAAAAACGAGACGCGATAAAAATATGCCATTTAGAAAGTGTTAAACAAACTTTCCCGATTCTTGACGGCTGACTTCTTAAGTAATAATTGTACTATAGTTGGTTCTTGCTTTCGAAACCGCGGTCACTACATTTAGTTTCAAATCAAAACAAAAAGATTCCATACACACTCACATATATGTAGTTACGTTGGGAAATATCTCGTATAGCAAAGATTGAAATATGTTTGTATGTGTGCACGAGATATTGGGGTAAGACTTTTGAATATATAGCATTTGCATTTTAAATTAAACCTTTTTAAAACTAAACGAAAATATTTTTAAAATAAACGAACCCTTTTTCAAATTAAACGAAACTATTTGCGAAACAAGTGAAACTTTATTCAACTTAAATTAAACCATTTCCAAATTAAATTAAACAATTTCTTAGTATATTCATTTAATTAAACAAACAATATGTTATAAAATATGAAATTAATGAAGGGCTTGTCCACTCGCCGCTTTCGCGATTTGGATGATCATGTCCATAACGTAATTCGAACAATCATTTTGATTAATTTGTGCGATACTTTCTTCAAAGGGGTTACAATGGTTCCAAGAAAAAGCATAACCAAATGATATTCTGATATTTTGCTGTTGTTGCTTCTGACAGATGGCCCAATGCCGAAACCGGTTTGTCTTAAAACCAAATTTGACAAGGGATGGCGAAAATTCGTTCCAAAATACGTCATAACCAAATAATTCATTAAATATATAACAATGGTTTAATTTAATTTGGAAATGGTTTAATTTTATTAGAATAAAGTTGCATTTATTTTGAAAAAAAATTCGGTTATTCTGAAAATAGTTTTATTTATTTTGAAAATAGTTTCGTTTAATTTGAAAATAGTTTTATTTATTTTGAAAATAGTTTCGTTTAGTTTGAAAAAGGTTTAATTTAAAATGAAAATGCTATATCAAACTGCTTTAATAACTGTAATTAATTTTTCCCTGGTTTAAGCAATCAATGTTGCAGCACTATCACAGTCTTTCTCCCTTTTCTACCATCAAAAGGTTACCTTTAATACACGCAATAAATAAATCAGACAACACAAAGCTTAGCGTGATCAACACCAACCAATCGATTGCCCAATGAGCTCGCATATTTCAACTAATCAACTTTAGCTTCCATTTTGGCTTCCATTATTTATGTGTTCTTCTTTTTGTTTGCCGTTTTCTTTTGCCTCGCTTACACCTGCGGATGAGCTAACGGTAATTGCCTATTACAAATGATTAGTACACGCGCTGAAATGATGTTAATCTTCATCCAAAGAATACCGCCAGATGTGCGAACAGAAGCAAAGCAATTTCAACCAGAAATTACGTTACGCCACATTTTCAGTTTTGCGTCTCTCCCCATGCTCGTTTATTCTGGTTCTAATAAAGCTATTACGGATTGTTGTAGGTACTTAGTATTTTAGCTAATTAATTTCATATACTTTTAAACTTCTTAGCAAAAATATATGTATTTAAATTAATGATGCTATGAGTAGATATTAGTTGCAAGATGTTCCACATTTTGATTTGGCTAGAATTGCTGTCTCAGTGTATATTATTTAGTAAAATATCGAATATTTTCACTCTTTGAAAATTACACTGCGCTACATTGAAAATACACTTTATAAGTGCCCTAGTATAGGTCGTAGATCTAGTCGAGTTGTTCACAAAAATGTGTTTGAAAATTTCCAAACAGCCTAAAATTCTGAACTTATTCATAAAAACCCAATTTGACATGACCTCGTCTACAAAACAAATTTTCTTTCTTTTAATTTTTTAGCTATTTTAGCTTTTAATATATCTTCCGAAAGAAAAATGTTGGCACTTTTTAGATCAATAATTCGCAAAAATAGTTTGAATCTCTGAAATAAATTTGCAATCAATTATAATTTTTTTTTTAATTTTCAACTTTGGTAGCTCCTTTTTCGACAATTTTACAAGAAACCTTTTACATTTAAGTCATTTTCTGCAAAGAACGTTCTATTCTGATAAAAATAAGGTACCAATGTTTAAAATTAACTGAAAGGTTAAGCAATTTTAACGTTTATTTCAAAGAGGAAAAATAAAAGCAATTGTCAGCCCAGCAAGCTAAGCAATAGAAGTGAAACTTCATGGATCTCGATGGGCACTTGAAATGAAAATACTCACCCTAGCCAGCAAGTTTTATGAGATAGAAATTTTTCCCCGATAACAGAAGCCACTATTCATTATTCTGAAATTTTTAAGGTTGTTAGGTTAATAAAAAAAGATAGTTAATGTTTTCGCCTCCATTTATAAAAAAATCTATTCATTCACTTCCATACTTTCATGTTCAAGAAAAGATACAATTGGTGTGTGGTATGAAAAAAATGAAATGAAAACTCGTGATTGTAAATTATTTAAATATCTTGAGAAAATTGCATCTATTGTCGTGCCTGATCTGGTTGTTGAGTCTTTGGGATTATTATTCATTTTTAAATATTAATTTACTTTCTAAAAATTGTACAAGTGGTTGAGCTTCTTCCAAGGCAAAATTGGCATTAAAATCACCACTTAAAATAATTGGCATAGTGTGCAAATCTTCTCCTAATTCTGCTGCACCAGAGGGAGTATATGCCAAAAATGCTCTATGTATGAATTTTATTATATCGTTAATTCTCTGGTTCGGAGTGATGTAGAGAACAATCATTGCCACACTCTGTCCGCTTTGCTACCTCTCTCTCGTTTTTTCCTACTCCGCATCTGTCGCGTTTTCGTTTCTCTCCCATGTCTCCTTCCGTCCGACTGCCCAACCACGCGCGCCATTCCCTCCTTTTTCCTGTCGCTTTTTCGTTTCATTCGATATTGGAATTACAGCCCAACGAGCGTAAAGAAGTTTCACTTCAAAAATCGAAACTGCAATGAAGATTCTCGGTTTCATTGAAAACATTGAAAAAAAGAATGATAGAAGTACACATGTACAGACTTATGAATGATTACATAAAATACTTAAAATATTATTCAATAAAATGTCATGTGTTTCACGGCTGAGATACCAACCGTAGTTTGCTAGCATTTTGATCCGATTTTTTCCTTTTTTTCCGACTTTCTATTGCCATAATCTATTAATGAAAGTGCTCGCCTTGATCGTCACTATACTTACCAAAATTTTCATGAAAATTATCTTGCACTCCATTACTTCATAGGACTCAACAAATTCTTCGACTTTAGTACAGAGATATAACTTTTCCACGCTTTTTTCTCTACATGGCTTAACTTTTTGCAAAACTCTTCGCCTCGTATATAAAAGAAAAGAGCCTGCTTTTTAAACGAGGTCGTAGAAAATTGGGGGTTTATGACTCAGTTGAGAAAATGAGGGTGTTTGGAAGTTTTAAAACACATTTTTGTGAACCACTCGACCAGATCTTCTACGAACTCTACTAGGACTAAGGGCTTAAAATCCAAAGTGAGTATCAATATTATAAAGCAGAGTTTTCAAAACAGTTTTGACTTTATACCTATTGGAGCTAAAGCAATGCACCGCATATTCCTCTCCCCAACCCTATCCGGCATATCGGATTCTCTTTTACGGTTGCTGAAATATCCATTTTTTGTTTGTGTACATATATTTCGCACATTTTGAAAACCCACCAAGTTTGGATCAATGGTAATATGTAGGCCAAATTGAGATACCCCAAAACTTACTCGAGTTTTTCGATCGGATGGGCTTGGTATACAAATGTATTAATATTGATTAAGGCTTTTAAAAACAATCTTTGTATGAAGAAGAAAGTTACAATAACCTGGGCACTAGCAAGTGCGAATATAAAAAGTTAGCTCGATTTTTGGAAATTATTACATAGGTGAATGTTTACTTTACTTTGAGTAATTGCCCAATCAAGCTTATCCTTTCAATTTTTAATACACTCATACACATTTGTTAACACACAGTTATTCTTGTACTTTCATGAGCAACTGTTGTTCAATTTGTCCATTCAAGTGAATTTCAATTTGGTTTCAATTTCGATCGGCTGAGAAAGTTTACTTTGTGCACAATACTGCCTTTTCCATTTGATGCCCATGGCTAGCTATCTACTGAGAAAGTTAATTAACTACTATATGAAGGGAGGGAATAGATGGTTAAAAATTATACAGCAAAAAAGGAATACAAAACTGCGAAAACTAAAATTAAAAATTTGCTACAAAAAAAATATATTATCTGAAATATGTAGCATTAATACGTAAAATAGGGCAATGTAGTTCTAAATTTCGGGGTTTAAAATTTAATAAAGCATATTTTGAATGCATCGTGATCTACAAATCTGTGGTACTTGAGCTTCAAAGGAAAACTGATTCAATCTAAAATAAAGTGCAATACCCACAAAAATTGGATTACTAACTTACTTAATTGGCACTTTAACTGTTTAAGCGATTTTTGCCGAGCTCATCCTGTTACGCCAATCGTTTCTGCTCCTTGCTAATTTTTCACATGAACTTTCCAACGGCCCTGAGATCCTACTCTTTCTCTGCCACTTCCAGCGAATACCACGTACAATACTTCCCAGACTTGAGTGACCTAGTCAACTAGGCCGATGTATTTTAATTCGCGGCACTATGTCTATCTCGTTCTATCTCGCGGTAAAGCTCATGCAGCTTATCG
Organism: Anomoia purmunda; assembly: GCA_951828415.1. Taxonomy (NCBI): domain Eukaryota; kingdom Metazoa; phylum Arthropoda; class Insecta; order Diptera; family Tephritidae; genus Anomoia; species Anomoia purmunda. The sequence goes on along the minus strand of OX639994.1, from coordinate 73,714,435 downwards.
TTGTATCTTGTGCGGTATTTGTCGTTGCAGAGACAAAGAGACCCAAAAATTCTTTGCAGAATCTTTCTCTCGAACACTCTAAGGATCATCTAATCTGATGATGACAGAGTCCAGGTTTCTTCGTTATACAATAGTACAGGTATAATTACAGAATTATAGAGTGTGGCGTTGGTTCGGCGGGATACGGCTTTACTACGCAATTACTCAGCCCAAAATAGTTCTTGTGGGCAAGAAAGATTCTCCGTAAGGCAGGAATACGGCACTCTTATAAACATAACTTAAAAAAAGTCACAGGAAACCTCTTTTGGTATCAAACGGCTCGGAGAGATCCTACCCATTGCCAGCGGAGCTAGTGGGGTTGCTTAGCGTCATTTTACATAGCCGTATTAGTTGCGGGGTTATCAGAAATACTATATTATTTAAAGTGGACAAAGGGATGATGTGGTCGGTGGTGGTAGACTTTCCACGTCCACTTAAAGCCATACAGATACGGCCTTGTTGGCTGGTTACGAGACTTCAACTGCACATTCATTGATTGGAGGTTCGGCATCCCTTCTTTTACCAGCCTGACATTGAATTCGCCAGTTAATACTTTTATATCGTGACGGCGGCAATCTTCATACGCGTGCTGAAGGTGCTCATATAAGCGACCTTTGGTAGCAACGATGTTATCTTCTGCAGAGGATTGATCGCAAATTAGCATCAGAGAATGTGAGACGTTTGGTCACTGGAATCAGTGACAGTACCTTTAACGGCGCAAAGGGTTTCTTACCTTGCAACGATGTTATCTTCTGCAGAGGATTGATCGCAAATTAGCATCAGAGAATGTGAGACGTTTGGTCACTGGAATCAGTGACAGTACCTTTAACGGCGCAAAGGGTTTCTTACCTTGCCCAGTCCATTTCATTTATTTATTTATTTATTTCATAAAGTCAACAAAACAAAGTTCTCACTGACTACCTACAGCGACTTATTATGAGCTAGATGCCTTTTTTCCTATTAATAAATAATACATATACTTATTTAATACTTATAAAGCCAATATAACAGAGAATGAAATGCATCCTTAGACAAAGAGAAACCTAAAATGACAGAATTCGAGATCTCGTTAGATTCACGCAGAGTGCGAGCCAATGGAGTGTTTTTTGCATAATTAGGCCTTACCTTTTCCGGGTAGAAGGGATAAAATGTACATAATGCCCTCAAAGAGAAAAGAAAACGAATCCTTTCTATCAAAGGCGGACAATCAATTGCATCCTTAATGATGCTAAAAACGAAAGAAAGCCAGAGAATCGATCTTTTTGATTCAATTGAATGAAAGTTGATTAAGGGGATGCGTGAATGAAAAGGAAAGTTTAAAGATCGCAGGATAATCTTAACGAACACTTTTTTAACGTTTTCGATTCTATTGATAGAAAATTGGAAATAAGGCCTCGAAACAAAAGCGGCATATTCCAAAGTAAAACGGGAAAAGTTTTAAAAAGGAGTTTAAGCGTATAGGGCTCCGATAATTGTGAGCTGTTTCTTCACACAAAACTTTGAATTGAATATGACTTTGCTAAAATAAAATTTATATGACTATTAAATAAAAAATGGTTATCAAAAATTACTCGAAGATCTTTAATTTCGTCAACAGATTGAAGCACATTATTGGATACTGAGTAGGACGTTTTGAAAACAGTCTGACTTTTTAATTTGAAAGCACTTTTTACGTTTAATGAAAGACGAGACTCCTCGAACCAAATGAATAATTTATCCAATTCAGCTTGAATATATACCACATCGGTCAAGTCATTTATAACGGAAAGTATTTTTAAATGAGCAAAACAAACAGCAGTGGACCCAAAATGTTTCCTTGAGATGAAACGCCATCTAACGTCAACACACACCGACTATTGCTAAGTTAGGTTTCTAAATAGAGTCAAATCCCTAAATCCCCAGTTTGTGTAAAAAAATTGTATGTCAAACGCTTTCGAAAAATCTGCGTAAATGCAGTCAGTCTACTTGACCTCCAGCTAATAATGATGCGATACAATATTCGCTGAAAACTGCTAAATTGGAAACAGTAGAACGTCTGGTAGCAAAACCATGCTGGTTAGGTTGGATTTAGTCTCTAAAAATATCTTCTCTTTGATAATGCATTCAAATAATTTTGAGACATTGGAAAGCTTCGAAATGGGGCTATAATTGCAGAAATAATTTTTCTTACCACTTTCAACAAAGGGAGAAATTGATGTGAGCTTCCCGTCGTCAATGAAATACCCTGAATACAAAGACTTATTGAAAATCTATTTCAAGTAGTAAAAATCGCTGGAAAGAAAAACACGAAGATATCGACGTGTCCGAGCAAAAGCCCCCTTCCAATTAGGGATTCGGATACTTCAGGTATATGCCCTCAATTCATAGTTCTTATAATGTTTTCCGTGGTCGGATGATTGGAAACCCTAGAGGGCACTTGGGTGTAGTTCTCCGGAAATTTTAAGCTACTTGAAGACTATGCAGAAGAATCCTTCTGGCCACTCCCTGGTAGATGGCTATGAAAAATTTTCCCCAATTGCGTGGACTTCTTCACACAGATTCATCCTTTATATTAAGTTTGGGGATAGATTTGAGCTTACACAATCCGCAGTAAAAGAAGTGAGAAAATTTGTTCAGTGAAAGAAATATGCAAAAAGTTGTTCCCAGTTTTTATGAATGGCTTTCAAGAAAATAAAAAAAAGTAAAGGAGTGCTACCTTCGGACGTGCCAAAGCCTTCATACCTTTCATGAATATATAATAATTAAATTTGAACTAAAAAAAAACGATATTTATTTTTTATCATACATGATGAAATACACTAAAATAAAATAAAGTAACTATGATAAAATAAATTGTATTTTTCGAGAAAAATTTAAATATTTAGATACATATGGAAATGTAATGATATTAAGCGTTAGAACTAAAAAAATATCCCGTCATTATCACTGTAGGTTGATCGATAGTATAAGTTATAGTAATCAAATCTTAATAGTTTTTATTACACCCCTTCATTGATAACACAGCAAAGGACTGCCAAATTTCATGTTCTTTGCTGCTTTAGTGTAGGATTTATAATGGAAAACCTCATATCTGAACAATCAGTTGTATAGTAACTATATCATATCCGATCTGGTCGGTTCCGACAAATGATTAATATATTGTAGAAATACATCTGCCTCCCAAGTTTCATTTAGATATCTCTAAAACTGAGGGGCTAGGTTTCGTTCAAGTAGACAGACGGACAGAGAGGCGGACATGGCTAAATCGAATCAGCTCGTGGTCCTGATAATTTTAGTATACTTGGGTATGGACGTTTCTCTTCTCTTATACTTACAAACGTCGGACCAAAGTAATAGTACCGTTTCATCTTCATGATAGGTATAATGAGTTGTTTGCATCTGTACATATTTGATAATGACGTGGAGAAGTAAAATATTGCTCCGATTTCAGTATTGCATTTGACATTTTACTTTCAATGCTAATCGATAATATATACTTTGATAAATGCATATGTATAGGGTCTTGCAATAGGAACGCTAAAAAAGTAGACCGATAGTGACACCAAACGACGCCATATTTTTTCCCCGCTCCTTTCACATTTCTCTCCAGTAAGGTTTGTCACTTCATCATGGAAAGATATACGATCTAACAACGAGTCGAAATTATTAAGATTTACTATCGAAATTTGGAGTCAATGGCCTCAACTTTAAGACCGCTACGTCCAATATAGTCGTCGCCATTTCTGGCTGAATGGCTTCGTCAATAAGCAAAGTATGCATTATTGGACAGATAGCAATCCACACCATGCAAAAGAAATCGAGTTCCATACATAATGGCATCGTATGTACTTTCACAGGAATAAAGAATTTAATTCTTTTAAAAAAACGTTTTTGTTTTATTTAAAAAAACTTTTGTAGCGTTCCTATTGAAAAACCCTGTATGTGTGTATACAGAAATTTTCAAACTTCAATAGCATATGCAGATGAAAACAATTACATATATGTATTTACTTAAATTAAGTTAAATCGCTCAAATTACTATAAATATTATATTATTTTTATCATGCCTATAAATTTTTCAAACAAAAACTTCTTTTCATGCTTCGAAAAACAACAAGTTTGAGACAGCAGCACAACATCAATAAATTTCAATGGGAACATGAAATTCATGAAATGTACAGCCGGTAGCTAGCATAAAATCCAGCAAACAACATACTCGTACCGCCCCATGGGTCAACATCGAGCATTGAAGCAGTGGACACAAGCGCCGCTGCCACTTACCCCGCGATAGATTTTTCAACAATGAAAAACTAAAAATCGGGTCAGTGAGAAAAATCAAAATAAAAAACGAATACAACAAAATTCAAAAAAAAAACAACAAACACAATAATGGTGAAAATGTAATCTAGCTAAAATGTTTTTAGATGTCGTCTAGTTTGGCGGCAAGTGCTGCAACATTCCGCAGAGCAGTGCAACTCCTGGAAGCCGATGTGCAACCGGTAGAGAATTGGTAAACATTTGTAAATCGCTCCGGTCGGATTGGTTGTGCATATCAAGAGGCAATGTATACACGTATTTGTAGAACAAGTCAATGCACTTAGTTGTTCAATGGCTTTCTGTTTGTAGCGTTGACACTAACAATTTAATACTTTCAGCGCATCGACATTGCCCGGCTAACGTACACAAGCCCTCTGGAAATATGGTCCTGTGGAAAAGCCGACCAATAGAGATTGAATTGGTTATTGCAAAAAAAATATAAAAAAAAAACCTCCAGCATATGCCTACAAACATACATGCCTACTTTACTGGAGGAAGGAAAGTCCATGCCTAAAAAATTGTGATTGAATTGTGTGAACAGAAACACATGGATGGTTTAGAAAATAACGAAATGGATACAATTTGTTAAAATCTATTGCAAACATGGTAGATCATAGTAGGGGATGCTACCCGGTAAATTTTTTTACAAAATCTTATTGAAATATAGGACAAAATAAGTCTACGTTATCAAATCTATCTCACTGTTGGAGTTTGTCAGTCAACTACTCTGATGTAGAGTGGTAAGGTCGAGGCTAGGAGCGAGCGAATTTATCGAGGCACGTGTCGAGAGGAGAGCGGTGTTCTTTCTCAATTTCTGTGGAACCAAACCGTTAACACGCTTCTGCGGGAAACGGATTCGGGAGACGCAAAAGTCGTTGGATACGCTAATGACGTCGCAATCGCACTCAGGAGAGAGTTTCCGCAAACTTAGGAGAAGGTATAAATGTCACCGAAACTAAACAGCGTCCGAGTAAGTATTGTTGCAAGTGCCAAATTTTTAGCCGTTATTTTAGATACAAATTTGAGATGGATAGAGAATTTAATTCAACTCTACAGAAAGGCTTCTTTAGCCCTCTAGGGTCCTAGGCGAGAAATGAGCCTTAATCATCGGATCTGTCGCTGGTTATTTACAGTAGTCATTTTCCCAATTCTCCTGTGTGGAGTGGGGGCCTGCATTAACTAGGTGCAAGGATCTGCATAAGTATAAGGATCAGAACTACACAAAATGATGCTTTGAATGCTATTTTAGATTTCCTGCCATTGGATTTGTATTGGACAATAGATGGCAGCGATGACAGCTCCGTGCTTAAAGGCGACATCCCGACGGCATTCTGGAACTCAGGGACACTCCGCTACATTGAACAAATTTTTGTTTATTCCGAGCATTACGGATGGATGTGCTTCGACCTCGGTTTCTGAAATTAGAGTTAAGAATTCCTAGTAGGGAGAAATGGAAATAAGAGTTTAACACTCCACTGATAGTATTGTCAGATGGCTCGAAAATCGACAGTAAGGCGGGGGAGGTGATTTCTCATGAACCCTTCACCTGCAAATCTCCTTTCGGTTACTGAAGCGTATTCCCAGCTGAGGTCTCAGTTATTATGTAAGCTTTAGATAAAATTGGAAACGGAATTCTAGGAGGAGGCATTTTTATTTTTAGTTATAACCAGGCTCTAACTTCTTTCATGTTTAACTCAAACATCGCTCTGGACTGCTGTCTATCTCTACAGGGGATAGCCACGTAGAACAGACTGTACCTTATTTGGGTCCCTGCTACAGAAAAATAGAGCGAAACTGCATGGCAGATGAACTGGTAAGACAAAGCACGACCAGGATGAAGAACGCCTTGGTATACGACTTGCTAACTGCTACTTGGAGATTGAATACATGACTGCGCTGGTAATGGATGGATATATGGATAATAATCAGTTTTCGGTTTCGTTTATTCAATCAATGCATTTCATAGTTTGTATATATTTAATGATTAGTACAAAAAATTTTTGTTATTTGTTTTGTTATTTTCCGCAGAAATAAAGATCGCTAGATAATTTTAATTTTTCATGTATGGCTTTCAAGTGAATCAATTGTTTTAAGCCTTTGACTCAGGAAAAAAATAATAAAAATAAAATAAAAAATCTAACTAACCTAAATCTAACTAAAATAAGTTTTACTTCCAAATACAAAAATAAACAAAAAAAGTTTTGTTTTGAGAAAAATAAATTAACAAAGGTATTCTAACAGGGGCTGTTACTTGTTATTTTTAGATTTTTTGTAAGCTAAGCTAAGACTAAAATAATGTTTGGACTATAAGTAGAAATGTTTCTAACGGTAACCTGGTCCATGGGACATACAACGTTGCCTTGTAGAAATATAACTTTCCTCTATAATTGAAAACGTGCTGAGTTGATTGGTGAGAACCGCCCATTGCTAAGCATTTTTAGTTCCAAAATAATACTAGGTAGGATAACAAAATGCATGTAAAGCAACAACACTAACTCGGAAAGATATGCGAGTTGAGCTAACTCGGTAAAATGATATCCGACCTGAGATGTAGTGTTGGGAGCTGAAAAAACTGTCCTATTGTGAATGAGCCGGAAGAAAATACATGGGATTTTATTTGCATAGTATTTTTAAATATATAACTATATAAACCTAAAAATTGCCGGTACACCTATTTTCCGTTCTTAAATATCACTAAACAAATCACAACATTCATGAAAGAGACTAACAGGGTTGCTTTTGCATTTAAAGGAAATTTTGTACGAGTTAGAGCGTTCGTTTGCAATTCGGTTACATTAAATCGGGCATAATATAGATAATTACAAAGCAGGCAGATTCTTGAAAACGGCCACTTATTGTTCCCGATTTGACTTTTCAAAAACTTTAAAGTCTATTCGGTTTTTGGATGATAAAATCGAGAACTTTATTCATGTTCTGTAGAAGACTGTAACTTGGAGGGGGTTCTAGCCCCCTCTGTCCGCAGCTAGCTTTTTGATTCCATCGTCATCCAGTTGTGCACGGGCGACTTTTTCGTAGTCCACGGCCTGGAGCATCGATTGAATTCGTGTTAAAAAATCCGCTGTCACGTTTTCTTTGCCAGTCATATTTTGTATGTCTGTTGTAAACTGACAAATGTAGTCTAATTGGCGTATTCGACGTGGTGGTGCTTTTTTCGATTTTTTTGTTGAAGAGGTAGGTCAGTGGGCGGTGGTCTGTGAGTACGTAGCACCTCCGGCCCTATATCACGTACTTGAAGTGACAAACTCATTGGTAAACAGCTGTTAATTCACGGTCGTGCGTGCTATATTTGCACTGAGCACTTGTTAGTTTCTTTGATTGGTTTCTGTAGTTCCGTTTTACATTTCTCAAAAGCACTTTCGGTTTCGGTGGTCCAAAAATTGGTAGACTATCATTTCTTTGTTGCCGACGATTATTTTCTGTAGCGGTGCTTAG